>LPNX010634781.1:178760-260358 GCA_001517045.1 Pseudotsuga menziesii
TTCTAAGCCAACACCTCTATACAATAATATAACCCTTCCCTCAAAATATCATGTTAGCTATGTCCATTTACCCCTAAAAACATTTTTTCCCTTCTAATCATAGATTCTCACTATACTCGCAATCATAAGCATAATCACATCCTATGGCTTAAAAGTCACAATTGCAGGTAACTTTTATATATATATATATATATATATATTAATATTATGGGCTTTAACCAGGGTGAATATGATGAGGCCACATTGTATGGTTCTCATTCAACCCCTACCAAGAAAATATTTTTCTCCCAAAACCACCTTTCTACCATAGAAATAAAGGGGAAAGGGGGAGAAAAGCGGGCTTGATCCTAAGTAATCTTATGTTTTAAAAATCCATCCTTGAGGATTTTGGGAGTTTCTAGGGTGAGTATATAACTTTATTAGATGATCAATGTGTTATGAGGATTGAAATGAAATGCCGAAAAGAATTTTGATATGTTGAAAAAATGAGAGAAAGTTGTGTGTATGTCGATAATATAAGTTGATGTGTTAAAACCAAGTCTAGTGAATCTATGGAGGGCATATTAGTCTTTAAATGTAAACGAAAATTATAGTGAAATTACTAATAAGCAATAAATAGAAACCCATGTAATTAATGGCAAGTAAAATCAAATGTATGTTTATTTGTCATAAGAGAAAGTATACATATGCGACTAAAACAATAAAGGGCTTGGCATTTATCAAGTTTGACTCTAATTATATTGGCAATCAACATTGGTATTTTCATTTGTTAGGGGGGTGAAGGGATTAAGGGATACAATTTTAAGTGTGAAAGGGATGAGTACTCATGAGCACATGTGATTACCAATGTTTTCATACTAATATGGATTAAATAAATAAAACCCATATGTTTTGTATAAATCTAACAAATTAAATTAATAATAAAAAAATCTCTATCATAGTTTCACTACAAGCCTCTCATATTCCATTAACAAGTTCTCCATCTAAGTTTCGGGTAAAATATATAAATAAAAGAACCAAGCTTAAGTAATACAAGAAATCAAAGAAGAACTATAGCATTGAGAAAAAGATTAATGGAGGGTGGAAAGCTTATTTTGGTCTTGGAAACAATTGTGAATCAACAAACCTTGTCCTATGGGATAAAAATAATTTCATTTTTTTAACAATTGTTAAACTGAGTACAAAGATATACAAAGTGCACTAAAAAATTATGTCTACACAGAAAAGGGAATACATTTCAATGCTGATATAAATGCACTTGGAATTCACAACATGATTCATCATTCTACTTTTATGAAAAGGGAAAAAATATATATATCACCCAAAATACAATAATGCTCAATTGAACATCCATAATCCTATCATACTTCAAACATGGTGAGAAAATGTGGATCACCAACCAGTTCTCTCACATTATGATTTCTTGAAATACATAGCCAAATATGCTTCCAAAGAAGAGGTAAAATCATAGAGGTACGATCATACGCTGCCTAGAATCACAAGTACATCATGTCCACAAGACCCATACTCATATGCCTATTATTGTTGACACTTAGAAGCAATCATTGACCAAGACATCAATGCTCATGAAAATTTTCATATGTTGCAAAAATTACCCTTTTTCACATGCAATTGGTCTTTCACCAAACTAAATGTTGGTCACCAAATATTCTGTCACATATCTATCAATTTGGTCAACTGCTTACTATCTCTAGTTTCCTAGATGCCTACTTGCATTGCCCTTCAACTTTGGACCCTTTGTAGCTTATAGGACTTGCATAACAATGATGATATAACTAGAGACACAAAACTGAAAACTGGAAGAAGAGAACTATCCCTGCAATCATCGACTAATATTTTCCTTTCAATTGCATTGACTAATATGCCCACCATAGATTCACTAGACTTTCTTTTAACACATAATTATTGACATACACACAACTTTATCTCATTTTTTCAACATATTGAAATTCTTTTCGGCATTTCATTTGCCCCGCTATGGGGGGTATGCTAGTAATATTTGTGTAGTGGGGATTTCTCCCCTACTACATGCAAAAGCACCTACACTAAATCGTCCAGATCATAGGGTAGAGTTCAACAATAGTAACGAGAAACAAACAAGAACAGGAATAACAATATTTTTTATTTTTTCAGATATATTCTACTAACTAACATAAATAATAACATTCATACCTTTTCTGTAATATGGGCCACCGTATCCGTCTGACAAAATGGTCCCGCATATACATGGTTTGGGTCTTCAGTCTTCTCCATGAGTGGTTGTCAAATGGGGGAATGGATCCAAATGGGTACGGAACAAGCTCAACGTACACCGTGGGAATGGTATGGATCAAATGGAGGAACAATGGAAAGTGACGAAAAAATTTTGGAATGAAAGAATTGAGGAATGTTTGTGAGGAGACCTTCACAATGTATTTATAGGATGATCCAAGGTTTTTTTGATCCATGGTATTTGATTGTGCATGGTATTTATCTATGGTTTTTAACCCATTCTCATTTTTAGGATTATTTTGTCCTTTTTGGAGAGAGTGGGAATAAATCACAATAAATGCTCAACTTCCATTCATTTATGGGGAAGGATTAATAATGTTTTGAACCATATTTGGTGGATTTTTTGTTGTGAAGGTCAAAATGGAGGAAATAATGGTGGGAATATGATGTATGATTGTGGTTTAGACCATGGAGAGCTAGGTGAACATGTTTTGGTGTTACCAGATTACCCCCTAATGTATGAGGGAATGAACTTATCATATGGCCGATAGACATCATAGGATCAAGGGAAAATGGTGACAACGGTGGAGATACCAGAGAGGACCGCAAAGGAGTGGAGTCTCCTCATTCAAACTATGGTGGCTTTTGATTTGTATTTCTTCTAAAAAATGGATGAGGTACATATAATCTCAGACATGTATATGAGCGAGGCGGGCATACACATGCTCGTAACAATGTATCAAAAATAAAAATGGGGATCAAGGCTCAAATAATGGGAACAGATCAATACATATATACAAATGGTAGTACGGCATGGTGGCCTCAATGGGAGGCTAAATACATAAAATGATCTGACGAGCTGGTACATAGAAACAATGGAATTCTCATAGAATGCAATATCATAACAACTGATGTTGTGTTGAATATGGAGTGTGCATAACTGGATGGACTCAATGAATGAGAGTTAGAATCTCTGTGGTATAATAAGTGGCATCAAGCATTGGTGATACACGGAAACATGACATTGAGGGGCTTCCAAAAATTGTTTCCAACACAGGCCAGAAATCACAAGGGACATGAAACTCTATGGGTCCCAAAAATAGACTCACCAATGTGTTAGAGTCAGGTGACAACCAGGGTCTTCGAACAAATAATGAAAGGGCCAATACCCTGTACGAATCTCAACGGTGCGAGAGTGAACCTGAATTCGAGCACGTGAGACACAACCAACCCAAAAGCCACTAAGGAATCCTTTCAAGTGGTCCAAGGAACTCATCAATGAGGTGGATAAAACCAGGATATAGGGACCTTTGGGTCTATTCTCTAGAATATATGTGTTGGTGTTGAAAGAGGGAGATCTAAAACTACCAAGGAAATAAGGTTTCCTTGATAGAATCACGAGGGAGACAACCAAATATATGGAACAATACTGAGAGTGAGGCACTGACTGGGGAACAGGGGCAAGGGATTACAAGGGACTCAAACTTCATTTTTTCAGAGTATGACGGCAAGCCTGACCTAATAGTATATGATACTAACTCATGGGGAGGAAACCATAGCTGGGAAATCGAGAGTAAGACCGAAATGGGAGATACTTCGGGAAGTAATTGGACTAGTGATATCCAGGGGATCCAAGGGAGAATCATTGCAGAGTACTCTGAACAAAGGCGACCCAATAGGGGGAAACTTCCATAATGTGAGATCATATTTGGTGGCACATAGAGACACTGTTGTGGGCCTTCTTCATAGTGTAAGGAGCACGAAGAATGGATAGAAGTATGATCAATATGATACCATCTCGTGGATTTTTTTCGAGCCTGAGATGGTAAATGCTCGATGTTGTTTTCATGTTTAGAGAGTTTGAAAACAGGAAGAAGACTCCAATGTGGTATCTTTTTTGTATAGTAGTATCCTAAGTCTAAAAAAGGATAAAAGTCTACAAAGTAGAGCTCTCCCAACTAAAAGGGGTAGAGAGACTTCTTTATGGTAAGTAGTCCAACCAGGACGGAAAATAAAAGCCTATACTGATTGGACGGTCATTCAAATACTTTTATGAGCATGAACAAAACCAAGTTTGCTCAGAAATATTTTCTTGATGAGAGGGATGGAAAAGAGCTTAAAGACAACCCATAATGATATTTTTCGTAAGTTACAGTCCCAATGTCCGACAAAGCATAAAAGGATACAAAGGGAAACATTCCTAGCTCGAAGGTGCTATAATTGTCCTTTTCTTTTAATAGTCTATGTAGTTCAAAAAACAAGATAAACGAGGCCACATAAACACCCTTTCAAATACTTTAACGAGCGTGAAAGGAAGAAAGCATGCTCAATAACCTTTTCATTCTTTTAGGCGTCGAAAAAGAGCTTAGCAGAAACTCCATAATGGTCAGTCAAGCAAGGAGGAAGTGTTCGATGTACCAAAAGGGGTGATTTTGTGAACATGGCTAATATGAAAAATAGTGGAACACTGGTGGGGCCTCCTTGCAAGACGATGGATGGAGTTAAAATAAGTCCAAGTATGCAGTGTGGATGGAGAGGATGGCTCATGAACATGCCAATACGTACAAGGTGTGATTCGCGTGGTGGCATGCAAATTGAGGTCACTCTGGGAAATTGCCCGAAGAAAGTAGGGAGGGAGGAATTCAAAGAGGTCCTTTCTTCACACGACAGTTTTTTGCACAATGGAAAAAACTTCCTATCATCATAAACGACTATCCATACGTGAGCATGGACTACCGTTGAGATCTGGAGATGCCTCGACCTCCAGGACAGGTATGGGGACCTGTTGGTACGCTAGCATAGTGGTAGCTAGATCATACATGTGATAGATATTGATGACATACTATGTGCATGTGAAAACATGAGACCACACCCTCCAGCAGGGTACCAATGATGGAGGGGAAGGGTGGAGGGTTTAGATCCACCCACTCACGGGAAAAGGAGGCAATGGAGTGTTATAGTGGACTCACTACGGCTGGACATGGAGAGGTTGCTGGAGGGGGTCACCAACTCGTGGTAAAAATCATGTAAAACAAGAAGGAAAAACTATGGTACAAGGGTATGCATGGTGAGTGACTTTAGGCATAGAACCTCTTGAGGTAGAGCCCATTGCGGGGATTCTTTAAGAGGTGACCCTGGGAGTCAACAAGGAGATATTCCCCCTTGTCGAGGCATCAATGGATGACATAAAGGCCATACCAGATGGATTCAAACTTCCCTTTTTCATTCTTATCATGGGCTTGGTCGTAGATGAGGACAAGGTCCCCCTCGCTAAAGGTGTGTGGGTGGACGTGGGAATCATAATGGGACTTTGACCGATTCTTAGTTGCTTCAATCATTTGGAGTGCAGCATGGCATTACTCATTGGTTTGCATAAGTAGGCGATTTTCTAACGATGAAGTATCAGGTAGAAGTTCAATGGTAAGGCAAAGTGATAGAATCTGGAATTCAATGGGAAGAACCGATTCCACACCGTGGACTAAGTGAAATGGGGTAAAACTGGTGGTGGTTTCAAGGATCTCTTAGTTATCACGAAAGTGGTGATGGGATAGATCATGGGTATCTTTTGTGATCGATGAGGAGGAAGGAACTAGAAGTAGAGATCGTATAAATGGTGTTATTGGTGTCCAAGGAAGAGGTCGAAGGGTGTATCTCCTAAAGGACGATGATGTCAGACTCACGGGAGTGCTTCTCACAGTCACTAAGGAGTGACTGGTACTCGAGAAAATTTGGGCAGTGGTGTGAATAATGACCATATAGGCCACAAATTGTACAGGGATGGTTGGTTCATATCGACTTTTTCTTGACCACAAGTACGTTTGGCACATTCACAACTGGGGTGTCACCAGTCTCGACTACGGTGCGCATGTGGGTGTGAAGGATAGGAAAATAGGGACAATTTTGTGCCACATGGCCTTGGACATCACATAATGCACATATAGGAGGAGGACATGGTTCTATCGTCACTTTGGGCGTCTTGTCCCCAGTCTTCTTGGGAGGAGGGGGGAAAGGATCAAAGATAGGAGCAATAATTGCTGTACCAGGAGGTGGGTGTGACATCATCTCAATAGGTTGGATGAGATTCAACATGACATGTGGACTCAGGCAAAGGATAGGGGGATCAAGGTACCACACAAGACTACCCAAAGTGAAACCTGGAAAGTTGAGAGTATCCATGACTTGCTTACTCACAATTCCAGATGGTGAAAAAAGGAAGGGGATCATGTGTATGGGGAATGAACCCCAATAATTCTCTGGGGACTACGCTTGAGGTTGTGACTGCACTTGCAAGGAGGTTGGAACATTACCGGACATAATAGTGCACAAATCCAATATGTAAGTAGGAAAAGGAGGAGGTGGTAAGGATAAAAAGGTTTCCATCAATGAAGCATTGGCAAATAATCTTGGGCCAACAACGGACAGGGAAGGTATGAAAACAATTTCAATGGTAGTGTTGACAATACGAAGGACATGTTTCAGAGTGGTTGATCCCTTAGGATCATAATACATCAGTTGGTCGATGGTCACGATCTTTCCGTCATGGGGGAAAATCAAGAGTCGAAAGACAGTAGAGGAAACGAATCGCATTGCATAAATATAACTTCATCCAAAAAGGGGGTTGTAATCAAGTTGGGCATTGACAACCTCAATCTCAATCAACGCGGTTTTTCTGGCTAACTCGACGGGGACATTGGTGAGAAAAACCTGGGGTTGAACAGCACGACCATCGTAGGCACGAAGGGCAGTTGTGGAAGGTTGAAGGGTTGGGGATAGAAGTTTCTACCAAACAAAGGTTGACATAACACAGATGGATTCTCCCTCATCAATGATGCACCGATGAATGACCAAATTTCAAATAAGACTGAAACTTGGAAGGATACAGATGATGGCATCTGGGTTCTCCTTGATTCAAGTCGAAAGTGATCAACCGTGAATCAGAAGGATTGATGGCACCTAGAGCGGATAACAAATATTTGTGTTATGAAGGATAGGTTTCGAGGAGTTCCGAAGCAGACATGGCCGAGGGAGATTGGGCCAAGTCGTCGACAATACTGTAGTTGAACATGGCTTTGGAAGTGGGGTTGTTTGTGATGCGACATAAAGGGAACTGCAGGACTTTGGTAGTCCAGTCCATGGGGGGTCTCGGCATATGCAAATACATATAAAGAGCGGTGAAGGTAGATGTCATCGACGGTTAACATTTGTTGTGGTATAGGTTGACATCATATGATAACACCATAAGGTGATGGACACCAGGATCAATGGGTGGATCCGCAGAAGTGTTTGTGGGATTTTGTGGTTCCAAGGGTTGGTTTGCAACCATCCCTTGGTTTGGTAAGGGGTTTTTCAACACCATAGGCGAAAGACCTTGGGGTGTTGGCTTTTGTTGTGCCGCAGCAGTCGTGTTCAGATCTCGTTGAGTATCGGTTTGAAGTAAATGTCAGAACTAATTCATGTGGGGACACTCATGTGTATAATGGTCGTAAGTGTTACAAATGGTGCACAGATGGTTAGTCCACAGCTGAGGGTTCTTCCTAAGTATAGGAGGACGTTGAGAATTCTGTGCAGGTGGATTTTCTTCATTGTTGTTTGGAGGGTTGGGTTGTTGGCCACCTCCTTGAGGTTGGTTTCCATGATTCCTACTCCTCTGTAATATTCCCTTCCCTTGTTGGTTATTGGGGGCGGGTTGATTAAGGGAGTTCTGTTGAGCATATACTTGTCCTTGGGGAATAGGAGGAGTCGGAACCGAAGTAGGTGTAGGTTGCACAGGTGGTGGGTAGTATGCAGGAGCAGCTAGAGAGGCTGCAAATCCTACCGTCTAGCCATTACATGCAGTTTCCAAACAATTTGGTCCAAGAAGGTGAGGGACTGGTGCGGGGGACGCATAAGAAGGTGTGGCTCTGGACTGAGTCGTTACATGGGAAAAATCAGTGGCATAACTAGGTTGGGAAATACTAGGGGTGTTACTAGAATGGGGTGGCATCGACGCAGATGTCATGTAAAAGTGAGGATGCTGAGTAATAAATTTGATGACTCCATCAACAGCATGGGATGCCCCCGACGTATCTTAATATGAGAATCCAACATAGGGAGCATCATGTATAATGGTATACAGATAACCCAATTGGGCATAGATGAGATCATTTATTGTGCCTTGAAGATGACTTCCTACTCAATTTGTGGGTGCTCAGATGCAATGTCCATGGCGATAGGGGGAGTAAGGTTTTGAGAAACCAATCTATGAATATCCTATCATCTAACATGCTCTTAAATAAGCTCTGATGACTACTCCATTCATGGATATGATCCATGATATGGTTAGTTTTATTTTTTCGACAAGATAATAATATTTCCACACCCTCATCATAATGAACGGGTAAGTGGAAGTACTGGATAAATATAGAGGCTAACGAGGAAAATTTTGGGTAGGTGGAATGAGGAAGTTCGATATACCACTTGGCTGCAACACTTGTGAGTGTGAACTAGAATAGCCGCAATCAGATCAAAACATCCACTATGTTGTTAGATGAAAACCATAATTGGGATGACATAATGTGGTTTTGGGGGTCCTCTCCCGCCTTTCCTTCAATCTTAGGGATGTCTGAAGAGAATTTGGTAGGCATGGGAGGCCATAGTGGGTTATGAAAAAAGGGGTCATTTTTCAGCCATGCCAAATCAGATAGGTTGAGGGTATCCATAAATGGTAGACTAGAACTAAGATTAGATCAGGAAGGGCTAACAATGGTGTTAACGCCAGTCGAAATGTAGTTCCCATGGGTAAATGGGGGTGAGTAAGGTTGACTCCCAAAAATAGGAGTAGTCACTAGGATGGTAGGAATAAATGGAATGGAAGTGGAAGGGACACTTCCCCATTGTATGAATGGTGGTATGGTAGGAGCCACGATGGCTGGAGTGAGGCCACCACTAGTGGGTAGTGAACCAACATCAATGTGTGTGGTGGAAAAGGGACCACTAGGACCAGGACCTATAGGTCCAGTAGAAGGAATACCCAGAATGATGGGTGGAACTTCTACAAGCCCATTATCAATCGTCCCCCCATGAAAGAGGTTAGGAGGTGCACCATCCATGGGGATAGATGGAGCAGTGAACAAGGTAGGTTCAGATTGGTAGGAATCCAAATTAGACTGAGAAGCAGTGTATGGATCTGAAGGTGGTGAACGATGTCGAATATGGATCTGACGATGAAGGTTCAAGGAACCGAACTGATGGGCATGCCCCCTGATTCTATGTGATTAGCATGATGGATCGATGATGATGTGGCGGTGTGTTGTGTAATGAATGAGAAGCACAATGATGTTGAGTATCAACCGCAAGCTCAAAAACCCAAATACAGCCGAATGTGTAGAAGGAGAGTGTAGAAATGGTGTCTCACAGACCAAAAGCAATCTCTAAAACCAAACTACAACAGTGGGTTACAGAAGGCAAGTCTGCAACAAAGTGGACAAAAATCCAACAAGAAGCACAACCTAGAAATAAAATGAGGCAGTAACCTGTGGGGTAAAACTGCAAGCAAACTCCTAACTACAATCTGAAAGCTCCTCGCAAATTGTATCCTCAAGAGGGTGATGAAATCCCATTCAGACAATACGAAATGGAAGAACAATAGGGTAAGAGAATCCCACTACCAAGAGGGACCTCCAGGTACAAGATTCCTAGAAAGAATGGCAAATAGGCTACCTCATTCATGACACATTCGGAGTGGTTTCCTGGCACTTTATCCCTTTGGAACTCGACACCCGATATACCTCGACATGCACGAGGAGGACTATGAAAGCTTAACCTTCGGCATAGAATGGAGTGCAGTATTCCACCCTAACTTCCAGAACACCTTCGTTGTGGCTTACTCCCGCAGAGCAGGAGGCCCTCCGACAAACCAGTCGTGATCGTGTCAACAAGTACAAGAGTATTTTGGTCCCCTAATGGAAAACAACTATGTTTCAACTATAAGTGACAAATGGGTGTTATTTGGATGCCTATACCCAATGTCATAACTTAGCTACAAGATTGTTTTGGTCCTCAAATGAGGTTACAATGTTGGTTTGATTTAAGTTAATTTTTAGGCTAGCTTGGGGTCATGAACTAAGCGTTCAAATACATCAATGACCCAATCATCTGTCTATACAGAGTCACATCAACTAACTCTAATGTTTCATCGGATAAAAACTTTAGGTTGGTATCCATGGGTGTGGACATGGCTTTACAATCCAGTATATCAAATATTCTTAATATTTCCACAGCATACTTTATGAAATCATATTGCTTCACTACATGTTGAACAAGATGCAATGTACTCAACCTATTTATGAGATCATACCCAATCCCAAAACATCTTGAGGTGTTCTTTATTTCCTTTTCACTTCATCTTTGCATCTACAATGAGTTCATCATGTCAAGTCATCGACATATCCCAGTCTTCTGCATTCAACCTTAAAAGTTGGAACCCACTTTATTCTTGGTAAAGCCTTAGTCCATCGAGAAGTTTTTCATCCTGTCGTACCATGTCGAACTCAGATATCTTCTACAGTCACTCCCCCTAGAGCGGAGCATCATCCTCCCTCTGCATTGTGTACTCTATATATCGAAACATTATGTACTGGAGTGATACGTAGCATCCTCTTCTACTAATCTTCTATGTCTCCATCTTTGGTCACTAGATACCAAGATCCTTTATCTTGAACTTTGTTGAAAATTTACTCTTGCACCCATCTGTGAGCTTGTTGTATTCTATAGGATTCCATATTGAAACTTGTAGCAAAGGTTAAGATATTCATCACTCTAGGTGATGTTCAAGCTTATTATGTAACAGGATTATGGGTGCCTTCTGATCTCATATAAATCCTTTTCTGCACATGTGGTTCTTTGCTCGATATATACTTCTACTTCATTGGAGAAGTGTGTTTGGTCAATGGAGTATGACATGCAATAGTCTACTCCCTCTTTTTGAGAAAAACCACAAACCTTGCTTTGTATACTTGTTCTTGTAGATCCACATGGAAGTCACTACGGACTTCTCTTCAGGTCTTGGAACCATATCCTAGACATCGTTCCTCATGATCAACTGGTACTCTTCGATCATAGATTCTTCCATAACTGGAATGGTATGTATCAATGATGGCACTCAAATGTGCCACATAACTATAGTGTATCTAAGGCATCTTACTTAAGTTGGAAATCTCATCATAATTTTCTTCATCTTGAATTATCTCTCATTCACAAGGTGGCCTTCATCTCTCGAGGTGGATCTACCACTCTCTTATATTCTTCTGAATCTCTTTCTATCATCAAAGTGTCTCTGGCCCTGAGAGCTTGAGGTTCATCTTTATGTATGTTTATTGGATTGAATCTTAAATTCTCATCACTTGTTATTTGGAACAAGTCTCATCCTTCTTTTCTTGTAGGCGGTTATACGTGATATTTACTACAAGTCAAATGAACCAGTTGCATCATTACATAAGACATATTCATAGTGATGGATTCTTGTGTATAAGTATATAATCATGCAACTATTTTAGCCAATACAACATTCATCCATATCTCGTATACACAGAGAAACTTTACACATGCCTTCCATCTCTACCATAACATCATTGAGATTGTGCACTAATCCAATATGTCAGCAATGGGGCTTTATTCTATATAATTAGTAATGGAGTGTTGTATAGCACCATGGGATACTTACCCATAACATGCATATTAGTAGTATATTTTCATTAATGCAAACATTCTATCATGCATAATACACATCATATATAGCAAAAGACAATTCAAATACTTATTCGTGTTTGTTTGGTAGATTCCTTCTTGATATTAATGTCCTAGAGCCTTCTACTTATTCTAGGAACATGTGTACTAGTTCTAAGTGTCACTAATTGCATTCCATCTTATCCAATGTTGATATGGATAATATTATGTTCTTTGTCTTTACCAATATAATTCATATTCCTCATCACTTGAGGAATCTTCAACGGTGTGAGCATGATGTATTTATTTGACTTCTTCAAGTTGTTCTTTGATTTGAGAAACCCTTGTGAAGTGGAACTGCATGCCCTCTGAGTTATGTATCTTCACATTCTTTAGTCGGTTCCTCAATGTCGTCTTTGATTTTCTCTCCTTCGTACAGACTTGTCATTGTACTAAACATATTCTTTGGACTCTACAAGGATGATATATGTGACATCCAACGGAGGTGCAAATAATCCTCTTGGCTTTGACTAAGTCCTCTGTGTGATTTGTCTTCATCTCTCTCTAGATATGCAGCTTATTTTTGACATAGTTCTCCAAGTCATGCTTCTTCAAGCATGAGAAGCACTCTATACTTCCATGATCATAGGTTCTCGGCTTCTTTAATATTTTTCTCAATCTTGGTATCGTTTGTCATCATGATAAAAATGAGAACCTCAAATGGAAATAGAGAGGATAAAATTTACCAATGATATTACTTCAATCAGATGCTTGCTTGAAAGACTTTATGGAAGACTACTTTTGGTGAACGTAGGGTTAGACAAAGAAACCCTAATTTGTAAACTCATGTATCTTTCAGATATGATTGGATAGAAAGGTGTGCCTCCTCAAGGTGAGCTGAGCAGCGTACTCATTTTCCCAAAATTGTGAGCAGAATTGCAAAATATCTAATGCCCTAGATTTCTCCCGACAGTAGTGTTAAGTCAAAATTTGAAAATTCACAAAATGAGAAACTTATTCCATAGAAATATGTGCCCTCCTAGGGTGAGTTTGATATTCCTCCTTTTTCAATTGATTGGTGGAGGGAAGTACCTAGAACAAGAAACCCTAGTTTTCTTCAATTTCTTCTCCAGAATTGCTTGATGTTGTTTCTGCTGTATCTCTGAAATTCCTACTCCTTTCAGTCGAAAACTTTGTCCTGGGGTATCATGTTACGTCTTATTAACAACTCCACATGTTATAGCAGAATTGGTTTCACCAAGTAAGACTTATGCAAAGTTTCCCAATGTGACTTATTTCAGGATTATTTAGCATAGAGAACTTGTACAGCCTTCCATGTGTCCTTGTTTCACCTTTGGTGTCTAAAACTTATACCACTGACACTAGAGTCTGTTATCTATCTGAAACATCTTTCTGAATTTCATTTGGACATTCCTATCCCGAGATATAGAAATTATCCCTACGTCACTTGTTTAAGGCTGAATCCTGGGAGAGGGTGGAACCCTGAGTTGGAGGAATCATATATCCTATATTATAGAGAAAATGAGGCTGAAACTTTTACAAATGGTAGATAAAGATTTCATATTCGTCTTGTCAAAGTTTCGGCTCCTGATACTCCTCCAATATCGAGTTATAGTGAAAGTCCCAACATGACTACTTTTTCTGTATTTTAGGGTTTTCAAGCATGAAACCCTAATATTTAGTAGTTGTAGTTGTAGTAGTGTTTCGGATGCACAAAGACTTCTTTCAGGATATCTCTGATACCATGTTAAGTTTTTAATGGATATACAATATCTAATAACATTTTAGTATCATAACATCATAACCATTTACAAAAGGACCATTGAAACATAGACAAGCACAACCACACAAACAAACATAGATATTTATCCTAGGAAACCCTCATTGGGAAGAAAACCTAGCAAAAATTCCTCTATGTAAATGTATAAGATAAAAACCCAAGAACAGGTATTCCTCCTCCTTGTTGGTATCTCTCTCTCTCTCTCTCTCTCTCCTATGCGCTATGCACAAGTGAGTGTATGTGTTCAAATGAGGAACACAGCTGCTATATTTATACTCTTTCTCTCACTTGAATTTTACCCTAACAAGTCGACCCCACTAAACTAACTGGGTCGACTTCACCTAGGAAGACTCAAAACAGTACTATACTATATTCATTAGTGTACTATTGACCCAACTTACAATGGAGGTTATACCTCATCACTCTATGATGACCAAATATAATAGTAACATCCTGACGGAGGAATAAGACATCCCCCTTGGGGTACATCAGAAAATTACATTTAGAATATTCTTCGAGGTTACAATATTTCAACAGATTATAACTGACATCCCTTTTTCCACTATTCCAAGTTGTTCAAGAAGTATTCTCCACATTGTTCAAGGAGTATTCTACACATTGTTCAAGGAGTATGTCTTACTCTTGGATTCAAAAGATATTTCTCAAAATAGTTGATATCTAGATAGTGGTGCCACATGCCATATGACATGGGAATGTGATCTATTTCAACTACGTGGATTAGTAGCTACTATATGCTTGATGAGGTGCAGGATCCACATAGAAGGAGAAGTCGGTAAAAACGAGGGTTTTGTTGTATTTGAGTTAGAGTCATGATGGACTCTAGCCTTTCATCATGTTTTATATGTTCCTCGTCTCATAGCGAATGTGCTCTCAATTTTAGCCTTAGAGAATCAAGGTTATACAGTTGAGTTCAAAGGACACTCAGTACAAATATTGCCAAAGGGGGCTATTTATGTTGAGGAAGGGAGTTATTTATGTTGTGGACTCCAACATACTAGGTATCAGAGAGGGACCATTGTACAGAGTATGGGTTTGACCTCTTCACATATTGACTAGAGGACATAGAGCTAGTTATGCAACATTTTTTAGCCAACAGGAGGACCCCCTTAGCAAACCCACTTGGTGGGAATGGACCTAGTTGGAAGAGATAAGATACTCGAATGACTTCAGCAGAGCTTTAGCAAGTAGCCACATTAGAGATGAAATTGAGTTTCCATTATTTACAATTGATAGTTAAATTATATAACAATTTTATTTTATGATATTTACTAACGTTTATTAGAATTGTTGCATGTTTTACATCATTGCAATGACAATTAGTTGTAACTTAATTGAGATTTTATTATGGTATGTGCACTTTAATATTGATGTAATATGTTTATGGTTTTGTTTCATATGTTGTAATATTATAAATATAACCCAAAAAAAAATTATTGAATGATATTAATAATAAGTTTTCAATTTTAATGTATTTTTGTAGAACACGAGTCTTGCAGAAGATTTAGTTGATCCAGATTATGAAATAGATACATATTTTGTTGGGACTAGTTCCGACACGGGATATGATGATGATGAGGTCGATATAGGAGACACTGAGGCAAATGATGATGATGATCACGTTGATGATGATCACGTTGATGATGATCATGATGATGATGATAACAATGGTGATGATGATGATGAGGCGGTTGTTTTTAGTATCCAATGACATATTTAATCATATAGATTGCATCATGGATCATTAACGATATATTGTTATGACGCCTCTTTTTATGTTTACTATCATATGTATCACTTTCACCAACAGTGCCATATTATTGAGTTGTATCATTTTGACATGTATCATTTCGACATGTATAATTTTGGCATGTATCACTTTGAGTTATATCATTTGTCATTATGACTTATATCATTTGGACATGTATCATTTTGGCGTATGCCAACTGTTGGACATGTATCATTTTGACATGTTATTGATCTACTGGCATATTTGACTTTGACTTTTAGTCATATATGATGATGATTTTATCAGTATTGACTCGTCAACTTATATATATTGGAAGTGGTCGACAAATTTTGGATGGACATACATATGATGATTTTAATTTATTGTTGAGGATGGATGTTGTCAAACTCAATTCAATTATAGTTATTTGACTCACTTGTTTTAATTATAAATGATGATCATGTTATAATAATTATCTTGTTATTTAATATATGCTGGTTGTTGTATATTTTATTTTGATGAATATTTAATAAGTATAACGATGTTGTTGGTTTGTATGGATGTTTGTTTCCCTAGAAATTGTTTATAAATGTTATCCTATAAAATATTTCAAGTGCAATATGACTTACTCTATAATCATGGCATGCTATATTTAACTAACAAAATTGAAATAAAAATTATTAAATCAATAAACTAAAGCAACAATGGAATCCAAACTAAAAATAAACCAGAAGCAATATTGAAAGCAAAATTTGGCACTACACAGGAAGCAAAAACAGAATCAATTCACGTAGAAAACAAAGAAGTAACCATGGAAGTAGTTTTGGAAGCAACAAAATATGTCATAATAGAATCCATATTAGAGGCAACAAAATATGTAAAACAGGAAGCAAAACTAGAAGAAAACTTGAAACAAAAGCGGAAGCAAAACTGGAAGCAAAATCAGAAGCAAAACTAAACCCAAAAGAGGAAGCAAAACTGGGAGCAAAATCAAACGCAAAACTTGAAGCAAAAGCAAAAGCAAAACTCAAAGAAAAATTAGAAGCAAAACTAGTAGCGAAATTGGAATCAACAAAGGATGTCATAATGGAAGAAAAACTTGATGTCATTTAGGAACCCAAAAAAAAACTATTTTCAGTACATTAGCAGAAGCAAAAAGGGAATCACAACTAGGGGCAATACGAGAAGCAAACAAAGAAGCACAACTATGAGCAATACTAAAAACAAAAATGGAAGCAAAGTTGGATGGAAAACTATAAGTCATCTTAGGCGTTATTTTTGATGTCATTCTAGGTGCTAAAATAGGAGCTAATCTAGGTGTTAAATCAAGCATTGTTCCAAGCGACACTTTTTTCAACGCTTAGTTAGGCATTACGTTCGACACTATTTTCGATGTTATTTCTGATGCTGAAGTGAACAAGCACTATGGCATCAATTTTGGAGCCAGTAGAAGTGACCAATTCGTGAACTAAAATAACTAAATTTCGACCTTATTTTAAGCGATAATTGCACGTTTTGTTGTAGTGTAAGTAATTGATCAAACCTGTTGGATTTTAATCAATCTTAAATGATGTGTTAGATTGTTATTATTCAATATAGGATTTCACTATGTGTGGATTAATGAATTGATAGGTTTTTAATCACTTTAAGAATTGCCTCTGCATATATTTTGCACGGAATCTCACAAGTATACTAACCCACATTGATAATTAATGTGTCAGATTGTGTCAGATTATCACCACATAATTTGCCTAACATTTTTGCATCGTTGTTGGGGAGGTGCTAAAGGGATAGTCCCAAAAGAGAAAATGGTGTTATAGGTTATGATTAGAATCTTTTGGAATTGATGTCAACAAGGAAAGGATTACAATGAACCTAGCGTTCCACTTCATAGCTATGTTGGATAGTATTAATTCCAAAAGATCATGTATTTTGTTTGAAGAATTACTTTTAAAATTTACTTCCGTAATTGGACTCTTTTGAGATTTGGTATCAACAAGGAAAGGCTTACAGGGAACCTAGCATTCTACTTCATAACTATGTTGGAAAGTATTAATTATAAAAGGTCATAGTCTTTGCAAATTCTTGTTTTTATTGATTGTAGATTGACCAACACTATATACTAATAGGGGGGGAGATAAGATGCAAAGATGACCTCAGCACAACACCTGCACACAAAAATGGCCACAAATCTAGGGCAAAAACCTGCATGAGTATCGTGGATCTGACAGTATATTGAGTTGTTGGATCTGACAGTATATCAAGTTGGTGGATATGACAGTATATCGACGGCTCATTGGTTCTTTGATGCAAAGAAGAAGAAGCTTCATGCTTCATGCTTCTTAGGGAGAGTTGGTGGATCCGACAGTATATCGACAGCTCATTAGTTCTTTGATGTATCTAGTCAACACTCACCATATGTTTGTTCTATAGTGAACACTCTGATTCAGTTCGTGGTGGAGTCTCAAAGAGTTCATTGGATTGTTGCAAAACATGTGTTAAGGTACTTGAGTGGGACACTAGAGTTTGGCCTAGATTACAGGAGAGCAGATGGAGTGATATTGATTGGCTATACAATTTATGATTGGGCAAGTGGTGTGATGGAGTGAAAGAGTAAATTTGGGTGTTGTTTCAGTTCGGGCTCAACAACGATGTTTTGGAGCTTATTAAGTTGTCATTGATTCCAACAGTGTATGGTCATTGATGCCCCTTGTGGAACCCCTAAGGGTTAGCACTTAGTTTGTGGTTGTTTGTGTCAAAGGATCCCTTTTGACCCTGTCCAAGCCGAAGATTGAAGCCCTTGGAGGCCTTGGAACAATGGAAAAATCCCTAGTTACCCATTGACTTTGTTAAGTGCCCCTAAGTTGTATCTTGGTTCCATTTGAGTCCATTTTTGAGTTCCCTGGTCCTCGTTGATTTTTGGTTACTCGTATTTGTGATACTTGTTATGCTTGTACTTGTTTTGGTCTCCTTATTGGTTTTTGGATGGATGATGTGGATCATGTGTGTAAGTCCCTTGATGTGTTGATGTTGGATCCCATTGCTTGCATTGGATGGTCTTGAGGTTGTTGAGTTCTTGTGGGGTATTTGAGTCCACAAGCTTAGATCGTGATCCTCTTGCATGTGGAGGCTTGGGTCTTGGAACCGACACTTATGGTGGTATGTTGGAACCCATTCTTATGGGGTCCTTTGTGTCCTTGTAATTTTTTTTCTTGAACCCACACATATGGTGGTTTGATGGCCCTTGGACGACATATGGTCATTGGCATGGTGTAGCATTGTGATCATGCATATGAATCTCATAACATGTTGCAAACTAGTGGTGAGGTATTTGTACCCATATTTTTGGGTGTTGGTACTCTTATTGTGATGAATATATAGAGTGGAACCATTGGATATGTTTTTAATGATAGGGAGACCTTGAATATGAATATTATATTCTTGAAAAAGTCATTGTTTCCACTTGATTGGTGGTGTTGGGGTCCTTGATACCCTTGATATGATAAGTATATGGTGGATCCCTCCTCCTTGTTGATGTAAAGTATGTGGATGTGAATACCATTGAATCCCTCATGCATTTGATGATGTCCATTGAATCCTTTGACCTTGGAACTTATGCATAAGGTAACCTGGTCTTTGGCACCTTTATGTGTGGAATCTTTAAAGTCTTGAACAAATTGAATAGTTTAAGGTTATTATACCAAGAATTTTCAAATAAACCCATCATAGAGAGATATTCCTCATCAATCCATTTATGTTGATATGTGGAGTATCTTCTAACTCCTTACGGTTGAAGAGATATGGATTTTTGAAGTTGGTGTACCCCACCTTTGTGGGTCAGCCGACCAAACAAAAGAGAATTTAATTATTTGTAATTTTGAATTGCATGTCGGCCTAGTTTGAGGTACTAATTTTCCTCCAGGACTTATATAAATAGAATATCAAAAATTTTATTTGTTCATCAATCAATTCTCTCTTTGGTATTTCGCAACTCTTGGAGAAAAGTGCGAAACATTGTGGAGGAGAAATTTTTGGGCATCTTCACTAAAATTGGCCTAACTTTCTCATACATAATCAGAATTACAAAACTTTTGGCTCGTTGGAAAGCTTGTTATGAGGGATATGTGATGACAAGATATAGAGTTTATTTTGGTTTGTATATTGTTTCTTCATATTGTGATCTTCAAAAAGGTATGGTTCATGCTTCTTGGTTTCTCTTGTGATGACACATGTCTCTCATGGATAGGGTTCATGTTTGATCTTAGTTTGTGAGCCTCTATATTGGTATATATATTTGAAGTCATTGAATATGTTATGGAGGCTATGGTGATGGTTATCTTGGCATATATCTTGATGTGATATTGATATAGATCTTGATGATTATCTTGGATATTGTTGGCATAGATATTGGTGCTTATCTTGATTGTTGTATAGTGTAGTATTGAATAGAAGTTGACATGTAAGTAATTACACAAAAGGTATTATTTAAGGGGATGTTCATCTACAGGGTTTCATCGTCTATCGATGGCCTATGAGGAACCTCCACATGTCCAAGGACTTGGTGCAATTATTGCGATGAATAAGTACTGAAATGAGTTTGGGTTTCACCGATGCGAAGATCTCGAGCTTGTAGTGCTAGCGCCTATGTTTGACGAGATAGATCGAGTGGTAGTGTTAGCGCCTATGTTTGATGGATCAACGCTCCTATTGTGACCTCTTTAGGTTGCAATGATAACCTCATGCATTCCAAGGAGATACACCAACTAACTCACCTGCAGAACTGAAAGAACGATTCTTGAGGAAGTTCATTTCCTTGAAGCATAGCCCAATGTTTTAGGCTATAAACATCAATGCAATTAATATGGAATGCATGGATTCATTTGGGAAGAATCTTGAGAGACTCATTCTCCTGAAACTCAAACAAAAAAACTGCACACTCCATTGAAACTTAACCAGACAAACTGCAACTCCATTCTTTTTATGAGCTTCTCTACTTTAGTGAATCTATAGAGAGGAGTGGATCTGGTCACATCTTCATATGGATCATATGATTGAGTAATTATCTCCCATCCTTCTGGGTCTTGGAATCCTTCCAGTGAATAAGCATCAACTTGTATATTCTCTTCAGAGTCCAAACTCCTACATCTCCTCCTGAAAAAAGGTCTCCATTGACAAGCTTTGCAATACTTGGGAAAAATCTTGTAGTAACTTACCACCAGTAAAGCGTTTCCTAGAACTACAACAATGGCTATCACCTGGCAGGACTGATGGTGGTGGCGCCGTAGTTGTGCTTGGTGGGTCCTTTACTTATGGCTACATCTGGTGAGGCTCCCCATCCAAACTCATATCTACCAACTGAAATTTTCCTTGGACGGGATTGCTTCGGGGGCAGACCCATGGCGAATTTCTTTAACAAATCTGCTTCAAACCTATAAATCTGTTGAAAATACATAGATGTAATTAGTTACTATGTTCGTGGAGAATGAAAGATAATAAACCCACTGCAAAATAATAAATAACGCAACTACAAATTCATAGTGAATTGATGTAACTACACAAAATTGATGAGAAAACTGCAGATCACCTCAGAGAAAGCGTATTCATGGTGTGCTAGCCTCTACAAAATGATGGAATAGGCTACCCATTAGGAAAATAGACTCCATGGGCACAATTTTCATGATTTTTGAGTTGGTTAAGGTAAAACCAACACATTCTAAACTTCGAAATCGAACTGATATTGAATCACAGACGCCTAGCCCTAAGACTGCCAAATGTTATGGATTTATTCTTTCAGGTTTTTTTATAAAAGCTCTAGATTAGAAAACAACTCGAACCTCACCCAGTAATTTCCAAATTGTAGCGACAACAGAGATTTTCCAGAAGTTATTTTGTGCTTGTTTGAATACTTTGGCTGTCAAAATATAAGAAAATCAACAACTAGAATATTAAAGTGAATTGATGTAACTACACAAAATTGATGAGAAAAATGCAAATCACCTCAGAGATAGCATATTCATGGTGTGCTAAGCTCTGCAAAATGATGGAATAGCCTACCCATTAGGAAAATAGACTCCATGGGCACAATTTTCATGAGTTTTTGAGCTAGTTAAGGTAAAAAAAACACATTCTAAACTTCGAAATCGAACTGATATTGAATCAAAGACGCCTAGCCCCGGGACTACCAAATGTTATGGATTTCTTCTTTCAAGTTTTTTTTATAAAATCCCTAGATTAGAAAGAAACTCAAACCTAACCCAGTAATTTCCAAATTGTAGCGACAAAAGAGATTTCCCATAAGTTATTTTGTGCTTGTTTGAATACTTTGGCTGTCAAAATATAAGAAAAGCAACAACTGGAAGATTAAACGTTTTTTGTTCTTGAGATTTGTTAGGCTTCAAATGACCAAAAATAATCAGTGGTGGGAATTCATGTGCAACCTAGCGGAGAGGCGGTTGAATGTGAGGGTTATCCTGCCCCATTATGAAAAAACAAGCATGCAACAACTGGTTAGTGAAAGCAAATATCAATCAGGGGATATAAACGAAAGATAGAATCATTAGCTGGATGGTCAGGTTGAATAAGGGCAAAAATTTCAATAAAAAAATCCTTCTTTACAAGCCCTTTATACCTTGGAGTATTTTCTCTGCTTAGTACTATTTTCATGTTGGCAGAGGTCAAGGTATCGAATCACGCTGTGATTGGAAGCTTGTTTTTGTTCTCATCAACGGCAGGATACACAATGTGGAGAAAGGGACGAAAGTATAAACCAGTGGAGTTGGATCTTAGCGACAAAATATAAGAAAAACAATAGCTGGAAGATTAAACGCTGGAAAGGTCATCGAAAAGGACACATAAAAGTGCCCTGGATCCATTGCCTCCTATTTAAACAGTAAGAGGCTAGATATGAGAACATATCTTCTATTCAAGCAATAAGATGTTAAATACAATTAATAAATCCATTCAAGCATCTCTCATTTTATTCTTTAGTCATGTGTCTATCATTGATAAATTTGACATGGTATTAGAACTATGATCCAGGACATGAAGAGGATGTGAAGGAATTTTATTTGTTTGGGAAGCAAGGAATTCTTTGTTTCAAAACCATTTATTTGAATAATGGTTTAGTAATTATTGCATGGATTCCCACAAAGAAGATTTAAGAAGCCCCCAAAATTTTTGTTGGCACATCAAGTCTCATTCAACTCATTTCTTAAGAGTTGCAAAACCATTGGTAACAATAGGAACTCCAATGACAAAAACATGCAAGACAATGTATATAATAGAATGAGTTCTAAGGAAAATTAATTCATAACATGATGCTATCTTTTAAAACTAAAATTACATGAAAAATCATGGGCAACAATACTAACATGATGCACGAGCATCTCGGTGTAAAGCAATCCTGTGTTTCTAAAAAGAATTTTTTGCTTTGATCCATTTTTCCTTGATCTATCTATTATTTTGTTTGATGCCCATTGAGTTGAAAGATTCGTACATTAAGTGATGAAGTCATGCATAGGTACTTTGAGCTTTGATGTAGGCATGGTTATTCCATCATTTTTCAAGGGAAATCATAAATCTATTACTTATAAAAACATCCACCCGAGGAGAAAAATGAGTAGAAACTAGAGTTATTTTTCTCCATCCTCTTTGCTTTAATAAATAACATTTTCTTGCCCTGGGGCAGCAACAACATAATCGATCAATTTCAGAGATTTTCAGCGTATTTTGCTGGCAACACAAGACATTGGTGTCCTCCGAAATCTCATTTTTGACAACTCGATGGCACCCATAATGCCATTTTGACCTCAATAAGACATCCAAGAGCTTCTTCCAATGCATTGGAAATGCTTACTTTTAGCTTTTTAGTCTTCACTTCCTGTTGTCCATGTCCAAGCTCCACATGAGCTATTGCTCGGGCTGGAGTGAATTAATGCACGTTGATTTAGAGCTATAAAACACTTATGATCAATTAATTCAATTACTCTCTAAAATATTGGGAGTTCTACATACCTTTGCATACCAGAAGGGACACCAACTTTCCTTGGCCTTGTAACAAGTCCTCAAGAGTAGCAGAATGACTGCTTTTCAGTACATTCTGTCATATCTCCTCCATTTTGCATGGGCTCACAAGATCGAGCTCCAATTTTGCTACTTCATTCGCCCTCGAGCAATCTGGTGATGGTGCTGGGAGGCTACTTTTTATTTTGTTTTTTTGGCATGTTTTCATTCCATATTCCTCGAGGTATTAATATTGAAGATTTGTGTGCAAACTTTTTCAATGACTTGGTTTAGTTTATTTTATTTTATTTGATAATATATAGTTTTGTTTCTTTTATAATAGTTTAAAATAAAATGAATGAATACATAATTTTGTGTATATTACAAAAATAGGTGGATTAATGCTACATGATTCATAGGATTGTGAATGCTACATGATTCATATGATTGTGAATGTTATATGACATTAATGTTGAAGGGTTGTATGACTAGACTTTGTGTTTTATCTAAGTTATGATACATGGTATACACATAATTGTACCATTAGAATCTGTGGTTTTAGGTATTGTTAGGATTATGTTTGGATGTTCAAAATACTGTCACGCAATTTGGTTCTTAAGTTCTAAGAGTAACTTGGTAGAAATGAATGTTAATATCTAGCATTGAATTTTCCTTTGTGCCTGTTGCCACCTATATTAATTAATGAATACCATCGATCTCAGCAATAAATAACTCTTATGTCATGTCTTTCTTTAATGTTGGTGTGTTTGTGCGGTACAGACTATGCATTTGACCAACGCAATGCAATCAGAATCTCGCAACAGTGACCCTGACCTCACACAAAGAGGGCAATTTAGGAGAAGAGAAGTTCAACTTTTAAACTATACTATGAACACGGTCTTTTCAACTTTTCCTTACCAGTATACATCCATGCTAAATTAAGATTTCTTCTGCATAGAGAACTTGTTTTTTATAATTCCAAATCAAAATTATTTGAGCAAACATAGATTGTTTTTATTATTTTATTAAATATGTAGGTTCTTACCTAATTGAAATTTTGTTTCAAGAAGAAGACAGAGGATTTATATTTTATTTTTTTCATAACCTAATTGAAATTTTGTTTCAAAAAAAAGACGAGGGATTTATATTTTAATTTTTTCAAGGATAATAATAAATTAGAGTTAAAAGCTTAAAGTATAATTGATGGTATTTGGATCTCCTTTAATTTATAAAAGTATTTTTATAAGTGAAAATGACTGAACCGAACGAAGTTATGATGGGCATACTAGGGCTACTAATCAACCTTCATCTTTTCAAGCAGAAAGGGAAAACCACCCTTCATGCACACAGTCAAGTTGTGAATTAGATTTGGATTTCCATAGCCAAATATTCAACTAGGTGTTGCAATATGAACATAGAAACCACATTTGTTGCAACATATTTCATCTGAATAAATGACATATCTTTTTCGAGACAGACCCACATGTCGCCTTGGAACACTACGCATTTGAAGAGACTCTGCGGGATAAAATGCCCATCCTTGTTCAACCATCTTTCTCATTTGAATTCGAGGCAGTCAATACCCCATATGGCGTCCCTATGACCCATGGTGTGTCGGTGGTAAGTCACTTGAGTGCCTCTATGCACAATAGTCCCGTCAGGCAGAACGTCGTTGTGGAGAGCGTGCTTGGACTCCAAAAGGACCGGCGGATAAAGTCTCATCGATTCACAAATTGATGTGTGTAGGTAATGCATGCTCTTTAGATCCTTGTATGAAAATACTAATGGACATCCTGACTATATACTATCTATATTCAATACGAAGATTGACTTGGGATATTAAAAACTTGAAACAAAATATATTTTTCACCTGTCAACCTTATTTAACCATTCAATGATCTTCAATACATGAGATTATAAGAGTACCGACGTGAATGGTCGACACGAAAAATGGTGTCATTTGTGGAAATTATGATGTGCAGAAGTTTTGATGTCTCACATAGTTCAAGTTTTAATTTCAAAGGTATAGTCTCTCCACGTCCAGGTCAGGTCTCAGTTTCAAAGGTATAGTTCCTCAACGTCCAGGGGTTTCAAGGTTCTCTAAAGCTATCTAAAACTTGCAAAACTCCTATAACTACGCCCCTTAGATTTTTGGACTTTTTTTCTTTGTAAGATTCCATTGGCATTCAAAGGATCGAGGCAAAAACATTGACTTATTCACCGAATGTTTTCAAATCTAAAAACTTTATGTACAAAAGATTTTTGGAGGAAACTTATTTTCATCTATGCGACGATTTAGAAGTTTGATGTAACTTATTTTCACTTATTTTCCTAGACTTTCTTTCATCACATTAACTTATATTAGCTACACACACAACTTTCTCTCATTTCGAAACATATCGAAGTTCTCTTCGGTGTTTCATTTGATCAACCTAAGTGTTTTCTTTGAAACTAGTTTGACAAGTGTTGATCATTGTGTCCTTGACATAAGTGGAGTTGGACTGTTATTGATTGTTAATGACAACCTTTGACGGTATTGTAAGTGACTATTTGCTTGATATTTGTTTGATTTGTTGACTTGATTTGACTAGAGTGAAAAATCCTTTTGTGTCTAGGAGTTTATGAGATTGAATGAGTTTGGCATAGTTGGTTAAGTATTTAATCTTCTTGGTTGAGGTTTATCTTGTTTGATTGTCAAGTCTTCCTTGACTATGATTGAGGTTGGTTGTGGTGTCATTGAGTTGAGTGTGATTGGACAGAGTTTGGTTGACCATATGTGAAGTCTCTTGGTTGCTCAAATGTGTCTCTTACTTGATGAACCAGGCCAAGTAAGAAGAGTTGGTTGACTGTCATAGCACTTGATTAAATTAACACAAGTATATGATTAATTCGACATAGGTACATAAGAGGCTTGGTATAGGTTGGTTCAATTGAACAAGATTGACACAGATTGTCTTATGTGCAGTTGGTTTGACTTAGATTTGGCTGAGTTGTATGAGCAGTTGGTTTGACTCAGGTGGACTGAGTTTGGTGTGCAGTTGGTTAGACTCAGATTGACTAAGTCGGATGATGTGAGAAACATATTGATTGGTACAACTTGATTGGACAGGTTGATTGTAGGTTGATGAGCAGTGTGATACAGTGGACAGTGATTAGTTAATGAGTAGTGATTAGATGATGAGTAGTGGTTACTAGTGGCAGTGGTTGTGCAATGTGGTACAGATTGTGCAGTGTAGTATAGGTGTTTATTAGTAGGTTCGCAAGATCGGTGCAGTCATGGTTCAACAGTTTCTATCTTCATATCAGGTTGGTAGGACGAGGAAAGCAAAAATGGGTTGTAGCCTCTTTCCGGTTGTAGCTAGAGAAATAGGGAGCTTGAGCTTCCTTCAGGTAGTAGCATGTAAATCAGGGAATTGTAGCCTCCTTCTAGTTGTAGTTGGAGAATTGAAGTCATTGTAATAAGGGGGTTGTTTCCTCCTAGTTGTTGCTGGAAAACTATTATTATAAAAGGATTTTGTGGTTTTTCCCTCGGGACTTGGGTTTCCACGTAAAATCTGGTGTATTGTGTATCATGTTATGCTTCTTATGTGATGATGATATGATGATGATAATAATGTTGATGGTGATATAATGATAATGTTATAATGCATAATATTGAATAAGTTGTTGATTGTTAAAATTGAAAAAGTATTAAAAGTTGTGCACACTAATTGTGTCTAAGAGTTTATGAGATTGAATGAGTTTGACATAGTTGGTTAAGTCTTTTATCTTCTTCGTTGAGGTTAGTTGGTTAAGGTTTATCTTCTTTGATTGTCAATTCTTCCTTGACTGTGATTGAGGTTGGTTGTGGTGTCATAGAGTTGAGAGTGATTGGACATAGTTTGGTGACCATATGCGAAGTCTCTCGGTTGCTCAAATGTGTCTCTTACTTGATGAACTAATCCAAGTAAGAAGGGTTGGTTGATTGTCATAACACTTGATTAGATTAACACAAGTATATGATTGATTTGGTACATGTACACAAGAGGCTTGGTATAGGTTGGTTCAATTGAGCAGGATTGACACGGGTTGTCTTATATGCAGTTGGTTTGACTCAGAGTGGCTGAGTTCTATGAGTAGTTGATTTGACTCAGGTGGACTGAGTTTGGTGTGCGGTTGGTTAGACTCATATTGGTTGAGTCGGATGATGTGAGCAACATAGTAATTGGTACATCTTGATTGGATAGGTTGATTGTAGTTTGATGAGCAATGTGATACAGTGCACAGTGATCAGTTGATGAGCAATGATCAGATGATGAGTAGTGGTTACTAGTGGCAGTGGTTGCGCAGTGTGGTACAGATTGTGTAGTGTGGTATAGGTGTTTATTAGTAGGTCTGCATGATCAGTGCAATTGTGGTTCAACAGCTTCTATCTTCATATCAGGGTGGCAGGACAGGGCAAGGAAAAGGGGTTGTGCTTCCTTCTAGTTGTAGCTAGAGAAATAGGGAGTTGGAGCTTCCTTCAGGTAGTAGCCTGTAAATCCGAGGGTTGTAGCCTCCTTCCAGTTGTAGTTAGAGAATTGAAGTCATTGTAATAAAGGGGTTGTTTCTTCCTTCCAGTTGTTGCTGGAAAACTATTATTATAAAATCCTTTTGTAGTTTTTTCCTCGGGACTTGTGTTTCCACGTAAAATCTGGTGTATTGTGTATCATGTTATGCTTCTTATGTGATGATGATATGATGATCATGATAATGCTGATGGTGATATAATGATAATGTTATAATGCATAATATTGAATAAGTTGTTGATTGTTAAAATTGAAAAAGTAATAAAAGTTGCACACACTGATTTACCCCCCCCCTGGTGTGTCCAACACTTAGTTCAATCAGAAACAGAAGTTAGTTGCATTGAGTTCTGCAATAGAATATATGGCATTCAGTCAAACCAGTTGTGAGGCCATTTGGCTTCACAAGTTGTTGGTTGGATTGTTTGGTCAGGAGTTGAGACCAGTTGTGATTTACTGCAATAATCAAAGTTGTATTAAGCTTTTGGAGAATCCAATATTTCACAATGGGTCAAAACACAACGAGATCATATATCACTGCATTCGTGATTATGTCTAGATAGGAGTAGTGGAGTTGCAATGCATTCCTCCTGCGGAGCAGGTGGCAGACCTTCTAACAAAAAATTTGGGGAGAGGTAAGTTCAATCACTTCAGAGACAAGTTGGGGGTTGTGAGAAACACTTTCCTCGGTAAGAGGGAGTGTTGAATTTTGTACCAAGGCAAAGTGTTGTTCACCTTGTGATGCCTAGGGGTGGATAAACATTTAATGAGGTCCCTAGTCACTTTATTGAAGCGAGCAATTTATATTTTTAAAGTCACTTTATTAAAGTGAGAAGCAATTTATATTTTTAAAATCACTTAATAAAGTTGGTTCATGATTCTATTTTTAAATCAATTTTATGAGAAATAAAGTGGGTGAAGTATTTAAGTGTCATTAATTATTTAAATGAAAAGTTTATTAATTCGTTTAATAAGAAAAAAGCATGAGCATTTAATGTGGGCCCTAGATCTCAATGAGTCAAGATATAATCTTGACCATTGATCTAGTGAAATTGTAGTTAACATGAACTAAAAGGAAAATACCTGGGAAAAGCCATTTCATTGTTTTACATGAGTTTTGGAGAAATCGAGAGCAAGAGAGAAGGAAGCTAGAGGAGGAGAAAAGGAAGACAAAACCGAGCAAAGGTTTTAAATGAGAGAAATAGAGCACAAATTCCAAGAAGTTGGATTTAGCATGCATCCCAAGAATCGTACACCAGTAATAAAAGGACGATACAATAGCAATAAAGGAGCACAAGGATCGAGGAGAGACTGAGCATTAATTTTCTAATTTCTAGCACGTTTTTTTAGGAGGTTCTTACAACATTTAATGCAGACCGTACACTATACTTTCCTATAGCTTCTACACATATTTTGAGGCCTGTGAAAGGTATAGAAATCAAGGTTTGAATTGGAGTTATTAAGTGGGCACAAAAACTGAGAAGAATTTGTTTGGCACGAGTTTTGAGAAGAAATTTAGATTGTATTTATTGCAATCCATACAGCCTATGTAAGGCACAGAATTGGAGTCAAACACTACACAAAAAAATCCATACAGCCTATGTAAGGCACAGAATTGGAGTCAAACACTACACAAAAAAACAAGGAAGAATCGACACAATTTTCGAGGCAAAATTGCAAACTTCCTGGGTTGAGATAAGTTTGTGTTTTAATGCTGAAATATATTGTTGAATAATATTTCTCTGAAGAAGAAAAAAATACTCTCACAGGTTTTCCCTTCAAGGTTTTTCTTGAACCAGATTTGGCTAAAAAACTCTGAGTCGAATTTATGGTGTGGCTATCTTTTATTTTCTGAGCTTTAGAATTGTGAAAATTTTCCATGTGTTTCAAGTCAATTTGTTATATTTGCAAGAAAAACTAATTTGCAGCAGTGAGGTCTGGGCATCAAACTATATATGTTTGACAAAACTTGAAACCGAGCTGGGAATTTCAAAAAAAATCAGGTAAGGGATGTTACAAACCTTGCTTCCTATTATTGGGCCTCCTTATACAGCAAAGTATGCATCCTCTCATAAACGGTGCTACATCATGCATTTTAGGCCAATAAACATACCTCTATAAGTTTGCAATTGTCTTACCTACACCAAAATGCCCTGCAACTTTAGAAGTGTTCCTCTCAAATAAGCTACAATATCTTGCCTTTAGAAACACAAAGATTGTCCAGCTTTTAAAGTAACCCATCCTCGAGATGATAGTCAGCCTTGTTGTCGGTTTCTTCTACATGGACTTGGGCTTGTATGTGTTAAAATACCTCCTTGAAGTCCTTATCTTCTGTGTATTCCTCCTTGTATGCATCATGGGTTGTAGCCTCCTTCCAGTTGTAGCTGGAGAAATAGGGAGTTGGAGCTTCCTTCAGGTAGTAGCCTGTAAATCACGGGGTTGTAGCGTCCTTCCAGTTGTAGTTGGAGAATTGAAGTCAATGTAATAAGGAGGTTGTTTCCTCCTTCTAGTTGTTGCTCGAAAACTATTATTATAAAAGGCTTTTGTGGTTTTTCCCTTGGGACTTGGGTTTCCACGTAAAATCTGGTGTATTGTGTATCATGTTATGCTTCTTATGTGATGACGATATGATGATGATAATAATGTTGATGGTGATATAATGATAATGTTATAATGCATAATATTGAATAAGATGTTGATTGTTAAAATTGAAAAAGTAATAAAAGTTGTGCACGCTGATTGTGTCTAAGAGTTTATGAGATTGAATGAGTTTGACATAGTTGGTTAAGTCTTTTATCTTCTTGGCGAAGGTTAGTTGGTTGAGGTTTATCTTGTTTGATTGTCAAGACTTCCTTGACTGTGATTGAGGTTGGTTGTGGTGTCATTGAGTTGAGTGTGATTGGACAAAGTTTGGTTGACAGCATGTGAAGTCTCTTGGTTGCTCAAATGTGTCTCTTACTTGATGAACTAGGCCAAGTAAGGAGGGTTGGTTGACTGTCATAGCACTTGATTAGATTAACACAAGTATATGATTGATTTGGCACAAGTTCACAAGAGGTTTGGTACAGGTTGGTTCAATTGAGCAGGATTGACACAGGTTGTCTTATGTGCAGTTGGTCTAACTCAAACTGGTTGAGTTGTATGAGCAGTTGGTTTGACTCGGGTGACCAATTTTGGTGTGCAGTTGGTTAGACTCAGATTGACTGAGTTGGATAATGTGAGCAACATATTGATTGGTACAGCTTGATTGGACAGGTTGATTTTAGGTTGATGAGCAATGTGATACAGTACACAGAGATCAATTGATGAGTAGTGATCAGATGATGAGTAGTGGTTTCTAGTGGCAGTGGTTGTGCAGTGTGGTACGGATTGTGCAGTGTAGTATAGGTGTTTATTAGTAGTAGGTCTACAGGATCAGTGCGGTCATGGTTCAACAGTTTTTATCTTCGTATCAGGGTGGCAGGACGAGACAAAAAAAAGGGGTTGTGCCTCCTTCCGGTTGTAGCTAGAGAAATAGGGAGTTGGAGCTTCCTTCAAGTGGGAACCTGTAAATCAGGGGGTTGTAGCTTCCTTCCAGTTGTAGTTAGAGAATTGAAATCATTGTAATAAAGGGGTTGTTGCATCCTTCCAATTGTTGCTGGAAAACTATTATTAAAAAATCCTTTTGTAGTTTTTCTCTCAAGACTTGGGTTTCCACGTAAAATCTGGTGTATTGTGTATCATGTTATGATTCTTATGTGATGATGATATGGTGATGATGATAATGTTGATGGTGATATAATGATAATGTTATAATGCATAGTATTGAATAAGCTGTTGATTGTTAAAATTGAAAAAATAATAAAAGTTGTGCACGCTGATTAACCTACCCCCCCTCTCAATGTATCCGGTGTGTCCAACACTTGGTTCAATCAGAAATAGAAGTTTGTTGCATTGAATTCTGCAGTAGAATATATGGCATTCAGTGAAACCAGTTGTGAGGCCATTTGGCTTCACAAGTTGATGGTTGGATTGTTTGGTAAGTAGTTGAGACCGGTTGTGATTTACTGCAATAATCAAAGTTGTATTAAGCTTTTGGAGAATCCACTATTTCACAAAAGGTCAAAACACAACGAGATCATATATCACTTCATTCGTGATTATGTCTAGAGAGGAGTGGTGGAGTTGCAATACATTCCTACTGAGGAGCAAATGGCAGACCTTCTAACAAAAAATTTGGGGAGAGGTAAGTTCAATCACTTCAGAGACAAGTTGGGGGTTGTGAGAAACACTTTCCTCGGTAAGAGGAAGTGTTGAAATTTTTTACCAAGGCAAAGTGTTTTTCACCTTGTGATTCCTAGGGGTGGATAAACATTTAATGAGGTCCCTAGTCACTTTATTAAAGCGAGCACTTTATATTTTTAAAATCACTTTATTAAAGTGAGAAGCACTTTATATTTGTAAAGTCACTTAATAAAGTTGGTTTATGATTATATTTTTAAATCAACTTTATAAGAAATAAAGTGGGTGAAGTATTTAAGTGTCATTAATTATTTAAATGAAAAGTGAATTTATTTGTTTAATGAGAAAAAAGCATGAGCGTTTAATGTGGGCCCTAGATCTCAATGAGTCAAGAGATAATCTTGAGATCTAGTGAAAGGTAGTTAACATGAACTAAAAGGAAAATACCAAGGAAAAGGCATTTCATTATTTTACATGAATTTTGAAGAAATCGAGAGCAAGAGAGAAGGAAGCTAGAGGAGGAGAATAGGAAGACAAAACCGAGCACAGGTTTTAAAGGAGAGAAACAAAGCACAAATTCCAAAAAAGTTGGATTTAGCATGCATCCCAAGAATCATACAACAGTAATAAAAGGACGATACAACAGCAATAAAGGAGTACAAGGATTGAGGAGAGACTGGGCGTTAATTTTCTAATTTCTAGCACATTTTTTGAGGAGGTTCGTACTAATGCAGACCGTACACTATACTTTCCTATAGCTTCTACACATATTTTGAGGCTTGTGAAAGGTACATAAATCAAGGTTTAAATTTGAGTTATTAAGTGGGCACAAAAACTGAGAAGAATTTGTTTGGCACGAGTTTTGAGAAGAAATTTAGACTGTATTTATTGCAATCCATATAGCCTACGTAAGGCACAAAATTTGAGGCAAACACTACAAAAAAAACAAGGAAGAATCAACACAATTTTCGAGGCAAAATTGCAAACTTCCTGGGTTGAGATGAGTTTATGTTTTAATGCTGAAATATATTGTTGTATAATATTTCTCTGAAGAAAAAAATACTCTCAAAGGTTTTCCCTTCGAGGTTTTTCCTGAACCAGATTTGGCTAAAAAACTTCGAGTCAAATTTATGGTGTGGCTGTCTTTTATTTTCTGAGCTTTAGAGTTGTGAAAAAATTCCATGTGTTTCAAGTCAATTTGTTATATTTGCATGAGAAACTAATTTGCAGCAGTGGGGTTTGGGCATCAAGCTATATATGTTTGACAAAACTTGAAACCGAGTTGGGAATTTCAAAAAATTTCAGGTAAGGGTTGCTACAAACCTTGCTTCCTATTCTGGGCCTCCTTATACAGCAAAGTATGCATCCTCTAATAAACAATGCTACATCTTTGTGCATTTTAGGCCAATAAACATACCTCTGTAAGTTTGCAATTGTCTTACCTACACCAAAATGCCCTGCAACTTTAGAAGTGTCCCTCTCAAATAAGCTACAATATCTTGCCTTTAGAAACACAAAGATTGTCCAGCTTGTAAAGTAACCCATCCTCAAGATGATAGTCAACCTTGTCGGCTTCTTCTACATGGAATTGGACTTATAGGTGCTAAAATACCTGCTTGAAGTCCTTATCTTCTGTGTATTCCTCCTTGTATGCATCATGGGTGAAAGGTTCCATATGCATAAGAGTTCCCAAAAATGTAATCTTGGTTGTAGGTGGTCTTTGAGAGCATGCATTCCAGCTTGTTTGTACTTCCCTTCTTATACTTGATGATTAGATGGAATTGTTGTAAGAATCTCATCCACTTATAATGTTTGGTTTGTTGTAGCTTACTTTGGGCCTACAAATACTGCAATGATTGATGATCAATGTGAAGTTGGTTTCCTTGTCCATCAGATAGTGCTTCCACTTCTTTACAACTTGAACCAAGGAATAGAGTTCCTTATCATAGATAGGGTAGTTTATGACACCCCATAAAACATCTTGGAATAATAGCATATTGACCTTCCTCCTTGCATCAAAACCACTCCCATGGCATACCCACTCCTTGCATCAAAACCACTCCCATGGCATACCCACTTACATTCGTCTCCAATTCGAAAGGATTCTACAAGTTAGGTAGTACGAGAATTGGTCCTTGACTAATCTTTCAGAGCTCTTCAAGAGATTTTTGTTAGTTCTTTCCCCACTGGAAGCTATAAACTTCCAACAGTTTTGTGCTGCCTCCAAAAATCTCCTAATTTCAATGTCATTTGTTTGAGTTGGCCACTGGTGATGACCTCCATCTTTGTAGGATCAATCTTGAGTTCCCCTCATTGTTTAACTTTTTGTCATGTATAACCAATCATTCTCTGAAATCTAGTAATAAGAATTTTCTTGTTAAAAGGAATAATACTTCGATAATTGCCTATTCAAATGTGCAGTTCCTAAATACTTTTCAGTTAAGAACCCAAAAATTTTGCAACATAAATGATCTTGTAGACTTTTTAAGTTGCTACAATAATGGAACCAACAAATTCTTCACTTCCAAGAGACCACATATTGTTAGCAGAGTTTGTTGCATGGCCTCTCAACAGCGTCTATTTGACATATGAACTAACGGATTAGTAGCTTGGTCATCATCCTCAACATCATTTCCAGTGTACAAAGGAATAATATTTGAATTCAACAATATCCTCTTCTTTGTCACTAGCATTAAAAAGGAATAATCCTTGAATTCAACAATATCCTCTTCTTTGTCACTAGCATTAACAGATCCTACATAGAATTGACCTCGAATTCTTAAGTATTTGAGATGTAAACTGGGGTGTTGACTTCATCCTTACAATCTTCAGCGTGACTTGCATGTCCCTAATCACTTGTAAATTCCTCTCTATCAAGTCATCAAGTTCCATGCGCCTCCTCTAATCTTCATAAATCTGAACTTTTGTTTGGATATTGTTCAATATAAAATTCCCACAAACCTGGATATTCATGAATGAGGGACTTACAAACATTGTACCTCTCCTCTTCTAATTTCTTTGGATATAAGCATTTTGCCATCCCTGGTGCTCATCCACAAGGCCAAGAAAGTGTTCTGATACCATTGTTATGATCGTAAATCGATCACATCTGATAAACAAGGCACGAGTAGGTGAAATAGCCAAATTCCATGCTGCTACCAAAGCTAGAAATTGTTTACAAGAATTAAGTAGCAACATTCAACAATGTACAAAATTCAAATGATAGTGCAAACTTATAATATTGCAGCAACACAATTTAGACTATCATAATAAATTATCGAACTGAACAATAAATACACAAGTCGTGGAAAGATCGTCAAATAGAACTATAATTATCAAAGAAACTTCTTCAGCAGTATATGAACAAAAGGAACTTTCTTGAGTAGACGTCAACTAAGGCCAGCTCTAAGAGCAATATGGATGTTGGACTTGACCAAACAGTCAGTGTCTCAAGACCACCTGCAACAAAACATTACAACAGCATGTTCATCTTGATGCTTATCGGTTTATTAAAATTTTCCTCTCCCGTTTACCCCTTTGTTCTTTGCAATTAGATAGCTGGCCCTACATGTGCATGCATGGCTCTAGCATTTCACCAGCTAGCAAGGTTCCTATTGTATTTTAGTAGCAGCCACCTAACAAGATTCTCATCGCCACTTGTGGGGTTCTTTTAGTAACTCCCATCTAACAAGATACTTGTTGCCCCTTCTATATGAATTCATTTTGTAACTTACTCAAGGAGGACTTCCCAAAGTTCCCCTGCAAAGCACAGTCGAGCCCTTTTAGCACCCCTGGATAGCACGGTAGGGCACTCTTAGAACCCCCAGGATAGCACAGCAGGGCCCTTTTAGAACAGGTCACTCTCTAAAGGACATTATAATGTTTAACATTGGTGCTTTCACAATGATGGACAGAGATGTTGTCACCTTATTTTTTCCAGCTAGGATCTTTCATTGTTTCTCGTCTTCAGTGATGCCCTAGAGTCTAGACACTCTTTCATTTTGCTATTATCATTTTTTGTACTTTAGAGTCTCATTGACCTACTTTGGTCATTAGTGGGCAGTAATATAATTTCATTTTATATCATGAATTGTGGCAATAAAATGTCCCACAACCAAAAATTTGACATAAAACTTGTATGCGTAACATAAAGTGCAGCTACTACATGACTAACTTAAGTGCAAATGGCTAATCATTAGCGGGATTTGCAATGGTGAAGAGAGTTCTCGGTAAAAATTGGGATAGTTGAACAGTGCAAAGTTATGCCCAAAGTGTGAGACTTTTGAACGGTATACACAGTCCATAGGCTGGAACTATAATTCTTAGCTGGTGAGTAGCATGTATATACCGTAGCTATTGATGTGCAAATTTAAAATGTGAACAAAAATGTATGAAAGAATAAGGAGGGTGCAAAAGAATGACCATCAACATGAATTGTTCAATTACCTAAAACTTCCACAGCATCATTGTGACTTTGTTATGTAAAACTTCCACAGCATCACTGTAACTTCGTTATATAACACTTACACAGCATCACAGGAACTACGTTGGGTAAATCTTCCAAGCAACACCACAACTGGGTCAGATCAAATACACCATTCCACAAAATATGGTGGAATTCACTAAGAGCAAGAACTCAACAAAGAATCCATTATATTTATTCTGTGAGTTGTTAAAGTTTTCTTGTGCTGCAAGTGAAGACCTTGTCATCTTTCTGTTATAAACTTAAACTAGTTTTAGAAAAACAAGATACAATACATACATGTTTTCAATTAGCCTGGCCTCTTTGTCTTACAGAAATAAAACAAATGCTTCAACAGAATTGCTTTGGAGTTGAAAAGCAAGATGTAATCCACGAAACAATTAATATCTTCCAAACAGAATGCAAACCAAAGCAAACAATGTTGAAGAATATTCCCATTAAAATACCAGTGCAAAAAGTGATGATATCCAATGGATTGATTTCACTGCCTACAAACCTGAATTCAAAATGCCTGTAGACTATCAAGGAAAATATAGACATCTCATGGCGCAAGAAGCATATACTACAAAATATCAAGGTATTCTGGAGTAGAGATATACCCTCAAAATGTTTAAAAACTTTTAACATCTGAGCTTTCACTGAGAGACTTGCCACTGGATTGGCTTAGAGAAAGAATGTTTTTACATGATCTGTTATACTTCATATGACTTTTGACCAGATGACCTGCAGCTAGTGCTGACATAAGTGAGAGTTCTCCAGCTAATACTGCTGCAGCCACAACTCTTGCAAGGCATTGAGAATTAGATCCAGGTAATTCTGAATTAGCACCCTTCACACCAAGTAAATTTAAGCAAGCTGCCTGAGAAGCCAACTGGGTACCCCCACCAATAGTTCCTACCTGCAAAGTCCACAAAAGGAATGAACTTGACTATTATTCAACAAATCCCCTGAAATTCAACTATCATTACATATTAAAACACTCAAGAGAACTTTGTTACCTCGATGCATGGCAATGTCACAGAAATGTGCAGATCCTTCCCGTTTTCTGTTTCCATCAGTGTAATGCATTGAGAACTCTCAACATTTTGAGCTGGATCCTGGCCAGTTGCAATGAATATAGCAGAAATGATATTTGCAGCATGAGCATTATAACCCCCAATAGCACCAGCCACAGCAGATCCAGCCAGGTTCTTGATCATGTTTAGTTCTAAAAGTGATGATACTGATGTCTTTAAAACATTTGTCACTACCTCTTCCTTAATGATGGCCTCACATACAACCGACTTACCACGGCCTTCTATCCAGTTGACAGCAGTAGCCTTCTTGTCAGCACAAAAGTTTCCTTCAAAAGCAATCATATTCACCTTAGTCCTTTTTCAGTTGTACAATATATTTAAAGAGCAAAAAAAGGAGTTTCCTTCAATAGATACACAACCAGTATGTTGACATCATGAGGGCAGTGCCATGTGGGCAAGCATGCTTGCTGAAATCTACTTGCTTTTAAGAAAATAAAATGATTAGATGGGACAGAGCGATGATAGATAGGCTCAGTCAACCTGGGTTATCAAGAGAAAAAGACTTGAAAGAAATAAATGAACTTAAGTACATTTGCAAAGAACTGACCTGAAATGCTGATGACATCCATGTCAGGGAATATATCTTGTAGGTGATCCAAGACATTTTGCACACCCTTGGAGACCATGTTCATTCCCATGGCATCTCCTGTTGAACAGTTAAAGCGCATGTAGAGATTTCGACCAGCAAGGGCACATTTAACACCCTGCAACTTTGCAAATCTGCTTGTCCTGTTCAACCACAAAATCATAATAAATAATCAATAAATGCTCACAAAATGCAAAACTAAATGCCAAACAAAGACCGGTATACATTTTTCTCTCTAGCTTCTGGTTGTTATCTGTGTATTACAAGCTATTACTATAGTGGCATATTCCTGTGATCAGATTTTGTTCCATAATCTACGTCTACTCTCTATCTGTGAAGACATCCTGTGACAAAATAAAATGTTCATACCAACGGAACTCCTTAACAAATTTATTACAAAGAAAACCTCACTTAAGGATTATTAACTAGTTAAGATTAGATAACTACGAAGACCAAGAATTGCTTCTTTGTGAGATAAAGAAGAAACTCTTTAGATTCCAAAGTGCACTAGGCTCAAAATTTCCTTTAAGCTTTCATGCTTTTAAGATAATTTACTAAGGTTGTGCTTTCGACTTGAATAAGTTCATGACCTTATTTATTGTATTTCAAAAAATTTAAATATCTTGAAAACAACATTTCAAGATCTTGTTAATGCAGAGAGATGTTAAATTTCATAGATGGGTGCATACACATAATAGTGCACAAGATTGGAGAGAATAATAGATGCCACTTCTGGTAATAATTAATAATTATGCTTGGGCAAGCCCATACCAAGGAGACTGAGACAGGCTACCCACAAATACAAGTACGACTCTCACATCTAACTATCTCTGAGTCTACATGCATCAGTATATAGCATCCTTACGTTGGTTAAGGTTGTTAGCCACCTTAGCCATAACCTAGCATCATATTATAGCATTGGTCACATTACTCACATGTATCTTAACATATTAAGTGACTTACATATAACATTATATATTATATTTTAATGGTATAATCCCAACTTGACACAAAAAAAAGATTTGCAACTTATTATCCCCCCCTTAACAAAAGACCCCAAACTTGTGCTCTTCAAGTCTTTTACAAAATAGAAACATGAAGATTGCATATTGGTCAAGCTCCCATCCAACAGGTAACCTGGTTAACCAGCAGCAGTGCCCGCTGGTTTACTAGAATAAAATCCTGGGTATATGAACTACTTGTACAAACCTCTAAATGCCACCAGCCTCATCTTGAAGGTAGAGAACCAATACTTTACTTGTTTACTAGACAAACAGGATACCTTGGTGAAACATATCCCACCTGGAAAACACCTTCTAGCAAACAGTCCAATGTTGTGGCTACATCCTAGAGTGTATGCACACCTCCAGCTATGATATATGTCACCTGGCAATGTCCTGCTAGCAAAAATCTCCCGGCCATATACAGCTGCCCTGGCAACTTCTCCTTGTCAGCCACCAGAAAAAAAAAAAGATTATTTTGTTGTCCATTAAACAATCAACAGTATTCTCAGTCCCTCTATTCTGAGACTAGTATCCACCGCCCATCTCTGCCATACATCATGTTTGGGTCTTCTACTCATACACAGGTTTTGATTTCATCTTTTTTCCAGGGCCTTGATTACATAAAAAATAGTTAATTGCATGGGTTCCTCTTCCCATCTCTGCACTTCCAGGGGTATGGTTTTTGGTTTCATGTCACTGTCTGGCTTTATTTCCCTTGTAACATTTTTTTCTGTTGTTTGAAAGCTGGAATAGCCAAATCCAGAAAAACAGTCACCTCTATTGAGCTGACATCTACCCCAAAAATTTAATGAACTTATTAACCAGACAAATTAGAAAATCATCAATCCTTTATGACTGTTTTTAAATATCTGAACTCCAAATGTTGCCTCTGTTATCACTTTCAATCATCTCCGCTGGAATGTACTTTCTGAGCATTTCTTCTAAACAAATTCCAGACATCTCCGCCCTCCACGTCTATCATAACTGCCTGCTGCTTACTGCACTTCCTCTAGACTGCTAAAATTATCATCCTGACTGCTAAATGCCCTCCTTCAGAGCATGATACTCATAGCAGCAGTTGACCAAATTTGAAAGTTTAAACAATGATACTCTAAGTCAAAATGTATAAAATGTACCAAACAAAAGCTTGTCAATGATGCAATTTTGTAGGCTACTTACTATCAGTCACTAACCAAAGTCGTTTGTTGAAGCAAGACCAAAGTATGGGAGGGCTGTCACTGTAAAGGGCATCCCTGTAGGGTAATGAAGGACTGCCACAAAGAGTGACTGTGGACTATTAGCATCCAAAGGAACCAGAACCGAAGGTGGGGAGAGGAGACTTGGGAAGGCCACGAGGTAAAGAAGAGGGGGAAAAAGGGCTGCTAGAATAAAGTGAGGCTACTAGCAATCTAAGATGAGGTGACCGAGGTAGTTAGGGCAAATTTTAGGAGCAGTTTAGGGTTGAGTAAGGATCTAGGGCTGTTGTAGTTGCAACCCGAGGTATAGGAGGGTGATAAGGAGTAAGGGAGCAGCCCTAAGCTGACCCGAGGTGGATAGGAAGGCTGTTGGAGGGAAGACGAGGTTGGGAAGCAGCTAAAAGGCTGCCCTTTAGGTCAAACCCGAGGTCTGTTAAGACTGTGTTAAGGGCAGCCGAGAGAGGGAGAGGCCTTAGGGACCCTATGACGAGGCCTATGAGATAGCAACGAAGGTATAAAAGAGCATGTTTAGGGCTGCCTCTAGGGCAGCGAGGGGTCAATGGAGGGTAGCAAAAGTTAGAATGGGAGCTAGGAAAGACTAGCGAAGGTGTGGAAGGTGCTTTAGCAGCAAGCAGTAAGGGCAACGCCTAACCTAGATCCACATTAACCTAACAACTAACCTTGAAGCTAACCTAAACTAACCCTAGACAAGATAACCTAAGCTAACCCTAAGTTTTGGAGAACAAGAGTATGAAAACCAAGGGAGATCTACCCTAGCACAAGCCCTACCCAACCCAGGGCTTCTATGGAGGATGGATAACCTAGTGAGGAAGAGTTCCTAGGTCAAACAACTAGCCTAGAAAAACTAAGAAGAAAACCCTAGAGCACCCTCACAAGGAGACGTGCATCAGCTTGCTAAGGTTACAAGAAGGATGATAATGGCCTATCCTAGGAAGAAATGCAGCTCTAGGGCTACCATTTAGACTTGAACATGCATCATCAACCGCCATTCAAACAAAGAGATAAGAAGCCTAACCTCCTTGTGCTTGTGTTTAGCCAACAAAACAAAACATCACCTACCAAAGAATTTCACCAAAGAATTGCCAAAAAAAGCTTGCATTAACCCAGAAAAATCTCCTCAAGAGGAGCGCATCTCTCCAAAGAGCCCTAGCAAGGGTAAAATAAATGCATAGTGTATTATCCCATAAGTTTTGTTTTTTAAAATGAAAGTGAGGAGATCTATTTATATGATCTCACTCACTTTTTACAAAATATCCAGATCTACAAGCCTTAAAACATGTCAATTTGAAATTATAAATGTCAACTTGAAATTAAAACAAAATAATCATAAAATATGGCCAAAGGTAGGTTACCTAGGGTATTTGTACCCCCAGGTACCGAAATGTGCTCAGATAAGCGAATCACTCCGAATGAAAGGCTGGAGTGAGTTGGAGGGAGGGCGTTATACCCCATCTAACCCCTAGAATGTTGTTAAATCCCTCAACACCCTCCTCAAAGCATGAAAAGGTCTGACATGGAGGGTGGCTTTCCTGTGAGGAGACAAGGCCAGGGAAAGCAGGTGCCCACTGACTAAAGGGTCGGAAGGGTGTCCAAAGTGGCTGCGAATGAAGACACGTGTCTCGTAGCTGAAGCAAAGGCCACCAAAGCTCGTAAACAGGATATGGAGCCATGTGACCCAGTGGTCAACCCTTACGAGCCCCAGACACCAACCCTGAGGTTAAAAACCCCATCAAAGGGAAGTCAGCAGTGCCATTAAGCCATAGTACTCCTAAAGGATGGACCAAAGGGCCCAGCCATGACCACCATTGCTCGATAACACCAGTGTTGGTTGGAAAAAATGGCCCTCTCTCTCCCTGGGGTTCACCTGCAGGTGCAGCATAACAATATCTATATATAAAAACGAAGTTGACATAAGTGTTAGTTTCAGAAAAGTTTAAGACATTTTTCTATAAGAAGAAGAAAATAACATTGTAAGACATTACTCTAAAGCCAGATTCAATATCTCCCTTATCAAAAAAATTTAAAGATATCTAATCCTTCAAGATAATCAGAAGTCGAGACAAAAGATGTATAAGGAAGTCGAAAGGGTTATCCCTGAAAAAGATAAAGATATTTCTTGCCTTAAGAATCATAGTCAAAACTTAATAGCACATATTAGTAAGTTAAAAATGGAAAAAAGTCAAATGAAAAAGCTAGAAGAACTTACTAGCAAGAAATAAGTGATGGATAAAGAAACAATCACTGACCTTATTGAGATAGAGAAATCATTAGATGTAAAAATTGATATGTTGGTGGAAGGAACCAGCAAAAGTTCAATTGAAATCTTATTAACCTATAATTCACCAAAAGGAAGGTTCCAAAAGCATGACACAAGATACAAGGATGCCTTATCATTATGCTAATTATAAAGGTCTTCAACGAACTAATCATAGACAAAATCAATATGTGAAGCTAAGTGAAGATTTTTCTAATATTGAAGGGAAGTTCAAGTGTAGAATCTTATCACTTCCATGCAGTTTTATTGAAAATCACATTCCAATGGTCTAACCCATTCATAGTGAGACAATTCTGCTCAATTCTGCTCAGCAGTTCATAATTCATATCATCTTATATAAGCTAGAAAAACTTACTAGATTATATACGATACAAAAATAAGTGAAGATCCTACTATATTGAAGAGAAGTTCAAGTGTAGAATCTTATTGTTACCACATAAGTTTGTAGAACATTGCACTGGGGTGGTCTATTCATAGTGAGAAAATTCTGCTCAACACTTGCAATTCATATCATCTTATATAAGCTAGAGGAACTTACTAGCAAGAAATTAGTGATGGATAAAAGAAACAATGACCAACCTTGTTAAAATATGGAAGTCATTAGATGTAAAAATCAAGACATTGGAGGAAGGAACCAATACAGATCTAATCGAAATCTTATCAACCAATAAGTCACCAAAAGTATTCAAAGATAAAGGTTCCAAAAGCATCACACAAGGTACAAGGATGCCTTATCATTATCCAAATTGTAAAGATTATCAACGAACTAATCACAAAGAAAATCAATATGCAAACCTAAGTGAAAATCCTACTATTTTGAAGAAAAATTCAAGTGTAGAATCTTATCATTGCCACACTAGTTTTGCAGAAAATTGAATTAAGGTGGTCTGACCCATTCATAGTGAGACAATTTTGCTCAACACTTCATGATTCATATCATCATGTATCATCAACTATCACAGCTACAAGAATAGAAGATCATGAGAGGGCATTACAAGCTAGAGCAAGAGATAAGTCTTTTCCATTAATATGATTTGAGGACAAAGCATTTCTAAAGGGGATGGCAAATTGATGAACACACACACACACACACACACATATATATATACATCAATTAATAAATAATTAATAATACTAATAATAATTAAATAATTAATTAAGTGTCACATCCTAATGAAGGGACATGACCTATCATCCATAGTGACCAATCAATGTGTATATAAGTATACCATCCTATGGCATTGTAATCATCCTATTCTATTCATTCATATTCTTATAAAATTATTTTTACCATCATATACGGATTTCTATCATTTGTCCTTCTTATGTTGGATATTTGTTAGTAAATGAACAATCGTCCATTTCAACAACTTGCTCTATGTCCACAAAAACTGCAAAGGTTTGCGATTAGAGTATCCAATTGTCTCCTTGCCAAACATGTAGTAGTTCCATTGGTGAATTCGCACAATGATCACATGCAGTTCTATTGTTGTTGGCAATCTTGGTGTGGTCCTGTATTTTTTTATTTTGTTCATGTGCATGTTTATCATTGTTTTGCAATGTATTACATGGCAATCAACCTTAAGTCTTGTCATTGAGGCCTTTCTTGTGCTAATTGCCAAGAGTATTCTTGCAATGCTCTGTAGGAAACATTTTTTTGATCCTTGCAACAAAGTAAAGCCATCCCCAATAGTATTAATCATTAGGAACTCCAACTTGGTGTGTATATAGGGTCGGATCCATTTATGTACATGAGGACCCTGTTGTGCCCAGGCTTTTACATGTTAAGCCATCAAATTATGGAACTCCTTCATGTAATAGTTAAAAGATTGGCCTTGATCACTCACAACAATCATTACCATTTGATGTATTGACCGTCAAAGTGCTTCATGAGATACAACCCATTAAGCATTGCTTCCACAAACTTGGTGCATGTATCTATATGCTCTCCTTTGCCCTCGCACTTTCAATTGTGAGATTCCCACTAGCATAGTGTAGTCCACATAACTCAAATGTAGCAAAAACCATCCTTTCTTCGTCAATGAAGCATTTAATAATAAACTATACTTCAACCTTTTGCAACCATTGTTCTAGAGCTTCTGTATCAATTTTTCCTTCAAATAGTGGAATGTTGATGTTTACTTGAACTTGAGACGGGTTTTATGTGCATCAAACCCAAACATTCCAAAAATTGTAGGTGTTGTTTGTAGTGTAAATCTCTTCAAGCTCTAGTCAAAGTAATTACACATCTTGTGTTGCTTCCACATTGCATCTTCAATGATGAAATAAATAAAGTCACGTTGATCATACCCACTAGTAGTGCTCATGTTGATATTATAATGCCAATTTATGGACTATGTCACACATTCCATTAAGCTTACACATAAAATGTTGAGACAATACTTCTAGAAGAGCTACTTGATCTCTCTACACTCCTTCCAGCCGCAATTGTCTACTTCCGAGACACCTAGTTAGTCTTACATATCTCCTCAATTAGGTCTCGTAAGACACATTTCCATATTTTGAATTTTCTAAAGTTTCTTTGCATACCTCCCAACCTTAACCTTCCACCTCTTTTGCCATCGACGAGGGCTTATATTCCTTACTTTAATTCTTCACACCTACTTTGCATCTTTCCATCATCCTTTCTCACAACGAGTAGTGGTTAGCAGCAAGATCATGAAAACCAAGTGAAGAAGTGTACCTCAACACGTTTTTGACTTCAAATTACATGTAGCCACAAAAGAAGGGATTGATTTGACAAGGAATATGTTGCCTATGCTCAAGCATGTTATCTTTCTTTAATTGCAGCTTTGTTTAGGCTTTCTGCATGTTCCTTTTGCTTTATATGGGATGTGGAATTTGAGTTGAGCATTCCTTCCATGCATTAATTCACTCAAGGAGTGTATGAAGAGATTTATTTCGACCAACGCATTCAACAATTCATTCACCGAATGAAAGAATTGGCCCTTGATGTAACAACACAGGGTGACCAAACATATTAGTGATTGTTGATCACTTCTCTTTGGTTAGCTCCTATGGTTGTTGCATGTGGATTCCCCATCCATTGCAATCCTAATCCATCCCTAGATCAAGTGCTCCTCCAAAATACAATTTTTTATTTGAGTACACTCATTTCTTTCTACAATAAACCTCCGTTACATATATTGGCAATATATCATAGATGTTGTGATATATCGCAAGGCTAAGTAAACAGCGATGTATCGCCAAAATATCAGGTAATTTTTTCAGCAATTATTTGTCAATATTTTTTTGAAAATATCATGATATAATACAATTTTTTATTAAGTGCTCCTCCAAAATACAATTTTTTATTTGAGTACACTCATTTCTTTCTACAATAAACCTCCGTTACATATATTGGCAATATATCATAGACGTTGTGATATATCGCAAGGCTAAGTAAACAGCCATGTATCGCCAAAATATCAGGTGATTTTTTCAGCAATTATTTGTCAATATTTTTTTGAAAATATCATGATATAACAGCGATATTTTAGAAAATACCACGAGTCAACAAGGAAACATCAACCGACCCATGGGGGTAAGCTACAAAAGCGATTTTTTTGTCATTTGTTGATTGAAGAGTGTTGGAGGGGAGCCAAGGAAGAGACCATCATTTTGCATTGGGCCAAGGAGGAGAAAACACCTCATCTCATTTATCATCGAGGATTGATTTTGTGGAGTGGGGATTGAAATTTGGGATAAAATCACAGTCAACCACATTTCAACTTATGTAAATGAACCTAGCTATCAATTCTAATTGTTCAAAGGCAAAGTTTGGTAGTTTTGAAATGTAAATGAGTTTTCCCTCTTCAAAAACAAATTTTAACAGATCATTTACAATAGATTTTCGTTGTTTTTTTTAATTTGTAGCAGTCATGTATGCTCAAAAACATTTTTTCTTGCCCTAGGTCCATTCCTTTGCACACAAAAATGCCCGTGAATTTTCCCTCTTCAAAACCAGATTTTAATGGATAAAATCTCAGTGATCTGTCATTGTTTGTTTAATTTGTGGCAATGATGTATGCTTAAAAATGTTTTTTTACATTTTATAGGTTCAAAGTGCAAACTTCATTTCTTTCCAAGTTTCCATATTAAAAACATGTCAAAGGCTTTGGATCCATTCTGGGAGTATGGTGAGCCTGTTGATCCTCACAATCGATAGAAGCTTACTTGTAATTTGTGTGGGAACAAAATGACAAGGGGAATAAGTAGGCTCAAATACCACCTTGCACAAATTACAGGGCATGACATGGATATTTGTAGAAACTCCATTCCAAAAATCGTTCATAAGGCCAAGCTCTCAACTGATAGTGTTGGAAAGAAGAAAGATCAAAGGGAGGCTTTAAGACATGAACTTGGATCCAGAGTGGCATTAGGATCCCGGAAAGTCAGACACTCTAGGAGAGGGAGGAGTGAGACCTTCTCCTCACCTTCCATAGCGCCTTCAGCTACATATCCTTTCTTTGGTTTGATATCCACACCTAGTGGACAACCAGGTATAAAGTCAATGGTCAAGATAAAGGAGAAACAAGAAGCAGATAAGCTTGTGGTCATTCATCGGACATTAATAAAATTATCTTATCTTATCTTATGGAGTGATATTCTATTCAAATTTGCCAGGAACCCATTCTATGTGCCTATATTTGAGGTTGCTATTGTTACCACAGTTGAAATGGCAGTTCAAGCCACCAATAAACATATTAGGATGAAGTGACCACTGTCACCTTAGTCAACTTCCTCCAACTGGTTTAAAAGGCTAAGCCTCCTAGGGGAGAGCCCTATTTTGACTCTGCAAAGACACTAAGACTCAAAAAGATATCTTCTTTCGAGGATTGTTAGTGATCATTGCCTAATGGAGTAAAGGGTTGTATGTTTTGTATAGTTTTTATGTCAGCGATATATCCTCCCAAATGTTAGACTTATTCCACAATGTAACCAACAAAACATAAGTGCAATTATTGATCAAGTATAAGCATTTATCATAGTCCAAAAACATAAGTACAGCAATAAGAGCATGAATTAAATGGTTATGACACCATTTCAGTACAGCATGTAAGCATTCAGTTATTTACTCAAGCATTATAGCAGCATTAATAAATTTAACAAGGTTTCATATTTCATACAAGTATGTTCACTTAACCAACCTTGCACTGACTAACCAACAACCAAGTGTGAAGCTAGTGTGTGTGGAAGAACAATGTATTCACCTGGCCCACTCTAAATGGTATTCCAAACAATTCCAAGCAACAGTTATATCAGTCCTTCACTAAGATATTTGTGACAGCATTAGTAATATTTGCATCAGCAACAAGTATCATTATGGCAGCACAAGTATCAGTAGTAACACATGCATTATCAGCAAAACAACAATAACATATATAAGCTAACCAAATGATTGCGTCTACCGTAAACCATGTAACTTACTGTATGTACATTTTGTATGCAGACTGTGTGTAAATTGTGTGTGAGCGGCGACTTTACTAACCCTTCTTCTTGTCACTGTGTAGGTAGAGGAGGAACTGTGGTGGAAAAGGGGATGGCTGCCACAACATGGGCAGCCCTAATGTAAGGGTTCAGGGCTGTCACAAAGGAGCTCGAGGATAGAGAGAAGATTAGGGTTGCATTAATAGCAGTGAGGGTAGAGAAGCTGGTTTAGAGGGCAGCGAGGGCGTGAAAATGCCCAGTGAAGGTGGAAGAAGGGTGCAACAACAGAATGCTAGGTGGACGCAGCCCTAGGGCTTCCCTTAAAGATGACCCGCAGATGCTAGGAGGAATAAAGGGGAGCTGTGAGGGTTTGAAGAGGAGCAATGAGGATAGAAAGGGGTCTTAGGAGGAGGTAGCGAGGGTTTTGGAGAGGAAGGTTGCTAGGGCAGCGAAGGTGAAGAGAGGAGGCTGTTAGGAAGAGAGCACGGGCTTGAGGGAAGACTAACTAACCCTAGGAATGAGCTAACTAACCTAAGCGAGTTTTTTTACTAACATAAACTATCTCAAGCCTAACCTAAACAAACTAAACCTAAGTTTTGGAGTAGAAGAAGTGTGAAAACCCAAGGGAAACCCTACCGTAGCAAAAGCCCTACCCAACCTAGGGCTTCTAGGGAGGATGGCTAACCTAGTGAGGAAGGGTTCCTAGGGCAAGCAACTAGCCTAGAAAAACTACGAAGAAACCCTAGGGCACCCCCACAAGGAGACGTGCCTCAGCTTGCTAAGGTGACAAAAATGAATGGTAATGGCCTATCCTAGGAAAAAGTGCAACACTGGGGCTACCACTAAGACTTGAACGTGCATCATCAACCACCATTCAAACAAAAAGATGAGAAGCCTGACCTCTTTGTGCTCGTGTTCATCCAACAAATCAAAATATCACCAAGCAAAGAACTTCACCAAAGAATTACCAGTAAAAGCTTGCATTAACCCCGAAAAAACTTCCTCAAGAGGAGCGCATCCATCCAAAGAGCCGCAAGGGTAAAACAAGTGCATAGAGTATTATCCCATAAGTTTTGTCTTTAAAACAAAAGTGAGGAGATCTATTTATATGATCTCACACTCACTTTTTACAAAATATACAGGCCTACATGCCTTAAAATAAGTCAACTTGAAATTATAAAATGTCAACTGAAAATTAAAAGAAAATAATAATAAAATATGGCCTAATGTAGTTTCAAGGTAGGCTACCTAGGGTATTTGTACCCCCAGGTGCCCAAAATATGCTCAAATAAGCGAATCACTCTGAACAAAAGGATGGAATGAGCTGGAGGGAGGGTGTTATACCCCATCTAACCCCTAAAATGTTGTAACATCCCTCAACGCCCTCCTCAAAGCTTCAAAAAGGCCTGGCGTGGAGGATGTCTTCCTATGAGGAGATAAGGCTAGGGAGAGCAGGCGCCAGCAATCTGAGCAGCCAGGAGGGTGTCATAAGTGGCTGTGAGTGGAGACAAAGGTCTCACTGCTGAAGCAAAGGGCACACCTAAGCATGTAAACAAGAGATGGGGCGATGTGACCAAATGGTGAACCCTCAGGGGCGTCGGACACCAACCTTGAGGTTAAAAACCTCAATAAAGGGTAGTCAACAATGCCATTAAGCCATAGCACCCCTAGAGGACCAAAGGGCCCATCCATGACCACCATTGCTCGATAACACCCCACATGGTTGAAAAAAAATTCCCTCTCCCTGGGGTACACCTGAAGGTGCACAAGGTACAGGTGCAGCGTAACAGCTGCTATTGTTGGCTCGAGGAATAAGCTCCCCACTTACAAGGAATTGAGAGGGCCCATCCTTGATAATGAAAAGGTTGATTGCAACGCATGTTGCAAGAGCTTCAGAATTCAAGGGAGGTCAGAGGCTGCACAATGATGTTAGTCTTCAAATGATTGGATCGATGAGAAGGGTAGGACCCTTCACAATTTCTCGGTTCATTGTCCTAGGGGCAATTTTTTTTAAATCAGTTGTCCCAAGGGGGCAATGTTTTTAAAATCCATGGATGCATCTACACAAGTCAAGGATCTAGCATTACTGTGTCAGTTGTTGGATGCGTTCATCCACGGGATAGATCTGCATCATGTTGTTCAAGTCATAACGGGCAATGCTACAAATTATGTGACCGCCAGCAAGATGCTCATAGACAAGTATCCTACATTGTTTTGGACTCCTTATGCAACTCAGTGTATTGATTTTATTTTAGAGGATATGGGAAAATTTGATTTATCAAGGATGCTATTATTTCAGCAAGAAGCATCACCTAATTTATATACAATCATGCATCTATGGTTAGCTTGATGAGATAGTTCATTGTTGAAAAGGAGATGATGCATCCTACCATCACACGCTTTACCACTAGTTTCATCTCTCTTCAGTCTTCCTTGATTTCTATGTAGGACGTGCAGACTATGTTCCTTATAGTTGAGTTGCATGCTTTATCAATTAGCACTAAAACAAAGGGACAGGCCAGATTCAGGCTAGTGTCATACCAAGAGAGTTTTTGGGATGGAATGAAGGAGGTGTGTACCATCAGTGAACCTTTGGTAAATGTTCTTCACTTGGTTGATGGATACAAGCCCACAATGGGCTACCTATATGAGGCCATTGATAGGGCCAAAGAGGCCATCCATGCCTATTATGAGGACAGGGGAGATGAGGGGCATCAATGACAACAATTGATATAGGGGTGATTGATCACCGATGGAAAAATACACTCCATCAACCCATTCATGATGCAAGGCTATACCTCAACCCTACATTCTCTTACTCCTCTAGCTTCAAGTTTGATGCAGAGGTAAAGGATGGGTTCTTGGAGTGTGTCCACGGGATGGTGCCAATTGCAGCAAACCATTCATAGATTTCCAAAGAGTTGGAAGTCTGCAGGATGGCCATGGGAACATTTAGTTTTGAGATGCCTATTAATGACATGAAGAACATAATACCAGGTAAGCTTCACCTTGTTTCACAATTCAATTTCTTTTCTTTCTTTATTTTATATTTCAATACCTTCTCTTATGTTTTTTCGATTCATTGTAGATACTTGGAAGGAAACCTATGGCTCAAGAGTACCTCATCTCCAAAAGCTTGCCATTAGGGTGTTTGGCCGAACATGTAGTTAATTTGGTTGTGAGCGCAGCTGGAGTGTATTTGAAAAAATCCACACCAAGAAGCTTAACAAGTCAAACAATTTCAAATTAAATTTTAAATTCTTTATAACCTAGAATTTATGTGCCTTGGGTAATTTGTGTATTATAATTTAATAAATTTATGATCCTCATACAGGTTGGACACCCGTGACCCAACACTTGAATGATCTAGTCTACGTTTACTACAATATCAAGCTATGGGTGAAGCAAATGGAGAAAAAATCTAACATATAGACCATTTCATTAAGATGGGATTGACACCTCTATTGCATGGAGGGTGGAGACTAAGGAACCTATTATAAATGCAACCCCAGATTGTTTAAACGATGATACACAAGACAAAGCCACTAGGAGTGTGCCACAACGAAAGCCACTAGTTTCATAGCCACAGACACAATCAAAGGGAGTTGGAGGCAGAGATATACCCAGTGGCAGCACCAACAGTGGTAGAGGACCTGATCAAGGTCTACCTCATCATTCTTCTAGTCCTTCTAGAGTACTTCAGTTTCCAAGCACTTCTAGATGATGTCAAAGTCCACTACGACCCCCACGACCATTTATTGTTTAGCTGAATCCACTTGAGATGTTGTTTGACTAAACAAACTTGAAACTTGTTTGGATGGACCGAACCTAATTTGAACAAGGCATTCTTTTTTCTCATGATTTTGTCAACTGCCAATTCGGAATTGGAAATTTCTGGAGTCATCTTACCATCACCAATGTTTGCAAGGAAAAGTGGCTACCGCACCAGTACCTTATAGTGGACCTAAGAAAGCAATGGTTGAATTTTAGCATTAGCATATAACTTAAAAAAAATTGCAGATAAACTTTAACAAATAATTAGTGCAGCAAAAAACATATTCATCACATCAGCACAATGGACACAAGATTTTTCACTGGGGAAACCTTCAAAGGACAAAAGCCCCAAAAGCATTAGTAGCCCATCTCGTAAATTAGATGACTTAGGAAATTCTTCAAAAAGTTCCTTAAATCTAGGTCAATATTTTACCCACGGTAACAGTAAAATTTACCAGTAAAACTCAGACTGATAATTTCAAACCACAATTTCCATATTTACAAAAATTACCCAATTAGGGCTTTATCAGGAAAAACAAATTTTTCTCTTGCCTGAGAAAAATCACAAGTTGACTAATCAGATCTTACTGTTATTGACAATCTGTACTTTTGTTGTTGTACAACCGTACGGATCTGACTATATGACTGCCCGAACTGCCCTTCTGTCTGCCCGAACTGCCCTTCCTTCCTACCTGGTTGTCCTCCACTGCTGCCTGTGATCTTCCTGGTCTACCCTGCTACTGCCCGGAGGGTTTGCAGCCCTACCCGTGACCACGGCAACCCTGTTAGGGCCTGCCCTAGGCTACCCGAGGGTTGGTTGTGGGCAAAACACTCACAGGTAAGCCTGCTAGAGGCTGCCCGAGGGTGCCTACAGGACCTTCAGCCCTCACGTTAGGGCTTGCGCTGAGCTGCCCGGAGGTGTATAAAAGGGCAGTGCCCTACCCAACAAGAAAATCACAGCCCATGAATGGAAGAGAAGGGAGCTGCTCGAACTCTGTCTTGACTACCCAGAAAAATAGAGAAAGCAAACAGGCCGTGAGGAGAGAGAGAGAGAGAGATGGTTGCCCGAAAAAATATGAAGAAGACTACCCACAAAAATTTCCGAGAATGAATTGTTGATAAAAACCCTAGCTGAGGGTTTGTTGAGGATGCCCTAGCTGAGGCAAAATCTTCTTCAGTAAAAATAGTAGCTTCACTTGTTAGAGCAAACTTGTATGTAATAATGAGAATACGTGATCTTCTTTTATAGCCTTCATTCACCTGTTGAGTGGACCAAAATTAGAAGAGATAAAAATAATAATATTTTAATCTTTTCCTAATTTCACTTTTACCTTCTTACCAAAAAGGTATTTTTATTTATCTTTGACTTTTACCTAAAGTCCTTATTTATTTTTTACTTCCACCTGTGGTACAAAAGTCTTTATTTATTTTGACTTTTAACTTTGGCCTTTTTCCAAGTGCCCCTGTGGTCATTACCTGTGGTCCTTTATTATTCCAAAAGTACATCATCATAAACCAAGAGAGTTACTAATGCTTTTATCTCACACTCTGTGTGACACCAAGATCTGGTACTTGGGTAACTTCACCAAGGGCAGTTAATCCTTGGATAACTACACCAAGCCCATAGATCAAGGGTCAGAGTGCCACACATGCCTAGACCCAGTCTAGGGCTTACAGTGCCTTCCTGGTAACAGACCAGGTGCCTCCATTCTCCAAGAGAATGGCTACTCAAAACTAAGCTGAGTTTACCAATCCTAGACTGGTCTACATCGTGGTCCCGGACCAGATGTCTACTCAACACTAGGTTGAGTCTATCCAGGGCAGAGTTGGGTCTATATCATGGTCCCACACTAGATATCTACCATTCAACAGAATGGTTACTCAACATTGGGTTGAGTCTTCACCGTGGTCCTGGACCAAGTGGTCCCATTCTCCTAAAAGAAGGGCTCTCGATGCTACTCAGAAAAATCAACACCCTCTCAATGAGAGAGGCATTCTCTGCCATACCAAGCTTGTCACGAAAGTACACGAACTTTGACGCTGACAGAGGCTTGGTCAAGATATCTGCAATTTGTTCATTTGCACAAATGTACTGCAACTTCAGAGCACCTCTCTGCACTAGGTCTCTGATGAAATGATACCTCATTTCATTGTGTTTCGATCTGTCATGAAACACTGGATTCTTTGAAAGCTTTATGCAACTCTGATTATCACAATGGATGATCGTTGAGTCAAGCTTTCCCTCGAACAGATCAGATAACAACTTTCTAAGCCAAATTGCTTCCTTGCAGGCATCGCTTGCAGCAATATACTTTGCCTCAATTGTACTCTGAGCTATGGAACCCTGCTTCTTGCTGGACCAAGAGATCATTGTTGATCCCATACTGAAGCAATAACCAAAGGTACGTTTCCGGTCAACTGCACTACCAGCCCAATCTGAATTTGAATATCCAGATAACAATACTCCACTGCTGGAAGTATACCTGAGCCCATACGTGATAGTACCTTGCACATATCTAAGTACATGTTTGGCAGCTACCAAGTGTATGTGCTTCGGATCTGACATGAACTGACTCAGTGCATTCACTGTGTAGCAGATGTTCGGTCTCGTATGCATGAGATACATCAGGGAACCAATGAGTTGTCTCTATAGAGTAGAGTCCACACTCTGTGAACTAGAGGCTGAGTCTCCGACTTTGTCAAGTTGGTAGTCATTGCTACGCTCATGGACTTGCAGTCCTGCATCCCAAATCTCTGCAAGATATCCACTGCATACTTTCCTTGTGTCAGGAAGATCTCACCTGGCTTTTGCCACACTTCTAAGCCAAGGAAGTAATGCATCCCGAGATCTTTCATCTCGAATTCAGAGGTAAGCTCCCTCTTACACTGGTCTATCAATTGTTCGTCACCTGTAAGAAACAAGTCATCTACATATAGAACAAGTATCAAGACATAATTATGAACAACTTTAAAGTACAAGTTAGAATCAACTGTACTTTTCGAAAACCCCAAGCTATGGAGAAATCCATCCATCCTGGCATACCAAACTCTTGGAGCCTGTTTCAGTCCATACAAAGCTTTCTTTAGTTTATAGACATGGGTCTTCTTCCCATGAATCACAAAGCCTTGAGAAAGGTTGTCTTTACATCCATCTGATGTAACTTCCATCCGAAGACTGCAGCAAGTGAAATGATGGTTTTGATAGTAGTATATCTGGCAACAAGAGCAAATGTCTCATCATAGTCAATGCCTTCTTTCTGAGTGAAGCCACGAGCTACAAATCTGGCTTTATACTTCTCCACATTGCCATCTGCAGTATGCTTGATCTTATAAAGCCATCTGGAAGTCACTACTAACTTTCCTGCAAGTCAGGGAACAACTTCCCAAACATCATTCTTCATGATTGACTTATACTCTTCAATCATGGCATCAACCCATACATATTTACTTGCTACATCTTTGTATGATGAAGGTTTTGAACTGATAAGCTGACTCATAAGACCGGAGTACTTATGCGGTCTTATGCTTTCTCTGAAAGTCCCTAGAGGAGCTTTATGCTTCTCGGCTTCTTGTACCGTCTCTCGGTACCAAGCAGGTCTCCTTTTGGAAGGAGGAACTTCAAGTAGTTCTTCTAGTGGACTTTCAATGTTCTCAAGAACATCTAGAATTTGATCATCAAATTCCTCTTCCTCCCTCTGAATTTCTGAATCTAAAAACTCAAGTGGGGCAACTGCATCTTGCGGTGAAAGCTCTAGTATTTTACGAAACATAGCTTCCTCATGGAAGATCGCATCTCTGCTGACCTCAATGTGACTCTGTCCAGGTATATATACTCGATAAGCCTTCAAGCAATCACTGTACCCAACAAAGATACCTTTCTTACCAAAGGGCTCTAACTTGGCCCTCTTCTCTTTTGGCACATCAACATACACAGGAGTACCAAATATCCTCATGTGATCAACGGCAAGTTTCTTCTTGGTGAAGACCTCTTCTGGAGTCTTTTCCCCCAAGATAGCATGTGGGCTTCTGTTCTGAATGTATACTGCAGTTGTTGTAGCTTCAGCCCACAAAGACAAAGGAAGATCTAGATCAGTGATCATGGCATTAGCAGCCTCACAGATCGTTCTATTCTTCCTTTTTGCAACCCCATTCTGTTGGGGGTTGTAAGGCACAGTCAGCGCTTTCTTGATTCCTGCTTCTCAACAAAAATCATCAAACTCATTAGATTCATACTCACCTCCGTTATCTAATCTCAAGATACGAATCTGCCAATCTAATTTTCAATCAGTGTCTTGAACTCATTGAACCTGTCAAAGGTTTCACTCTTGGCCTTAAGGAAGTAAATCCAAGACTTTCGATAGTAGTCATCAATAAACAAGACATAATATAAACACCCACTCAAGGAGGGTGAAGACATGGACCCACAAATGTTAGAATGAATCAAATCCAAAATGCCTTTAGATCTACTCTTGCTTCTGGGTAAGGATTTCTTAGTGTTCTTACCTAGAGCACATTCTTTACAGATTCCTTCATGTTTTGGAGAAACTTCTAACATACCTGTAACCATCTTCTACAATCCTGGGAGAGGTGTGTAGTGAAGGTGTCCAAACCTTCTATGCCAAAAAAGTTCACAAGGATCAACCGTGTGATGTACCAAAGCATGAGTGGAAACTTTGGAAGCCTTATAGAGGTCTCCCTCTCGAACCCCAATCTGTACTGTTGAGTCTAGATCTGTGTCTTTTGCCCATAAAAAAACCTTCTTGGCCATAAAGAGGATTATGTGGCCCTTGTCTTCTAAACCAGCAACAAATAAAAGATTCTTCTTTAAACTAGGAACATAAAGAATATCATCAATATGAAGAACCGTACCTGAGTCAAGTTGAAATGAAGTTGAGCCAACTCCTTCAATCTTGTAAGTGGAGTCATCTCCAAGTTCTACCTGAGTCGTGAACTTCTTCTTTCTGTAACTGGTGAGGGTACCACAGTTACATGTCATGTGCCTGGAGGCACCACTGTCCACCAACAAAGAAGTGGAGCAAGCTAAGAAAGAACTTGTTAGAGCAGAAATCAAATAGTACTCTCTTTTAGGCTCATCAGTTTTATTAACCTTGGTTTTCTTCTTCTTCTTTGGTTCTTCATCTTCTTCTTCCTCTACTTCCGTAGCAAATGCTTGAAACCTTCTCTTGGGTTTCTTCTTGTTCTGCCTCGAATCTCTAACATAATGTCCAAACTTGTCAGAAAACTTACCCTGAGGTTTCTTACCCTTCTTTTGCTGAGGGAAAGGCTTCTTGAACTTCTTAGTCTTTGTTGCAAGTGCAAGGTTATCCTCCTTGATTACCTTGTCAGTGTTCCTTCCTTCTTCTTGTATGCAATCATGCCAAAAACTTTCAAAGGTTGGCTGATTTTCTCGTCCACAGACAGATGCCATGAAGGTTTCCCAAGAGCTTGGGAGACCATCAACCACTGTTTGCACAAGGTCATTGTCATCAACAGTAATACCAATAGCAAGGAATTGATCTCCTACCTATGCAATCTTGGTGAAGAAGGAACCAACACTTTCATCTTTGTTCAACTTCAAAGTTTGTAGCCTCTTCTTCAAGACTCTCTTTTGACTGGGAGCCTTCTTTTCATAGAGGTTTACCAAAGTATCATAGCATTCTTTAGCAGACTTCAGAGATGTGATGTTAGGCATCAATGCTTCTCTGATAAAATCATAAATGACTCTTCTAACCTTTCCTTGCTTCCTCTTGTAGGCAAGCCTACCAACATTTGTAGTTAGCTCTTATGTGACATTAAGAACAATGTCATCCAAATCATTCTCATCTAGAACGGTCGTCAACCTAGCCTTCCAGGAATTGAAGTTTGTTGAACCATAGAGCTTCTCTTTCGGTTTGAAACCATTGATGGCCATCTCTGTCACTTATCCAAATGTTAGATTTGCAAATCTTATTCCAAGATCTAGTAAAAACAGCAGCAATGTCCCTTTACTGTGTTTTCACATGCTAAGCTCTGATACCATGTTGAATTTTAGCATTAGCATATAACGTCAAAAAAATTGCAGATAAACTTTAACAAATAATCAGTGCAGCAAAAAACACATTCATCACATCAGCACAATGGACACAAGATTTTTCACTGGGGAAACCTTCAAAGGACAAAAACCCCAAAAGCATTAGTAACTCATCTCGTAAATGAGATGACTTAAGAAATTCTTCGAAAAGTTCCTTAAATCCATATCTGAATTTTACCCACAGTAACAGTAAAATTTATCAGTAAAACTTAGACTGATAATTTCAAACCACAATTTCCAGATTTACAAAAATTACCCAATTAGGGCTTTATCAGGAAAAACAAATTTTTCTCTTGCCTGAGAAAAATCACAAGTTGACTGATCAAATCTAACTGTCACTGGCAGTCCATACTTCTGCTAATGTACGGTCGTACGGATCTGACTGTACAGCTGCCCGAACTGCCGTTCTATCTGCCTGGCTACCCTTCCTTCCTGCCCGGCTGTCCTCCACTGCTACCCGTGATCTTCCTTGTCTGCCCAGCTGCCTAATATACAGCCCTGCTACTACCCGGAGGGCTTGCAACCCTGCCTGTGGCCACGGCAGCCCTGTTAGGGTTTGCCCTAGGCTACTCGAGGGTTGACCGTGGGCCAAACCCTCACAGGAAATCCTGCTAGGGGCTGCTCGAGGGTGCCTACAGGACCTTTAGCCCTCACGTTAGGGCTTGTAATGACCTGCCCGGAGGTGTTCGGAAGGGCAGTGCCCTGCCCAAAAAGAAAATCACAACCCGTGAGTGGAAGAGAAGGGAGTTGGCCGAACTCTGTATTGATTGCACGAAAAAATAAAGAAAGCAGACAACACGTGAGGAGAGAGAGAGAGATGGTTGCCCAGAAAAATATGAAGAAGACTGCCCACAAAAATTTCTGAGAATGAATTGTTGATAAAAACCCTAGCTGAGGGTTTGTTGAGGATGCCCTAGCTGAGGCTTCACCTAATAAAAATTGTTGATAAAAACCCTAGCTGATAAAAATAGCAGCTTCACCTGTTAGAGCAAACTTGTATGTAATAATGAGAAGACTTGATCTTCTTTTATAGCCTTCATTCACCTATTGAGTGGACCAAAATTAGAAAAGATAAAAATAATAATATTTTAATCTTTTCCTAATTTCACTTTTACCTTCTTACCAAAAAGGTATTTTTATTTATCTTTGACTTTTACCTAAAGTCCTTATTTATTTTTTACTTCCACCTGTGATACAAAAGTCTATTTATTTTGACTTTTGACTTTGGCCTTTTTCCAAGTGCCCCTGTGGTCCTTTTTTATTCCAAAAGTACATCATCATAAACCAAGAGAGTTACTAATGCTTTTATCTCACACTCTGTGTGACACCAAGATCTAGTACTACGGTAACTTAACCAAGGGTAGCTAATCCTTGGATAAGTACACCAAGCCCATAGATCAAGGGTCAGAGTGCCACACATGCCTAGACCCAGTCTAGGGCTTACAGTGCCTTCCTGGTAAAAGACCAGGTGCCTCCATTCTCCAAGAGAATGGCTACTCAGAACTAAGCTGAGTCTACTAGTCCTAGATTGGTCTACATCGTGGTCCTAGACCAGATGTCTACTCAACACTAGGTTGAGTCTACCCAGGGCAGAGTTGGGTCTATATCATGGTCCCAAACCAGATATCTACCATTCAATAGAATGGTTACTCAACATTGGTTGAGTCTTCACCATGGTCCCGGACCAGGTGGTCCCATTCTCCTAAGAGAAGGGCTCTTGATGTTGCTCAGAAAAATCAACAAACTGAACCTAATTTGAACAAGGCATTCTCTTTTCTCATGATTTTGTCAACTGCCAATTCAGAATTGGAAATTTCTGGAGTCATCTTACCATCACAAATGTTTGCAAGGAAAAGTGGTTGCTGCACTAGCACCTTACAATGCACCTAGAAAAGCAATGGTTTGTATGCTTAGGAACTAAATTATTTAAGGGAGAAATCAAAGAAATGTTTTGGAAAAACAATCTAAGAAATGATATGTTTCTTGAGAAATAGTTTCTTGACACTAGAAATGCGAACACCCATTAAAAAATGATGTTTTTCATACTGTCATTATTTGTAGGTCATTTACTTAGGAAAACATGAACCCACATTGTGTTTTTGGTAACAGAGCATGCGATGCATATATTGGATTTAGAATACTAAATATGGATTGAAGAAAAAAGTTGTGGAAGCCCTTACTCATTGTAGTTGGTTATTGTACACAATTGTTGAGAAAACAACAATGACTAATAAGAAGCATATAAAGAACATGCAACTTGCTATCGGTCAAAATAGCACCCACGATAAAGTCATGCATCACGGTGCAATGAGAGGAAAGCTTGAGAGAAGTCAAAACCCACTATCACCACACCCTAGTTTCTTAAACACTTTAGGTCAACTCCTAAGAACAAGGGGGAGTCCCTAGAACTTGGTGAACGAGAATAGCGATTCCTTAGACAATACACAAACACGTTTCCCAAGGAACCTCTCGACATCGATCAGTGTCTTATGGAGTCAAAACAATGAAGCATAAATACGACTGAAAGAGAGGGAGGAGTTAAAGAGCTTTAACACAGATCCCAAGATATATAACATCAAATTGCTACTGCTATTTGATAAAAATAAATCATAACAATGTCACCCTTACCATATGAAATGTACCTTGTATAGTAGGGTACGGGGGGTGAGCAATAGGGTACATGAGAGGCCTCAAAACAATTCTGAAAGCAGGATATCAGATCTGATATGAACCTTCTAACAACACTCAAATAGAGTGTGGTCCCGCTGAACACGTACTCTTCTAATGAACCTCCAACCCCTCGAGGATCAATATAGGCCTAGAAACCACTTTTCAAGCATTCAAACTTAACAAAAGTCCTTGATATACCTGTTGTACCTGCAATAACAGATCTGCAATACAAAACCCTAGTTGACACAAATATCAAAATATCACGTAAATCAACCACACGATCAAAACATTCTTCAAGATCAACCATTAATTCAATTAGGGCGTATCTTTTTGTGGGAATAGAATTTCCAGTTTCCAAGTAATATTTTAGATTTGTATTTTTTTTGGGGGGGGGTGGGGGGGGGCGGGATTCCAATATTTTATTTTTGTAATAAATATACAAGAGAATTTTGAAAAAAAAATAGTGAAAGAGAAGGGGTTATGACCTTACTCTTTTCTACCCTAGGGCAATTAAAGATCGAGGTCAATGTTCCTACTCAATTTGGCTATTAAAGATTTACCAACTAGGGCAAGAAGCTAGTAACCTAATACTAAGTCAAAGTAGCCAAAAACCCTAATTAGGGCAAAAAATGAACTCTAATGCCCACATTGGAGAGCTCCTTCAAGAGGAAGGTCTCCTCTAACAAAGTTGACTATACGCAATAAAAAACCCTAATTTATCTTGCCTAAGGTGCAAAAGCAACGTCAAACAAGAAAATAGAGAGATCTTACCAACATCAACTAGGAAAGAGAGCAAGAGATACTTCTTAGGTCCTTCCTTAGTGTTAGTTTTTCATCATATAAGCTAGCATTATGATCTTAGGATCTTTTCACTGAGAGAATAACAAGCACAGCAATAAAACATAAGCACATCACAAGAGACAAAAGACACAAAGAGTTTTCCTCGGGGAAACCATAAAGGAGAAAACCCCGCAACTTCCTCAGAGATAGAATCAGCACAAAAGGTAAAACCGGAAAACAGTAAGATGCACTCCCGACAGCAGCAGTCTCTCTCTCTCACACTGAGAGAGCTTCTCCTCTCTCACTCATGCGCCCCCAATGAGTGAGTGTGTTTTGTTGCAAGTGATAAATAGAGAGGCTCTCACTCTCTATTTATATTCTTCCGTTCACTTGAAGTGCACTCCAACATGTCGGCCTCACTTAACAATTACTTACTAGAGCCGACATCTCTAGGAGTGTCTAATAACCCTAGTGCCCCACCACTTGTGGGGACTTTGCCTCCTCCGACCAATAGGAGGGTAACACAATGGTGGAGACTATTGCCCCGACTTACAATGACTCACCTAGGGCCGACTTCACTAGGATAGTCTAATAACCCAAGGGCCCCACAACTATGGGGACTTTAACCCTTGACCAATAAGAGGGTTACCCACAATGACTTGACATGACTTTCTCATTATAGAAACTTCCCGATCGGAACATCGAGGCATGACATGACTCAAATACATTACAATACATCCCGGAATAAACATCGGGTTACAATACATAAGAAATACGGATGAATACATTCCGAAATTACAATTACATCAACACTCCCTCTTAACTAGGAAGGTATTCTCTCGACACAATTTATTAGCACAAGTCTTCTTCTCTGTATCATCTGAATCATCGTCAACTTCTCGTCATCTTCATCTTCAAGTCATCTTCATCTTTAGTCATCTTTCATCTGGATCTGGATCATCGTCACTAGATCATACTCGATCTGGAACATCATCACTGGATCATACTCGATTTGGATCATCATCACTGGATTTGGATCATCTTTCGATCTAGATCATCATCACTAGACTAGATCTGGATCGTCACTGCTGGATCTGGATCATCACTCGATCTGGATCTCTCAGAGTCATCATAACTGGATCTGGATCATAGCTCGATCTGGATCTCATCTGGTCATCATCATGTGTGTACTATCTCGTCATAGGAAGTTCTACAGAGCCAGCCTTCTTTCATGCTGGTTGTAGGCCTAGCCATTAGGTAGGTCTTCGCCCAGCACTTACATCTGACCTACTCATCAGAAAGGCACGCCCAGCACTTATATCTGACCTACTCGTCAGAAAGGCACGCCCAGCACTCACATCTGATCATGTAGTAAACTACAATCACATCAGAAAGGCCCAGCACTCACATTCACCAACATGGTAGGCACATCTACTACCATCTGTGAAATGGCTTCAGCACTTATATCTGACCTACTCGTCAGAAAGGCATACTTCCATCCAGGCGGGAACACATCCTACTCACAATGATGAAAGATTTCCATACTTTCATCCAGGCTGGAATCGCATCCTGCTCACAATGATGGAAGACTTCTATCCAGGCGGGAACACATCCTACTCACAGTGATGAAAGATTTCCATACTTTCATCCAGGCCGGAATCGCATCCTGCTCACAGTGATAGAAGATTTCTGCACTTACATCTGACCTACTCGTCAGAAGGGCATGCACTCACATCTAACCTAGTAGGAACTGAATCCTACACCCTCGTCAGAATGGCCCCCAGTCCCAGACTGAGCTACCTGGTAACGGACCAGGTGCCTCCACTCTCCGAGAGAGTGGTAGTTGCCCTTACATCTGTCCTACTCGACAGAATGGCCAACACTCACATCTGACATGGGAGAAACCTAATCCTTTAGCCATGACAGAATGGTTCAGCCCTTACATCTGACCCACTCGTCAGAATGGCTCTCTCAGTCCCTAACTGAGTGTTCCTGGTAACTGACCAGGTACCTCCATTTCCAGAACGGCAATCAGCACTCATATCTGACATGGAAGGAACTGAATTCTCTCACCATGACAGAATGGCTCAGCCCTTATATCTGACCTACTCGTCAGAATGGCTTTGGATCTTAGCACTCATATCTGACATGGAAGGAACTGAATCCTCTCACCATGACAGAATGGCTTAGCCCTTATATCTGACCTACTCGTCAAAATGGCTTTGGGACTCATCACTTTCCCTTGGATGAAACCTCGATCTGGAGAACACCAAGCTTCTCCTTGAAGTACTCGAACTTCACTTTGGCTAATGGCTTCGTCAACACATCAGCTATCTGTTCCTCCGTCACAACATACTGGAGCTTCACTGCTCCTCTCTGCACCATATCTCTGATATAGTGATACTTGATCTCGATATGCTTTGACTTGTCATGGAACACTGGATTCTCTGACAACTTCACGCAACTCTGATTGTCACAACGTATACAAGTAGCATCCAACTGGAGATCAAATATATCGGACAGTAGCTTCCGCAGCCATACTGCCTCACAACTAGCTGAACAAGATGCGACATACTCTGCTTCAACTGTACTCAGTGCCACACAGGATTGCTTCCTGCTAAACCAAGAGATCACACCTGATCCCGTACTGAAGCAACACCCTGAAGTGCTCTTCCTATCGATGGCACTACCTGCCCAATCTGAATCAACATAACCCTCCAGGTTAATCTTTTGATTCACATCGTACTTGAGCCCATAATCAACTGTACCTCTCAAGTACCTCAGAATATGCTTTGCAACAATCAAGTGAACATTTCTCGGATCTGTTAGGAACTGGCTCAAGGTGTTCACAGCAAAGCAAATGTCTGGTCTCGTGTTTGTCAAGTACATCAATGATCCAATCATCTGACGATACACCGTAGCATCAACTGTCTCTAATGAAACATCACTCAATAGCTTCATGTTCGATGCCATAGGTGTGGTCATGCAGTCCAGCATCCTGAACCTATTCAGGATCTCTACTGCATACTTCCCTTGTCCAAGGAATATTCCATCTATACTCTGCCACACCTCCATACCTAGAAAGTAGTGCATCAACACATAACAGGAGCATCACTGGTCTACCGCATTCAACCTTGAAGCAAAGGTTGAAATCCGCTTTACTCTCAGTAAAGCCTAGAGTCATCAGTAATCTGCCCATCCTATCATACCATGTCGAACCTCAAGATATTCTGGTCACTCCCTCTGAAGTGAAGCATCATACTCCCTCTGTCTTCTGTGGTCTATGCACTGAAAACATTTTGTACCAGAGTGACAAGTAGCTTCCTATGCTACTAATATTCTATGTGACCATCTAGTGTATAGACTTGCATCTTCAACCTTGTAGAAAAGGTTAAGATCTTCATCAGGCTCATCATGTATGTGTTTAAACTCTTACTGGCTACAAATGTCTCTTCGTAGTCTAGGCCTTCTTTTTGTGAGAAGCCTCGTGCTACGAATCTTGCTTTGTATTCCATGATGTTTCCATCTACTGCATGATGGAACTATGAACTTCTCTACAGGTCTCGATACTGCATCCTAGACATCATTCTTCTTGAACTGGTCTTCCCTTTCTTCTTGGTGGCTGGAAGGTTTTGCATCAATGATGTCACTGCACTCGTCATATTATTCTTCATTTTGAAATGTCGTCACTTGTTCTTCGGAACAAGTCTCATTCTTATTTGCTTGCAGGCGATTATATATGCGGTCTTTCCTACAAGTCAAATGCATTTGTATGGTTAGAAACATTTCATAAGGAATATTCATACTGGCAAATTCTTATGCATAAATATATGATCATGCAATTACTTTAGCCAATACAACATTCATCCATATCTCACGAAACTTTCTAGATGCCTTCCATCTCTACCAGGACAACATTGAGATTGTGCACTAATCCAATATGTCAGCAAAGAGGTTTCATTCTAGATAAGTAGCAATGGAGAGTTGTATAGCACCATGAGCTACTTACCCATCACATGCATATTAGTAGTATACTGTCGTTAATGCAAACATCCTATCATGCATGATACATCAACTGAATATAAACACATGCATAACAAAACAATGAAATGACAATTGAATACTTATCTTTATTTGTTTCGTGGGTATACTCCTTCTTGAGTCTTCACCTTCATCGTCTTCTTCATTCATAATAGCATCGTTTCTTATCCAAATGCTAAGGTGGATAAGAAGTTCTTCAAGAGTTGAGTTCTTCATATTCCTCATCGATTGAGGGATCTTCTTTGGATGGTGAGGGCTTGATCTTCAATTGCTCCCATCTTCTCTTCTCTTCTTATGGGTAGAGCTTCTTCTTCTTCCCGGAGTCTGCTGAAAGTAATTACTTCTTTCTGGCACACATTCCTCCCATGATCCTAGGAGGCTATTCAAGGGGGCTATCACCACTTCTGCATTCTTCACTTCTTCTTTTACCACTTCAAGTTGTTCTTGATTTGAAAGACTCTTATGATGGCATGGTCTCTACATTCTGGATCTTCACATTCTTCAACTGGTTTCTTAAGGTCATCTTCTGATATATGTTCTTCCCTTCAAATAGCTTGGTCATGGAATCAAACCTCATCGATGTCTTTAGGGAATACACTTGTGGTACAAGTTGATCCGTGACTGAATCAACCATGATCTTCTTGGCCTTGACCAAGTTCTCCTTGTGTAAGGCTTTTAGCCTCATCTCCCTCTGCAACTGGAACCTCTCTACTCATGTAGGTGTCCAATTCATTTTCTTCAGAGAGATCATATACTTCCATGCTTGGAAGTTGTCAATTTCACCAATCTTATCACCAAGCTGATGTGATAGATCACTTTTGAAATGAGAACCTTAAATGAAAATAGCAAAAGAATAGATCTTACCGATTTGAGGTGTTCGTCCTGGTTCCAGAGCTGGCTGATCTAGGGTTTGTCACAAAAACCCTAATTTTCAAAACTTGGAATCTTTCAGATCTGATTGGATATACAAATAGATCTCTTCAAATGGAGTTGTCCAATGTACTCCTTTTCTAAAAACAGTGGAGGGAAGCTCCCGGAACAGGAAGCCCTAATTTTTCAATTTCTTCTGCAAAAATTCCTGTTACTGTTTCTGTGATATCTCCGAAATTGCGACTCCTCTATGTCTGAAATTTCGCATTGAGGTAACCTCGCATGTCCCTGATACAACACCACAGATTTCATCAGAATTGGTTTCACCATTTGGGATTTATAATCATTTTCCCAAGATGACCTGTTACAGGACTGTTCATAACAGCGAAGTTGTACGGAATGCCACGTGTCACTGGTTGATCTTCTGAGTCTGATATTTGGACCACCAAAAGTAAAGTTCGTGCCCTTTCTGGAACATCTTCAGGAATTCCATTTGGACCTCTGTAGCCCAAGATATTGCAATTCTCCTCAGGTGTCCTGTTTAGGGATGAATTCTGGAAGAGGCTGGAACCCTAACTTGGAGGGATCATATCTCCCAAACTATAGCGAATCTAAGGCTGATTTTCGGACACAGTCTGAATCAGGATTTTATATTCGGCCCCTGCAATTTTCAGCTTCTGAGACTTCTCCAACCTCGGAATATAGCTAATGTACCAAAACTTAGCAGTTGTAGTATTTAGGGTTTTTCCTAGCTCGGGGTCAAACTAGGGTTTGACTTTCCCGGAGTTTCACCCAACCAAATTTCTTGATCTAGGTCTCTAAAATTCGGTTTTGATGAGGAGAACAATCCTATGCTGGTCTCACTCAAAAATTCATCTTCTGTAGAAAGCCCTAATTTCTGCATCGAAAACTGAAAATGCTCGGAATCGAATTCCGCTTCGACAGAAAGATGTGCCCTTCAATGGAGAGTCATCCTAGCATACTTTTGCCGATGGATTGTGGAGAGAGCCCCAAAAAGTAAGAAGCCCTAGCTTCTGTAGCTGCACAATGTCTTCTTCTCAGGTTAGCTCTGATACCATGTTAGTTTTTCATCATATAAGCTAGCATTATGATCTTAGGATCTTTTCATTGAGAGAATAACAAGCACAGCAATAAAACATAAGCACATCACAAGAGACGAGAGACACAAAGAGTTTTCCTCGAGGAAACCATAAAGGAGAAAACCCTGCAACTTCTTCAGAGATAGAATCAACACAAAAGGTAAAACCGGAAAACAGTAAGATGCACTCCCGACAGCAGCAGTCTCTCTCTCTCACACTGAGAGAGCTTCTCCTCTCTCACTCATGCGCCCCCAATGAGTGAGTGTGTTTTGTTGCAAGTGATAAATAGAGAGGCTCTCACTCTCTATTTATATTCTTCCATTCAGTTGAAGTGCACTCCAACATGTCGGCCTCACTTAACAATTACTTACTAGAGTCGACATCTCTAGGAGTGTCTAATAACCCTAGTGCCCCACCACTTGTGGGGACTTTGCCTCCTCCGACCAATAGGAGGGTAACACAATGGTGGGGACTATTGCCCCGACTTACAATGACTCACCTAGGGCCGACTTCACTAGGATAGTCTAATAACCCAAGGGCCCCACAACTATGGGGACTTTAACCCTTGACCAATAAGAGGGTTACCCACAATAACTTGACACGACTTTCTCATTATAGAAACTTCCCGATCGGAACATCGGGGCATGACATGACTCAAATACATTACAATACATCCCGAAATAAACATCGGGTTACAATACATAAGAAATACGGATGAATACATTCCGAGTTACAATTACATCAACACTTAGCCACAAGTTATTACAACCATTCTTAGGATCAACCTTGCAAGATAGTAGAAACCCTAGAAAATTCACCATTCATCACATGCCAAAGAGAGAGGTGTGCATTCCTCAAAATCTACAATATACCAAGATAAAAAGAAAAAAGTACATGTTTGAACCCTTGTCCATGTTTACAAATGAAAGTTGGAAGCCATATTTATATGAGGCTTCTTTGACTTAACTTTGGAGGCTACTTTACCAACAGGTAAAAATAACTTAAAACTAGGGCTTGTCACCCACAAGCCGAGGACTCAAATTATCTGAATTAGAGATCAAGGTCAATGTCCCTACTCAATTTAGTATTCAAGATGTACTAACTAGGGCAAAAGGCTAGTAACCAAATACCAGGTCAAAGTAGCCAAAAACCATAATTAGGGCAAAAAATGAACTTCAAGGCCCACAGTGGAGAGCTTCTTCAAGAGGAAAGTCTCTTCAAACAATGTTGACAAGATGAGATGAAAACCCTAATTTACCTTACCCAAGGTGCAAAAACAACGTCAAACAAGAAAATAGAGAGATCTTACCAACATCAACCAAGAAAGAGAGAAAGGCATACTTCTTAGGTTCTTCCTTAGCCACAAGTTATTACAACCATTCTAAAGATCAACCTTGCAATATAGTAGAAACTTTAGAAAACTCACCATTCTCACATGCCAAAAAAAGAGGTGTGCATTCCTCAAAAGCTCCAATATAACAAGATAAAAAGAAAAAAGTACATGTTTGAACCCTTGTCCATATTTACAAATGAAAGTTAGAAACCTTACTTATACGAGACTTCCTTGACTTAACAATAAACTTAACTTTAGAGCCTACATTACTAAAAAGTAAACATAACTTAAAACTAGGGCTTGTCACCCACAAGCCAACGACTAAGCCACAAAAGATTAAAACTAATGATAAAAATGATTCAAATGGCTTCAACCTAGTGGAGTGGCGAGCAGAGGAGGACGCCATGCCCCAACTAACCCCAACAATAAAGAAGATCCCTCAATTCCCTCCCCTTTAACAAGGTAAATCTCTCTTGAAAAAAAAAGGCGCCATAATGATGTGAGCACATATGGACGAAGAGGAGGGGTCTACAATAAAAAATAAGGTCCAAGTGGCCATCAAGGAGGTGTGTTAAATCGAGTATGAAAACCCTTACATGTGCAATCACCTCATACATAGCAAAGAATAAGTGCAGCTAGGAGACCCTAAGCCATGTGTCCTAATGGACCCATCCCAGGAAGCACTCGACACCAACCTAGGGCCCAAATGACCCAACAAGACAGGGGACTTCCACCCATTAAGAGGCAATCAGCAACACCACTAAGCCAACACTTCCTAGGGTGAAAACCAAGAGGACCTGCCATGACTAGACCTTGGATCTTGAGCCCTGCTAAACCACCACTTTTACATAAACAAGCCAAGCCTTGGCCTTCTACAATGGCAAAAGACACCCTCGCTCTCTGGCAAGCATGTTGCAGATGATCTGGGATGTAACGCAAGTCATACCAGTCATGGGGGAATCATCCTTGTGGGCAAGTGTGTGCATGTTTGGAAGAGTTGCAAGTTATGAACCAGCAACTTTTGTGCTACAAATTGAAAGACGTCATGAACTTTACTCATACAGAAACTGCTAATTGGGGAAGGAGGCATTCCAGTGAGTGTGGATCTATTGTGTGGTTCAGAATTGTGCTAAAGAGTTCCGTGATAATGAAAAGTGTATTTGACCTTAGCATCTCTTGCAATAGAAAATGGAATTTAAAAAGACTCCCAGAGCTAGAATGGAATTCATTGCAACACTATGCAGTGTCAGGAGGTCTAGGTAAAGTTAATTTTGGGGCAAGATGGGCCTAGGAAAGAAAGAAAAAACAAAAGAAATCTAGTAAATGCAACTACAAGTTTGGAATTGGGAATGGTCAAGTTGGGCTTGGCTAGAATTGCTCAAAGTAAATGGAGCAATAATACAACAATGAATAGAATGCAAGGGCAACTCAAATGAAGAAAAGATTGTTGCCATATTCAAGTGGAACTTGAGGACAATTGAAGATGGCAAATGAAATTGCTGTCATGCTAAGGCAAATGAAATTGCTGTCATGCTAAAGAAAGCTACATAAGGTTAAAAAAATTGTTATAGCAACAACTGGAGAACAATGTCAACAAGGTTGAAGTGATAAGAGAAAGATTTCTGACCTTAATCTTATTATGTTTGTAGCATAAGAATTGCATGTTTTGAAAGTAGCAAGTATGAATGTTTAGACATTGGTGAATTGCTACTTGGTGAGAAAATGACAATCAATGTTGTATGTTTGCCAAAATGGCCATGGATTAGATCAACTATAATGTGGAAGAGAATTTCCATAGTATGAAGAGGAGTTGGAAGAGAGAATTGCTTAACTCATCTCTTACTATTATATTTATATTTTATGAGTTTTATATGTATATAATTAAAGCATTAGAATGCTAGATATGCAAAAGAGTGCAATAGCTAAAACGCATATGCACTAGTAGGCATACTAAGAGATCATGGATAGTGCATGTAAATATGTGTGTGCATACATATGATATTGCACCTTGGTAAAAGTTGTATAATATTACATATGCAATGAGCATAGAATGATAAGCATTGTGGTTGACGACGGTTGTATGACTAGAGATGATTTAGGAATGACTAAAGATGTTGATAATACTATTGCATATGGAAGTCATCCTTTTCAAGAAAGGAGAAGGACAATAAAGTGTAAATCAAAAAGATGGTGAAAGGGTAGAGTAAACCTTCATAAGATGTTGACTAGACGGGTAGCATAAGATAAGTTGATGGCAGCCATTCAAATAATGATATATTTGTGTTGATTGCATAAGTGTTGGAAAAGGGATTGGGTAGGAATCCTTCAACCATATTTTAATATCATAAATTGGCATGCTTGTGATGTTTTTAATGCATCTATGTCAATGATACTCCACATGGTGTGATGTGGTATGGTGTGGTAAAGGTAGGAAGCCTTATACCTATATGATTGTTTAGATTATAGAATGCATTCGTGTGAAGTAAAATATCATGCCATGTGTGTTGGCTATGAGTATATACCCAAGAAAAGTCAAGACTTATGATCCAATTGCAGTAATGTATGCCAAGGAAGATAGTCATGGGTGAAGCCATGGTGTTGTTTAATATGGAAAAGCTATAGTGCTATACAAATGTCCAATGGTCTCCCTACTTGTTTCGATGTCCAAGACTGTAACCTTCTTGCCAACATAGAGACACCATCAGAGGGGAAGGATTTCTTGAGGGACCATTGAGCTACGAAAGCAAATGCCTTCTAGTACGCCTAGAGATTGTTTAGTAGAGAAAGGGTATATTCCTAATGTGTTGGAATGAAGAAGAACGTGTTCAAATGGTCATGCAAGTATTGGGGAGGTGGTTGGATGATGTGTTGAAGCATTGGCTAGACCTTCCAAATCATCATGGTGGAAAAGGTGACATGAAATAATGGTATTTCTAAATCAATGCAAGTGTGCATTGAGTGAGATGTGCATTAATAGATTGAATAAATATGTGACTATGAACACATATATGTGGGCACATATGTTAAAATGCATTATGTGAACACAAGCTTGTGTTGTATTTCAATGCATTTAGTATGCTAATAGCTAAAATGATGGGATCATTGGTAAACCATAGCTCTAAGATCATTTCATGAACTATTGTGATATAGTGAAAGGTTTGCATTAAAGGTGCCATGTTTTGATGAACTATAAGAATACTCTGTCTAGAGGATAGAATTGTACAAAATATGAATATAATGAAGATTGGGATGAAGTAACCATGACTATTAGCACATTTGTTTAATTGCATAGATAGTATGATTGCATTATTTAATTTTTATTGTGCTAACTGATGCATATTTAGTGAATGTATTACATTGCAGTTGAGATATAGACAATAGAGAATGATTGAATTATTTGTGTTATACTTTTGAGATCACATTATGGGTTGTTGTAATTGTTGCAAGGAAGAATTATATGCATGTATACTCGCAATTTGTTTGGTTGACTAAAAAGTTCAAATTGCAGGAAGAATTGTCTTGGATATGACAATAACTGTAAGTCCATAATGAGGCCTAAGTGCTACCACCTACGAAGGCAAAACTTTATGAGAAGGATGTTGGACACAATGGCCACACTGAGAGGGGGACTGAATCAGTGTGTGAGCAATTTTAAACATTCTACCTTATTTTAGTGAATAAGAGCATATCAATCATTATGTTATCAATTGCATAATCAAATTCATCATGAGTCATAAGCACAACATCACATCAAAAAGGACACAAGAATATATGGAATTTTGATCTTTATTTATTGTACATGGAAGACAACAGTTTTCTCGATTACAATCACCACCAACTGATGAAAAGAGCACCAACTCTCATAACATGACCCAACCTGGTTTTCTTAGCTCCAACTAAGAAGGGTTTAAGGAGTCCAATCCTCAAGTGCAAGATTCTTCTTGCAAGCAATCATATGGCTCTGCTGCACAACCAATCTCTTCTCTGCACATCAATCTCTGCTCATCACTCTGCTGGTCAACACTGCTCATCAATCTCTGGTCAATCTGCTCATCACTGCTGCTCAACACTGCTGCTCATCACAGTTGCTCTTCACTGCTGCTCATCAATCTCTAGTCAATCTGCTCATCAATGTTGCTCATCACTGCTTCTCAAGTATCTCTGCACATCAACTTTGCTCATCACTGTTGGTCATTCCTTTCTGCTCATTAATACTGTTGGTCAAGCTGGTCAATCTGCTCATGTACACATCATTGTACATCTCATCATACACAATTATTGAACAATTAATTCTGCTCTGCTTTCATTGAACATAAGGCATTCATCATCATGCATCATCATTATAAGTATGTCGCATCGTCATAGGATATGCATCATCATTATAGGGTATGAATTCTCATCATCAAAAATACATCATCATCATCTCAGTGTGCACCATTTATGCATCATCAACATCAAGTATATATCATGGTGCATAGCAGAGTATCATCAAACTATGGTATGCATGTACATCATATTGTATAGGAGTGCATCAACATCATAGAGTGTGCATCATTATCACATGCATTATCATCATAAAGTGTATCATATCATAGCATAAAGGTATGCAATATCATCATCATAGCCTCCATAATGACTTCAAATATATATATCAATATAGAGGCTCATATACTAAAATCAAAGATGAACTCTATCCATGAGAGACATCTACCATCACAAGAGAAACCCAGAAGAATGAACCATACCTTTCCGAAGATCACAAGATTAAGAAATTGTAGACAAACCAAAAGAAACTCGAGATCATGTCATCACATAGCCCTCATAACAAGCTTTCCAACGAGCCAAGAATTTTGTAATTCTGATTCCGTATGAGAAAGTTATGCCAATTTTAGTGAAGATGCCCAAAAATTTCTCTGTAAAAACGAGCTGCTCCTCTGTTGCTGCTAAAAAAACCTCAGACCAATCTCCACGAATTCACTTCTCTCCATCCATCATTGACTGTTTTTGGATGTGTTTATATACACATTAAAGTGGACATGTTTCATGCTGGCCGACTTGTCTTCAAAGGTAAGAGTGGTAAAAAAATTAATTTTTAATTAAAAATTGTAATTTGAATTTTTAATTTGACTTTTAATTGTCACACAAACTTCTTACCACTTCAATGGTCAAACCTTACCAAAGAATTGCATGTATTTCATTTGGCATATAATAGGGTGTCCACCACATAAGCCATGTGTATAACCAAGGATTTCAAACTTCTTACCACTTCATGGTCAACCTTATGTATTTTTATTATTTTTCTTACCACCTCAATGGTCAACCTTATGTATTTTTATTATTTTTCTTTTAAAACATCCTTCAAAGTCAACCACATCATTTAAAATTCATGGGAGTGTGTCCTCCACATCTTCATAGGGTTGCATCAAGCCACTAGGGCTTTTAATGGCATGCCATGTACAAGGTGCTATCATGGGCTTCAAGCTTGTCACTAAATGGACCATCATTAGTCCAATATGGGTGCCTTAAACACATCAAGTGCAAGCAATGGGCATCAAGGTCTTCACAAGGTTCCATGACTTCATTAAGTCACCAAAGACCACATCATCATGCCATCTAACCATGTAAAGTGCAAGTAGTGGGCTCCATGACCTTTGCAAGGGCATCAAAGTCTTCATTAGGGGTTCCAAGTCTTCATGGGCTTCTTCATCATACCAAGGACATGTTCATGGCTTTCATAGCCTATCAAGGACCATACAAGATCATCATCACCATACACGAGCTTCATGACCCCAATAAGGGTTGCAAGGTCATCAAACCACTAAGTGTGGGTCCAAGGACTTCATCAGGGCTTCTTCAACAAGCAAGAGGCTTCATAGGCTTCTTCAACCACATCAACCACATTAGGAGACCCTCAAGGGTCAAGATCCATCATGACATCATCTGTGGGGTAGTTGGGTCTTCTCATGGAGTACTACGATACCATCAGAGCATGAATGACCACAGAATGGGTCATTAATGCTTCTCCAACCCATCTAGGGGTTCTCCATCGTCCATCAAAGTTTCACAACCATATCTAGGGTCTTCAACACCATCAGCAGGGTCTTCAACATCTTCAACACAGTGGTGGCTGCAAGATTCATCCCTGTGGGTACAAGGAACTTGTCAACTGGGTACAAGGTGCTTCAAGCTACAAACCCACTATGTAAGGGGTCCAAGGCTCAAACCCACTTTGTAAGGGGTCCAAGGCACTGCAAGTGGGACTTGGTGGCATCAACCACAATCTATGCAGCCACTGCAAGTCCATGTTGGCATCAATGACAATTTCATCAACAAAGGATCTCATTCTTGTGACATATAGTTTTTGTATGAAATAGATTTAAAAAATTTATAATAGAAAGTATTACGATGATATCTCATGGTAATTGTATGTGTAATACATATAAGATGATGGATCTATCTAGTAAGGACATACCATGGCTACTAAAAGCTTGCAAGCAATGGGGAGAACGCTACTATAATAACACTAGAACCCTATGATAGGCCTTGATTGCCATGAGCTATGTCATATTAGAGGTGTGCAAGAAAGCCTTAACAAATGATGGATCACCTCAGGGACTATTTAGCAAAGAAGGGGATGCCTGACCCTAGAGGGTGAGTGAATGCAAAGAAGAGGCAACTTGAATGAATCTATTGTGATAGATTGATATCTTATACTAGCTAGGATCAAGAAGGCAGTACCTTGGGTTTGTTAAAGAATATAGTGAGCTAAATCTCGCCCATGGAAACCATGTTGAACAGAGAAATGTTCATACAGATAAGTATTGGGTTTATTTGTATAATTTATCTTGCGTTATAAATATATCTGCTTCGATTATGAAATTTGAATCTTTATTAATGGATCAAGTGTTGCTTAAAATGGCTATGATGAGCATGTTTTTCTTTGATGATTGTAAATGGCTAGGCTTGTGCTAAACTGTTAAAGGCCTTGGAGGTATTCCAAGGTGATCCAAAGGAATGATGAGCATTGTTTCCAAGATGGCCATCGACAAGACACAGTGTCCTCAAAGAGAAAGGCATTGCAAATGAAGCTGAAAAATAAGGACATGGAACCTTGCTAAAAAAAAGAGAACATCGAGGACGATGCTATTCCAAGAGGGAGGGGAATTTAAGAAGGCCTAACAGTTAAGACATGTGTTTGCCCTTAAGAGGTCATAGGGTCAAACCCGAAGTAGAGTAGGGTATGTAGACCTTTATAGACTTTGGCAGTTAAATCATTGCACAGAGGGGGGTCCCTTGTCTCACAAACAAGGAGGTATCATATGCCAAATTGGTGCTCGACTTAGCTATGACCTTAAAAATATATTATTATTATTATTATTATCCCAGTTTTGACCCTTGGAATGTATTAAATCACAATATGTAAAATGATGGCATATGCTAGTAAAAGATTCCTATTTAAAAGCTCAAGGTCGAGGCCCGACTAGTGAATGGTTAAGCTTGTCATGATGACTCACAAGCTATATAAATATTATGATGGAAAATAATAAAATGGCCCAAGATGGTTATGTGAAGAGCACTAGAGGGGTTACGATTCCACAAGAGAGGAAGAGGAAAGGGAGCCTATGGGAGAGTAAATCCTCTTTTGCCAATTGTCAACCTTAGAACTCGTCTGTTCCTGCCATGTGCCTTAAATGAACCATATACCTCCTTTTGACTTATTAAATCCAATCATTGAATGCATATATGAGGTTGGGGGGAAAGTCTTCTCATGAAGTTATGCAAGCATGGGAGAAATATACTTTTAAGTTTTTATGACAATTGCAAGAGTCCTTATTTCTATGGCCAGAAGCATGTCAATTGTCTTTTCACCAATCCTCTCATCTCTGTTGGAGGAAATCACTCTTTTTCTAGGGAGAATTCAAACAGGAGGTAGCCTTCACGAATTTTTCTCCATAGCTAATTACCAAACTAAAAAATAACCAAAAATCAACATTGTGATGAGGAAATTGTAGACATCAAAGTGAAGATGATGGTTGTCGATGAGCATAAAGGTTGGGCAAGATAGGTACCTTTACCCATTATTTACTTGTTGCTCTTAGATGCTTGAAAAGCCATGAATTGATTTTATAGGAGGTTCTTTAAAAGTGTATAGCAAGTTGGACTCCTTTTGCACACACTAAAGAGCACTATAAGGGTCGGGTACTTTGAGTGACTGTTGAGTAGAGAAAGAGTAGGCCTTCCTTGTGTTGTGTGGGGCAATGGAAGAGAGTTCCATGGTTGGGATGGCTAAATGAGATACCTATAGTGCTCAAGGGTAAGCAAGTTGGCTAAGCATGAGAGCAAATGGGTTTGGGATGAGAGAGAAAAACTTGTAGATGTTTCCTTTGCCCTAGTGGCCTCATAGCCCAAATTGGGGGTGGTGTTGATACCTACAATTGGGTAGAAAACAACTCTTACACAGCCAATTGCTTGGATCTTCCTCATTTAAAAAATAAGTATTCACTGTTTTCTTCTTGTTATGAATATAGTATTTATGCACGAGGTGTGTGTGAATATACTTTTTAAATCCATTGTGTTTTATACGCATGAACCTACACATGCATTTCTTGATTTATTAAGCTCATGGGAGGCTTAAATTAATTCGGAGTTCAAATAATGGCCTCCATGGAACTGATTTTGGATTGATAATCTGTCACTACCCCCCTCCTTATAGTCAGAATCATGAATGGGGACGCTTCAAAGGCAATAAACAAGGTAGTTCTAGAATTTTTTTAAGAAAGGATAATCACATGCTTCAGGGTCTCGACAAAGATCACAACCAACAATGCCAAGGCATTCATTTTAGTCGAATTATCAACCTTTTGCTTCAATTTAGCCCTTGTCCCATCACTCAAACTATTATCCACATGGCATAATCAAGCAAAAGGATTTTGATGGTTGTAATCAAAAAGATTGTAAGTGATAACAAAAGGAGATAGGACAACAAAACCAAATACATTCAATGGGCAAATTGGATCACAAAGAAACAAGCTATATGGAAAAGCACATTTGAACTAGTGTATGCAATGGATGTTAAATTCCAATCCATTTGAAGATTCACTCAAAATATTATCCACATGGCAGAATCAAGCAAAAGGATTTTGATGGTTGTAATCAAAAAGATTGTAAGTGACAACAAAAGGAGATAGGACAACAAAACCAAATACATTCAATGGGCAAATTGGATCACAAAGAAACAAGCTATATGGAAAAGCACATTTGAACTAGTGTATGCAATGGATGTTAAATTCCAATCCATTTGAAGATCCTAGTATACCAATTGTTGAAACATTTCAACCCAAGCTAGAAAGTCATTCAGGTGAGGATGAATCAACTTATGGAGCTTAATGAGAACAGAAGAAGATATTTTGATCAGTTAATCCAAAGCCAAGAGAAGGCAAAAGGTAATTTTGATAAGGAGGCTCAATCTAGGATCCTCCAAAAAGGATACCTTGTTCTTATGTGGGATAAAAGGTGAGACATTTTGTGGCTTGGACATTTCAAAATTGAAGAATCGATGGGTACCAATTCATTCATCCTTAGCAATCTACAGGGAGAAAGACTAGAGTTGCCTATAAATGGGTAGATTCTAAAGTTGTATTACACTGATGACAATTGATTTTACATGCTAACGTAGATTAGGAAATGAATAAGCTCATTTGAGTTGTGGATTAGAGTAGTCATCTCCTTTCACGTTCATGTATATTTGGGATCCTCTTACCTCAAGCCATTTTGACATCATGTAGTAGGAATTATGTTTTCCTATACCGCTTTATTTATTTTATTATGGTGGATCAGGGTGATACCCTCTCCTTGGTATGTTTGATTTTTGTCAAGTAATGATCGAGATTCTAGAGTCTCATGTACTCTCATCCAAAACACATATCCTTGAGTTGGAGCCAACTGTTAGCCCTCACATTGCATTAGCATAATTCAATGTGCATTTGTCACACCATCATAATTGATTGTGTAACATGTCCATTTTTAGCAAAGGCACCAGCCTGGTGATCCATGATCAGTCGTGCCTTTATGATTTCATAGGGATGTTGGGTTGTATGATGAGCCAGATGTGATGATGGTGTATAAATTGTATCTTCTAGACCATGTTTTTTGAATTTTTTTAACTAGGTGGTTCTCTAGACCCTTATAGTTTGTCAAGGCAAGTCCTTCTAGGTTGTGTCCAAGCTAGTCCTACGCTTATGGCTCATTCTCATATAGATCATTTATGATCAAGGTGGGAGTGCAAGGGTGTGGGCATAGGTCTACTAGGACACATGACTTAGAGTTACCCTAAGTTTTTTCCTTTACCTTTAGTTAAATTTGCGTTATGTCGTTGTAAAGGTTATACACCTAGAGCTCAATTCCCCTTTAGTCATCAGCATGGATCTATGTATGTATATCCCATTTTGGCCTAGGTGATGAGTTCCCAACACTTCAATTGACAATTGGCATGATGGGATTAATTGGCACTTTTTGCCTAGACATTTTATCCCACATCACATGATTTCCACATCTTGGACATTATCTTGGCATCTTTGAGCAAGTATTTTGGTCATATCAATTAGTGCAAAGCTATGTTGCATGGGTACCCGTATCGAGGGGTCGAGCACACAAACCCATACTAGGTACACGTATTGGGTACTTGGGTACTTGAAAGGTATGTTCCCAGTCATACCCAGTCATACCCAACCGTACCCAAATCAAACCTCACGTATCTAAGACGCCATTCATGAAATTTGAATACTTGCACACAATTCGGCACATCACACCCCGTGTTTGGGTACATCAAGGGTGCGGCCATTGGTCAAGTTTGGTAATACCAGTGTTTTAAAAATCGATCGAGTCTGAGTCCAAGTTGGCTGAGTTGACTTGATCTACAACTCGGCTCGAGTAACCAATTTGATCCCAAGTCAATGGAGTTGGGGACCAAGTGGGCCGAGTTAGGGCCTGAGTTGGCCGAGTTGAGTGAGTTGCAAGCCAAGTCAGCTGAGTCGATTGTGGCAAACACCCACACGCCCACGAACTCCAAAAAAAACATGTTTATTTTTTATTTTTAAGATTTTTCCTATTCTAACCCTAACCTAAGGCCATAAGATGACCCTGCCCCTTTATTTGCCTCACACTTCTGTTGTGAGTTAATTGTGAGCATTTGGCATTATTGTTGTTTGGATTCATGGAGGCTTGGAGGAGCGTCCAGTAGTGAAGAACATTCAACATGCTTGGAGGAGTTGGATGGTTGGAGACCGATTTTTTGTTACCTAGATGTATGTTAGCTACCAACTATCCACTGTTTTTTTTCTCATTATATTTACAAAAATCAATCTTGTTTTCTACTATTTGCTGTCGATTTAATAAGATTTTTTTATTTTTTTCTTTACATGTTTAGATTTGCTTTACATTTAGATTCTAGATTGGCCCCAAAAGGAAAAGATCAGGCATGGATCCATGTTGATGTCATTGAAGGGAAATTGTATTGCAAGTATTGAAAAAAATGGATTAAAGGAGGGGGCATTAATAGACTTAGACAACAGTTGGTTGTTGTTAGAGGAAATGTTGCCCCATGGAAAGTTGATTTAGAGTTGATTGGAGAGATTAGGATGGAGTTGCAACAACAATTTGATAAATTTGATGAGGAGAAGGCTAAACAAAAAGAGATGCATGATCATTGACGTATGATGTAGTGGCATCATAGCATGTTGTGTTTTGGACTCTACAGGCCATTTAGGCCTCATTGATTTTTTTTTTGTTCCAGATATGTATTGCACAATACACTTGGTGCCATTTTGATATATTCACCCTTATATGGTATATACATGAGTAGACATTGGATATTTTGTCTCTAATGCTTGGAAGCATGGATTAAAATCTTTAAAATAAGGTTTTTCTTTGAAAAAATTTGAGTAATCTGAGTCAATAAATTCAAATCGACCGAGTCATTACCCATTCCAAGTCCAAGTCTGTGTTGACCCTTGACCGATTCCAAGTCCGAGTCCAAGTTTTAAAACATTGGGAAATACTTTGATATTTACTTGAAGAACATTATTATTAAAATTTTAAATGCCCCAAAAGGGTTTGATTAGATTGTTCATAGTCTTAGTATCGTTCTTGCAAATTGTATTGAGGAGTTTTCTGTATAACTCATAATGGCCATTATATATATATATATATATATATATATAGTACCCCCAATGTACCCAAGTACCATGTTTCAAAAAGTGGGGTCCCCGTTCCCATCCACTACCAGTACCTGTCCTCATGCCAACGTTTCCTGAAAAATTAGGTGCAAAGTCATCCTATGATGGAGGATTCTGAGATATTTACAAGTATTTGGTTGTATATCTAGAAGTTTCTTGAGATTCCATCTAAGAAATTTCATTTTCCTATCCAGATAATATCATTCATTCTGGGATTGGTGCAGGGTATGGCATTATTATCAAGTTGATGAAGTTATTGATGATATTTCTAGGGGGAAACTATGGTTTATTGTTGAAATCAGCATCAGTAGGCATTCTCCAAGATCTGAGGTCATAAGTGACCATCCTGAAGCTAGCCAGGGAGACTTGGAGATTAACCAGTTCTGT
>LPNX010634781.1:262017-431665 GCA_001517045.1 Pseudotsuga menziesii
AACTTTTGTGCATGTGTGAGATCTTATTTATGTACTTCTTCTACTGCTGGTTATCATTTCAAGTGTTCATCTATCTGTTGGTTTAAAGATCTAAGTTTTGTTTAAAGAGGAAGAAAAGTAAAAGAACAGTAAACACTTTGCTCGAATATATATATGCTTGAAAAACTAACATTTATTTGTTATACTAGCATTATCACACCCCCTAGTGAGTGCGCCCAATTGGTCAAGTCCTTTTAGAGTGTATATTATACATGTTGTTCACTTCTACATTGCTCCTAAGTGGAGCACTCCTCTTACTGTACAATTTTGATGATGTTATGCTCAATTTCACGAAATATAATGCAATTGAACCAATTTAAATCCTCAATTGCTCTAACTCCCTAGGATATTTTTGCATGCCATCACTTGGAGGTGGTTAGTTGGTCTAAGAAGGGGCTAGATCCATGGAATGCCGCACTTTAAATGGCTTTTCTACGGTATTTTTGTTCCACCTATTGATCTTCCTAGCCATTGGAAGGATGCTAATCCAAGTCTTGATGGTGATGAGGATGCCTTGATGACTTGGCTGGTTATGAGCCACATTTATCTTATCGATTGTTCTCCTACAGATGGGGTCAACCACCAACACAAACATCCATTTACTCCACAATTGGAGAGGGGAGCATCTCCTTTGCCATCCACACATGCCACTTTGGAGGGGCATTTCTCCACAAGTGTACCATATTTTCTTGTTGGGAGCAATTTGAGGCACCTATCTTAATATTTGGGCCATCCTCTTAGTTTCCATGTTTGACTACAACTCACATGTAGTGGAGAAGTTACTTTGTGGACACATCTAGACGCCTTGTGGAGCGCACCTCTTGGAAGACTATTATGATTATTTTATTCACCTTTGACATGGTTTAGGAGAATTTTAGATGAGGGCGCACTAGTGCCATTGATTTCTTATTGTCTTATCTTGTACACGCGACAAGGGTCCACCATTTATAATATGTGTTTAACTTGTAGTCCTTAAGAGAATAGAAAATAACGGTTGTTTATTGATCCTTAAAATAGATCTAAGGGATTATTATTATTTTATTGTGGAGGTTACTGAGCTCAAATTCGATAAATTTGAAGCTCCTACACTTGTAATGGTTGTTGAAAGTGCTCATACTGTTTCGAAATACTAGTGTCCAACTTCTTTTGAATGTTGACGAATGAATAAAGATGCTTCTTCTTGCATCTGAGGCAGATTGGTGAAAGTTATTGCTAAAACAGTAATAATGCTTGTAAATAAAAAGGTTTGAGGCCCAAATCCAAGGTGTAACATCATCATAGAAGTAAATACTTGTGAAAGCTCCTTTCTCCCCATCTTACTTGTTATTTATGAATGGAAATGATGTTAGTATTGCTATAACAAACAGTTTTTGTGCCTGGTGAAATCTCCTAATTAAATAGCCTCTTGAATCTCAAATTGAAAGCAGATCATAGGACTCTTTCTTTTCACAAAACCCTTGAAAGTGTTTTCCAGCCAAATCCAGGGTTTCAATGATATACCATTAGTGATCATTCTCACTCCAATAATTGATATGAAAACCCCACTTAGAAGTCCTTTTGACTCCATCAACCCATTCTGAAATTTAGGAACTAGTTGCACCTCTTTCAACCACCAAAAGCCCATAAAAAGTTCACTTTTATTTTATGTTCTGCAATCTGAAATTAATCAAGTAAGAAACTAGATTTTAGTAAATACAATAGAGGTCTTAAAATGTCCCTTTGCTGTCATAAATAGGACTGTAATTTTCTATATAAATAAATCTGAAAATTACCAATATAAAACCCCAATTCCAGATTGCTTCTAAAGTCCTAAAACCCTCGTTGTACCCATCCTAAAAGGACCTAATATTCTGGTGTACAAATCTGCATTTTCCAGCTTGATATATGATCTCAGATTTGTCTTCTTAGTCATCAAACCTTGCTGTTTAACGATCTTTTATTGGCTGAATTAAATGTATGACTAAATCTGGAATTAAATACATCACAATTGAATCTCAAAGAACAAAAATTTACCCTAAATCCACATAATATTTCTCCTACACTTCACTTATTGGACTTAGATTGCTGTAGAGACGCCCCCCCCTTGAGTTAGATAGATATCTAGCCCTAAAGAGAGAAAGGCAGGCTACTGAGGTGACAGTGGATATAGCTTGCCTAGTAGTTGTCTGCAGATTCTCGCATGTGTGATTAGGACTTTTTCACTGCGTAAGAACTTGGGAGGTAACAGAGAGACAATATCCGATCACCACATCGTTCACCATCTTAACTCTAAAGCGGAAGCAATGGAAAATAGGGGTGTGCTTTTGAATCAAGGGCAATAGTGTCAAAATGTAGGGCAAACTTTTACAATAACTTCCATGACTACCACATAGTCTTAACACCATCAACGAAAGTATGGACAAGAGGCAAATGACCTCCATTCAAATGCAATGGAGTTTAACACAAGTTAATTCCCCCCCACCACCCCGTATTCATACATTACATCACCTCGCTCCAGAGTCTAATATAGAAAGGAATGGGTCTATGTAATGGCATTGTGATACTTCGAGGGCATTGGCATAGTCCCATTTCAACATTTGTTGCAAGTGAAGGAAAACATCAAATTGTAGCTTATCCCTCCAACCAGAAACTGGCGAATTGGACTAAGGCTGCTCTGTGGAAGATAGCAAGCAGACAGAGGCCAAGAATTGCAAGCAAATTGTGGTCATATCAGATTTGGGAATCTGAGGATCTAATCTGCTCTCTGAATTAGATTGCATCGCCGATTATCATGGACAACAGAAACCAATGCAGTGGCAACAGTGCTTGTGATATCATTGAATTCCGTCGATTAATAAGAAGTCACACTTGCCAGATAGAGGGGTTACAAGCAGCGATTTCTCATCTGACAAAAAGTAATCATGCCCATACCAAGGAACTGAAAATCAACACTACAAATATGAAATTAAGGATGGACATTTAGAAGTTAGAATTCTCAGATAGAACGTCTGATCTTTAAGCATAACATGTTTGTTTAGATCATCCCCGACAATGCCAGAAGTCCAAATACTTCTGTAACATCCCCAAGAAAAGCAGTAATAGATGGAAGACACAGTACACGGTGTACCAAAGCCCAAGGAAATTGAAGAAGCTAAAAAAAAGAATCAAGCAAAGAACCAGTAGCATTTCTATAATGGATAGTTTCTACATATATTTTCTAGGTTTATGTTTTCCAAGGTTAAGTTTCTATTAGGATTGTCTGTTAGAATTTACAACACTGGGGCTATGAGTATTTTGAGGAAGACTGTAACGGTATAGCAGGTTTTACATAGAACCCTTGCATGTTTTGTTCTTTTTTTGCATTTTACAGTTCCAGACTCTGCCTTTTTTTATTGTATTAACTCATTGTCGAGCGACATGTGATCTCTCCCCCAAAGTTGGGGAAGTCACGGGTTTGATTCTCTTCGTCCCCTCGGGTTTAGGCTCTGTAATCAATCAAGGCTGGCAGTTTACCCCGTTTAACATCAATGAATCATGGGGAAGTACTCAGAGAGTTTCCCACTAGGTTGTTCCTTGGAAAAAAAATTACACACACAAATGTAAATTCATGTATGATCTTTTAAGCACCTAGAGACTTTCATCTCAAAAACTGTTAGTGTTAAAAATATAAAGATGAACTTAGAAATATGCATTTTAAGTCATATTAGTACTAGAGTGAGAGGATGCCAATATGCTATCACATCAACCCAGGAACTTGCACCCCAAAGCTAGCTTCCAGATTGGCAAAGCTTTTGGTACTTAAAAGAAGTTTATAAACCACCTTGTCTTCCAATTGTGTTGAGAATGTAGGATCAATGCACTTACAATCTCACTCTGAATTTCAAGGAAATTTCCTTGAGCATTTTTAAGGATATCCATCCATGCATTTATATATCTTCAACCACATTAGATGTACTAACTACAATAATCAATACAGAGAATGCAGACAGAAACAAAATTGAAGAAAGGAAATGCATTACCAAGATACCCTAGTTATGAAAATATCTTACGCAACTCAGCATGCAAAATACAAAACAATACGCCAGAAGACTCCAATGTGTCAGGATAGTTTATTACACGCTGGAAAAAAAGGCGGCCATTAGCACTACTGACCTGTTAAAGAGAACTGACAATGCATCGAAATTGCTGGGCTCTTCTACATAAAACTTAAGCTCCGCTGCCCGTTTAATGCTCTTAAATCGCACAACTGGAGCCCTAGTCATTCCATCTTTCAAAAGAATGCTTGTAGCCCCACCTGACTGATAAATTGCTTTACATCCTCTGTTAGTACTGGCGACAAGACAACCCTCTGTTGTGGCCATGGGGACAATGTAGTCCAGTCCATCAAGCAGCAGAGGTCCAACCACTCCCACAGGAATCTGCACATAACCAATAGGCAACTCACAGCATTGCCCCATAATGGACTTGTAATCAAAACCCTCCAACGGAAGGCCCTCCAGAGAGTTCCCCGTCATAATTTCCACCGCTCTGCGCCTCACAGAAACCGCCCTTTTGCAGTCCCCCAGCCTCGACTCCAACGAATGAGATGCTACGCTTCCATTGACAACAGCCAATGCAATATCTTCGTCTCCGTTGGTATCGATCACCTTTTCACGGAGCTCAATCTGAGAACTTCGTTGTGAGACAGGAGAAGGGGATTTCCTGTTATCATTTCGTTCGTTGTCAAGATCTGAAGCCTTGGCAATGATGTTCTGCATGAAGGCGATCCCAAAGAATCCCAGCAAGTAACTGCAAGAAGCTAGCAAGGACACAAAGGCCAAGATCTCCACGAGGCTCAACATGTAGAGTGGGACCGAGTTTCGAACCTTCTCCCTCCACTTATGTATGAGGGAATACGAAGCTAAGAAAAAAAGCACGAAGAATACCTTGTTCGTGAGGACTACAGGCAGAGGCAGTACATCCGACGCCGTTGCGGATGGCTTGAAATCCTTATAGCGCCAGGTCTGGCGCTCGAATCCCAACATCACCCCTACAATCCCATGGCCACCTCTGCAAAAAATATTCAGACGTTCTATAGGTGATATGAAACTGGGAGAGACGGAAGAGAATTCGGCATGCGAAGATCGGACTCGAAGTATGATTCAGTTTTCCAATCATATCAAATCAAACTTTTGCATGCCGACAGTTGTTTGAAATTCCAAACTCGCACTATTTTGAAATTTAGTTGCAGACGAGTGTCTGTCTTCATATATATTTATTCTCCTCTGGGTGGTGGAGATACTTGCTGGCCAAGTTTCTTGGTTATCTTTGGCTTGGACTATCTAGGAACTCGTGTTCTAATTAATAGCAAAGCGCCAATTTTTGAACTGTTGCATTTAGTTTAGATAAAGAAAATTATTAATAATTCCAAGGAGACCTTCAGTTCTAGAAAATGCATGAAAATCCTATGCATTTTGTAACTACTGTGCAAATAAATCATGTATTTATTGATTAAGCTGTCACCTTTCACCGACATAAGTTTTGGTCAAGTCATTAATTTACAATAAAGTTCAGATTCTACATAAGATCTCCTCTTTTTGAAAGTCCATTTCATAGGGTAGAGGGATCTTGATGTTGGACTTTCATAACAAAAAGTCCATTTCATAGTTAGGAGGGATCTTGAATCTTGATGTTGGACTTTCATAAGTGGGATCGTGATGTTGATGTCAATGAAAGATTTGCAAACGTTAGTTAAGTTAGATGAAGTTTGATGGAAGTTAAGTTGGTTTTACTATAAGTATTAGTGTATAAGTATTAGTGTCTGAGTTAGAGTTAGAAGAGTTTTGGGAAGGTTTAAGAAATGTTAATGTTTTTTTAAATTAATTAATTTTATTTTTTAAATATTTAGTTTAATATTTTATTTTATTATTTTTAATTAAATATATATATATTGAAATTCTACAATAATTAAAATAAACTCCCACTTATTAGCCATCAAACCATGGCATAATAATCTTTATAATGGATTATCAAAAAGAAAATGAACATTATTTTTATTAATAATATTTCAAAGTGGGTAGGGTTTTAATATGTTTTAGGGATATTGAGGGTTACAAAACTCGTGGTTATTACTTACTTCCCTTAGGGCCCTGCGGGTCAATTGGACTTTCTAGGGATGGGTCGGAAGAAAAATACGTCTCCTTCACAGGACAAGGTCTTTACAAACTGGTCTCTCACTCAATGGGAAGGTTCCTCTGCAAATAAGGTTGCATCCGACATTCATCTAAAGACATCTGAACCCAGGGTGGGAGGTGAGCGACCAGCCACATAGGCCGACAAAGATGCTCTAGCTGACATATTCACTAAGAAATGTGTCAAAAGGAAGAGTTGTCCTCTCAATCTCGCATTGGGGGATGATGTGAGGATGGAAGATGTTATCCCATTATCGGACCTGGCACTCGTTGGACGGTTTGGAGGCCGTGGGATCTCTATAAAAAACTTTAGGGACTGGACTAAGGATTCAAGGTCCTCGATCATCGGATACGCCCCGGAATGTTATGCCCTTGCCAAGGGTTGGTATGTTATGGTTTTTCAGTCTTCAAAGGATGCCAGCAACATTCTAAAAGGGTACTAGTTACTAGAAAATTCAACTTTTAATCTAACCGGATGGAGCCCTACATTCAATGCGGGATCTACCAAACTTGCCAGACATCTGATGTGGGTTAAGCTCCTAGGTTTAACACCTGACCTATGGTATGAAAAAAAAATTGAGCTTATAGGAAATGCCATTGGTTCATTCATCAAGGCGGATTTATCTTTCTTGGAATCGGGATTGATGACTGTGGAAAAAATACTGGTAGATATAGACCTGCATGAGGGTCTATGGGACGAAATGTCAATATCTAAAGGGGTTCACAAACACAAACAAATATTGGACTACATCGGTATTCCTTTCTGATGCAATAGGTGTCACTCCTACGGTCATGTGGTCAGAGACTGCAGACTGCCTTTCACTAGACATTTCTGGCATAAGGACCTAGTTTCTGCATCTTCACTGACAGAAGGATCTCTCAAGCCTCCGGTCCTGCAGCCTCCTTTAGAGGTTAATATCTATGTGGCTCTGGATAAAGTTGGCGTTTTTGAAGCTTCCACTGGATTCTTAGCAACTCCTGACAAATAACTGGTTTTTGGTACTTTCTCGACTTATACCTTCCCAACTCTAGTGCGCTTAAAGGTATGTCTGTTACCAACCTGAAAACTCCTTCTTGTGGGGAAGACTTTCTTAAATGTGAGGTGGGGAGATTATACACTTCGATTTTGCCTAAAATCCCCCCGAAACTAGTTTTGTTACGCCCTATATTGGAGCCTGTTACTTGTGTAGAAAAACCCTGTAATTCTGTAAAGTTTTTGGAATCGAAGGACTCTTCTCTATGGGATGGGAGGATTATAGGTCCTCTTTTGCCTCTGAACCATTGCTTTATCCTCCGGCTTCAACTAATCCTCCTGACACTGGGATAGCCAACTATTTTGATATTAACCCTTTCCATTATATCTTCCCCACTGAGGAGGGCATTTTGGGAAATCATAGCCTGATGATTTCATAGACCCTTTTCTCCTCACCCAACCCTTCTTTTTTCAAACCCTCTCCTACATTAAACCCTTTCTCAACGGGAGTCAACCTGACCCCCTCTCTTACCTCCCTTGTCCCCTTTTACCCCCTCCTATCCAGACTTGTTTTGCCTTCCACCTTGACCCAGGCACTCTCTTTCAATTCTCCTTTGGACTCACAAGCTACAGTGTTCCTTCCTATTTCCCTCGACCCTGAAACTATTCCTAGGGATTCCCTTAGATCCTCTTCGAAGGTTCCCCTACAAAGGGGTCTGGGAACTGATATGATTTCCTCGTCTCCTAGACTCAGAGGTAAAACCTCGGTCATGGACAAATCCAGGTAGAAATGTGAGAGGGAAGTCTTTGTTGGCAAACAACATACCATCATTGGGGCACTTAGAGCGCAGGCCCGGAAACTGGTTGTATCCTCATGCTACTTCTCTCAATAAACTGTAGAGGACTAGGACAGCCCTCTAAGGAGCTAGCCCTGAAAAGGTTGGTTAATATCCACCACTCGGTCATCCTGCTTTTACAGGAAACTATGTTATCGGGTGATGTAATAATTTCAAAGTTGTTCCTTCTCCTACCTGGGTGTGATTTTTCCTGCATTGATGTGATTGGACGCTCTAGTGGAGTAATTATGGGGTGGATCAAGAAAGAGATTCTATGTACTAACTCTTGGTCTATTACATTAGGGTTGGGGAACACTCTATTTTTGCGGGAATTTAGGCAATCACTCACTATTCTCAACATATATGGACCTAATGTTAGCAGACCTGAATATCGGAATCAACTACTTGGCTCAGGGATTCACGTTTCAGGCGGATTTATTTTGGGTGGTGATCTCAATTACTCATTGGGTAAGGTTGAAACTTGGGGGCCAAATGCTATAAAAGACCCCTTAACTGATTTTTTCTTAAGGTTAATGAAAGAAAAAAGCCTCACTGATCTCCCTCCCATACAACTCAAACCAACATGCAGTAACAAGCGAGTGGGGTAGGACTGCGTCTCTAAAAGACTGGATAGGTACCTTATAAACGAGAATGCTTATCGCATGGCCCCCTCCATACATCAATGGATTGGCGAGGGTGGTTTATCTGACCACCAACCGGTATTCCTAGACTTCAGATTCCTTCCATCGAAACTATCAACTTTATTTAAGTTCAACTCGACATGGTTATAACACGACTCATATAAGGAACTAATCCAGAACTCATGGCAGACATATAACTCTAATAGCTCAATTTTTGTTGCTGCACAACTTGCTTCCAACCTCAAAGAGATCAATAAGAACTCCAGGATTTAGGCTACCGAACATTGTTGGCTTATGGAGGGCGAGCTCACACAGATTGAAAAGGATTTGGCAACTTTTACAACTTCCTATCCTCAAATGTTTATCACACTGCAACAGAAAGCGCATATCAAGGAATTGGAGCAAAAAAAGAAAAATATTATGGTCGAAAAGGAGCTTACAATCAGACTCAAGAGCAGGGAAACGTGGCCCCTTCATGCGGACGACAACACTAAGTACTTTCACAATTTCTATCAAAACAGGACATCGATTAATACTATTTGGCATCTGGCTAACGAGGAAGGACAATTGGTCTCCGGTTTTGATGGCATCGCCGAGGTTAGTTTACGTTATTTCTCTACCTTATATAAAGAAGACCCAGAGATCACACTCAGGAATATGATGGAGATGGTTGATTTTTTCCCAAAAAATATTACCGAGGAGCAGAACGATTATATGAATGAACTTGTAGGTTTGGCTGAACTCAAGGTGGTGATTCTCTCATTAAAGGCTAACGAAAGTCTCGGGCCAGATGGCCTCCCTGTTGAATTTTACATCGGGTTCATGGAAATTATGGAGAATGACCTTCTAGCTGTTCTCAAGGAGTCCAGGGTTAGAGGCATGATCCATGGATATTTTAACAGCACATTCATCGCTCTTATCCCCAAGAAGAACAGAGCCAAGACGCTAGATGATTACCGACCGATTTCATTATGCAACATTGTTTATAAGATAATCACCAACAAAATCAAAGATTTCCTGGCCGGGTTTATCAGTGCTGAACAATATGCTTTTCTTAAACACAGGCACATTCACGAACCCATTTCCATCGCACAAGAGGTTTTACACACGGCCAAACAGAGGAAAGAACCATTGGATCTCTTCAAAGTTGATCTATCCAAAGCGTATGCCGCGCTAATTGGATCCTGATAAGATTAATCCTCCTCCTTATTGGATTTTCTCTTAAGCTGGTAAATTGGATTTTATCCACGGTCTTTTCTGTGTCTTTGTCAATTCTCATCAATGGATCGACTACAAATTTCTTCAAGTCAGGACGTGGCCTTCGATGGGGTTGCCCACTCACCCCTTTATTATTTATTCTTATGATGGATGGCCTCAGCCGACTAGTGACTAAAGCTACTACAACTGGTCTATAGAAAGGATTTTGATTTGTTGATAACACTTATGTCACCCATCTCTATTTCGTTGATGATTTATTATTCTTCACGGATGGATCGCACAGGGACGTGCTCAATTTCAAATCCTCATTAAGAATCTTTAGCTCTGCTTCAGGTATGCTAGGTAATAACTTGAATTCCTCGATGTCCTATATGAACTTGGATTAGGGTGAGATGAATTGGCACTTTGATAAATTTAATTTCACCCTCGTAAATGTGGCATCGAGACTAAACTACCTGGGTTATCTCATTAAACCAAACGATTATTCCAGCAAAGATTGGCATGGTTGATGGTCTGCATAGAGAAAAGGCTCACGCTTTGGCATAGTAAATGGATATCCCACGGGGGTTGGCTAATTTTGATCAATGCCATCATAGAATCGATTTTGTTTACTGGTTCATGTTATCATCGATTCCTGCAGGCACCCTACGGAGGATCCGGATCATGTGTAAAAATTTCTTATGGGGCGGCCTAGATAAGGCATGGGATTTCCTCTGGACAACATGGAAACTTATTTCTCGTCCTAAAATCATGGGTGGATGGGGCATCAAAGATCTTCCCAACTTCGCAAAGGCACTTGTCGCTAAATCTGTTTGTCGCATCATCACTGGAGCTGGTTTATAGAACCACATAATAAACATCAAATATATAGCTTCCCTCTCCATCAATGAATGCATTCGACCCACTGATAAGCAATTGCCAAACTCATCCATCATGTGGAAGGCGATAACCAAATAATTTCATCTTATTGGTGACTGGCTTGGTTGGCAAATAGGGAACGAGAAATCAGTCTGCATTGGCCAAGAGACCCATGGATTGGCGGCATGGACTTTGTTTGTTTTCCAACAGACATGACTAAGAATATGATTGAGCGTGCTTACACCCACAGTCATCATATCAGGAAGTTGAATAATCCTCTGCTCACAAGGTCCTGGATGACGGCTGCAAAATTCGATTTATCGGCTAAGGAGACTCTGATTTGGGATTGACATATCATTATTTTACGAATCAATCTGGTTTACTTAAACAATAAATCGAACACTTTAAAATGGATCAAAAATGCAAAAGGTGGTGCATACGCTCCAAAGCTGGGTAATACAACGATTAGAGAGGAGGAAGTAGACTCAACTCCACCCTCGTGGTGCCATACCATTTGGAAAATCAACTGCCCGCTTAAAATTCAGTTATTTCTTTGGCTTATACTAGAAGATAAGGTTCCAGTATGGGACAACTTGGTTCACAGATTCTACAACGGCTCCAACAAGTGTCCATTATGTAAGATGAATGCTGAATCCATTGACCATTTGTTTATCTTTTGTCTATATGTATGCGATGTATGGAGTCATCTCTCCACTCTCGTAGGCTCCCGGTTTCGCTGGTGCGACAACAATGTCATTAATGCTTGGATGACATGGTCTCACTGTAATTCTTTTGCAGCCCTACCTGCGTTTATCGCTTGGGGAATCTGGCTTACCAGGACCAAGGTAATCTTTGAAGGTATTTTAATTCCAGCTCAGATTATTGCAGGATGTTGTTTTGGCGTTTGTAAAGCTTTTCCTCGGGTGGCCACTATCAAACCTGCTCGGTCCATTATTTCTCCACCTGTGGATGCATCTTACCCATGGGTTTTCATGGATGGCGCTTCACAAGGTAGGCCTCGGGATGGTGGTGTCGACGGGATTCTACATCTTACCAACTCTCTATCCATACATTTTGTTGTCGAACTGGGTGATGTGACGAACAATATCATTGAATTCTCAGCTATACTCATCCTTTTGAGGCTCTCACTCTCGTACGAGGTGCAACAACTTCAGATCTTCGGGGACTTCAAACTGGTGATCGATTGCCTCAAGTTGAGCAAGCCTCCATGGAATATTTTTCTTCTTCCTTATTATGAGGACATTGACAGGTTCATACCTCTTTTCAAGCATCTAGTCTTCCAGCACACTTTCAGGGAGAACAACTATGAGGCAGACCTGCTCTCTAAGAAAGGCCTCCTATTACCGGAAGGGTTTATGGACTAATGGGAGTTATCTAAGGGATCCTTGACGTCATTGGGATGCTCTCGTCTCTCGGATTCACTTGTGTTATTGTCATTGAGACATTATAGGATTTTATAGATGACTCTTTATTATGCAGTAGGTTAGATACATTTAGTTGAGTATAGGCCTTACAGGAAGAACAGTTTCAGAATATTATTTTGTGGAATGTATGATCATGAGGAATATTAACCATATGGTTTTATCAATATAAAGCTGTGACCTTTTTTCCTTGGACAAAAAATGTTTGAGGGATATTCCAAAGTGGGTAGGGTGTTAATATGTTTGAAGGTTAGATGAACGTATATTAGTTTTTTTTTCACTTTGGAACATTAAGTATTGGAAGTTAATTTTTTTCATTTTGTTTTACTGGAAATTATAGCCTTGATATTCAACCATTATGGGAATCAAGGGCCTTTGCTTAAGCCCCCATGGTACTATGGTTCAACAAAGCCCCCCCACTGTTTTCACTGATATGCTATTCTTAACGGACGTTAATTTTTTCCTATTTTATTTTGTTATTAAAATCATTTCTATATATAAGTTGCATAATTGAATCTCTCTCTCAATTGTAAAAACATTTCATTTTAAAAAAGAAAAAATATTCTTAACAAAAAGTAGTTAACTATAAAATGCAAGGAATTTTATATTAGATTTGGAAATTCATTTTTAAGATTTCTAAAATAATCATTTAACTATGATGTATATTATATTAGTAGAGAGAGAGAGAGAGAGTCGAAGAGTTCATAGTACGATCATGGCGGAGAGAGTCGGAGAGTCCCTAGTGTGATCATGACGGACTAGCTAGCGCCTGTCGAGGAGTGAACTTTCATTTTTATCGGTTATTATGGAGTGATTTTGTGATTTTACTACCTTCTCAATATGGGGTTACTAGATCTTTTAGCCATCTTCTACCTGACCCCACTAAGTTTCATTTGACCTACTTTGTAACCATTAGTTTTTTGTTTTATTCACCTAGGGTTTGCATATTTTATTGTGGATTGACAACTTCATAATGGACCTCACAAGTTCAGGGTCCACATGACATAATCCCCCTCCTAATGATGTCCTACAGGTCCCATCACCTACTTCACCTGATGATCGATATTTATCTCCCTCGTTATTTGCGATACATGTGACCTCCCCACTTAGTCACAACTTACAAAATCATTTGCATATCCCCTAGTCTGATTTTTCGACAAAGAGTTCGAATCCAAAACTAAAGAGAAAGAAACAGGAGGTCTACCTGGCTCTAGGTTCTCATGTATAGATGAGTGACCTCCTGTTGATGCTAAACAATGCTCTGGTGGGTCGTTTTTTGAGATCTCGCATGGGTCTTACTACATTCAAAAAATGGGTTGGGGGGAATTGGCCTGGAGTATTGGGATATTCTATGAAATGTTACTCCCTAGCCAAGGGTTGGTTGGGATTCATTCTAGAAATCTCCAATGATTCAAGTAACATTTTGAATGGTACCTGGTTCTGGGATTATTCTCCTCTGAAGCTGCTCCATTGGTCTGCTTTTTTTATGCGAAAAAGACCCGACTTTTTACGCAAAGGATATGGGTGAAGCTACCTGGGCTCCCCCTGAAACTTTGGTCTATGGACATATTTAGCAGGATAGGTGCTTTACTGGGGTCTTTTATTTTGATTGATATGAGATTCATCACCTCGAGACGTATGTCTATTGCTCACATTATGTTTGACATCGACGTCAGGGATGGCCTTTTAGCGGAGATGGACATTGAAGTGGGTGGTGTCCAATTCAACCAGAAAAATGATTACTCTGGTTTACCCTTTCGCTGTAACAAATGCCACTCTTAGGATCATATTGTTAAGTATTGTCCAATTCCATTCATACAAAAGTACTAGGTTAGTAAAAAGCCTCTTTATTGGGAAGTTGAGGAGAGACCACAACCATCCTCTTGAAGATTATTAGTTTTTTTTCAAATGAATTTGATGATTTGGTCTCCTTGGCTCCAACAAGCGATAATCTACAGTAGTGTCCACATGGGTCCTCCAAAGACCAGATAATGCCTTCACACAATCTGACGGGTAAGTTTACCCCTACATTGGTTACTCAAATTCAGATCTTAATTTTGCCTCCCTGAGCCCTACTAGTTTTTCTAAGCTACCCCATAGCTCTTCTTGCTCTAGCGTTCCTGAGGGGATGGGGGGTTTATCGAGCTTCACAATAATCCCTACTCTATCTTCACTTGGGATTCTATACCTAGTCTCCCTTATATTTAGAAGAAGGATGACTATTTGGCCACTTACCAAAGCCCTTCCACTACTCTGCCACTTGATTTCAAATCCTTATGGGCCAATAGCTCCCGTACTTTATTACCCTTAAAAGACCTATCAAATTTGTGAATTGTAAAACACTCCTCCTACACAATACCACTTGATAAGGGATGCTCCTTGGTGGAGATACTTGAAAGTTTGGATCTGGTAGAGAGTCCATCTTCTCCACCCCCGATTATCCCAGGAGTACAGAGTTACGATCTCTGACCCATACTTGGAAATGAGATTTTGGTTACTGGGACACAAAAATATGGGCTTAGTACAAATCCCCCGCTTCAATACAAAAGACTTAGAAGAAGACGGTCTTTTATTAAACTCTGCTCGAGAATATATCATCCATAAGATTAGATATGGGAAACAATACACTATCGAAGGGAATCTTACAGCAAGCCATCCCTGTCCAAGGTCCCCCAATTATTTTTTATGTCCTTCAACGCTAAGGGGCTCAAGCTTGCCTCTGAAAAGATCACTATGAACAGGGTCATTATTTCCTACAGATCTTATATTATTTTGGTTCAAGAATCTCTAGATACTGGTGACGCCATTATTTCTAATTTTAGAAAGTTGCTTTCGGGTGGGATTTTATCATCATTGATGCTTCTGGACATTTTGGAGGCCTCATTACTAGATGGAAAACTAGTGAATTCCTTTTTCTAAATAGTCGGGGCATCCATTCAGGTATTGGTACTGTTTATTCTCCAGGGTGACAGATCTCTCATATCTCATTGCCAATTTATATGGTCCTTGTCTCCAAAGGGTGGCTTTTTGGGAGGTTATTTTCAAAGCCAGTTTTCTGCATTCATACAGGATTATCCTTGGGGGTGATTTCAATTTCTCCCTAGGTATAGATGAAATTGGGTTTCAACATGCTCATGTGGACAATATTTTGAATAATTTTATCTGTAGACTGAGCGAGAACTTTTTATTTGATATCATTATGGCCTTAATCCAACCTAATTAGAGGAATATGAAAACAAGTTCCAATAGTGTGGCCAAGAGGATTGATATATTTTTGGTTAATGAGGGTCTTCTACAATTGGGATTCCTCGTGAGACAATGTATCAGGAAAGGGGGGAACTTGACCATTTCCCTATTTTTTTGGAGCTTAAAACCCCGATCCAAAAACCACCCAACTCGTTTAAGTTTAATTACTACTGGTTGGAGGATGTGGGGTATCATGATGTTGTTAAGAACTTATGGATTCCTTACTCTCCAAATGTTCATGGTTATGTTGGTTTACGTTTCCTACAAAATCTCGACCGTATAAAGGATTACACCACATCTTGGGTAGGCAATAGAAGATTGATTATGGCAAAGGAATTGTGGGACATCGAACTCTCACTAGATGACTTCCATGAATAGGTCAAAGTAAGTTATACCTCTATTGAGATAAAAAAAAGGGGGGTCCTGGCTTTAGAACACAGGTGTATTGAAATACTTAATGAGAAAGAAGCTTTGTGGAGACTAAAGGTTGTGTTACTTGGATTGTCAAAGGCGATGACAACACTAAATACTTTCAAAACTATGCCAAACATCGACAAAATACAAATTCTATCTGGAAATTGAATAACGATGAGGGTAATGAGATACAAGGTCTTCAGAATCTGGCTAATGATGGGGTTCAACATTTCAAGAATCAATACCAAGATGATGATCATGCTCTGGTTGATACTCTCCTGTGGTCTATTTATGAATATCCTTCTATGGTCAATGATGAGTAGAATCTGCAATTAATGGAGTTGATCTCTCTGTGTGATCTCAAATCTGCTATCTTTGATATGCAAAAAGAAAAGATCCCAAGCCCTAATGGATGGCCTATTGATTTTTCCAGTGTTTTTTTGGAACTCTTCAAGATGGATCTTCTTGTTGTTATGGAGGATTAAAGAAGGGAAGGTAAGGCTATTGTTTCATTCAACACGACTTTCATCGCGTCGATCCCTAAAGTGGATTTGTCTACTAATTGGGATCAATATCAACCTATCTCCCTATGTAATTGCATCTATTAGCTCATTGCTAGGATAATTGCTAGTCATATAAAACTTGTCTGTTGGGCCAGGAAAAGTGCACAAGGAAGAACCCAAAGCGCAAGCACAAGAAGAAAAGAAGGCGTGTGACGGAAGAAAAAAAAAGCATGTAAAGGATGGAAGAATGCAAAGATCTGAGGAAGCTACGACGAGGAAGGGAAGATCCGAGTCAGTGGAAGAGGTAGATAGAAGAATTAAGGCTGAACATGTACAAGTTAAGGAAGACTGCAGAAGGACGAGCCTGTGGAAGACTAAAGGACAGTTTTGTGGCTAGTTATGACCTGTACAGGCAAACTGAAAGACGTTTTTGCGGCTAGTTATGGTTGTGGTTAATGTAATGTAGGAATTTTGTAGCTAGAAGATATTTTGTAATAGAAGATATTTTGTAGCTACTTCTGAATGTAATAATTGATTTGTACTCAGTCGACCTTGCGCGGTCTTGTAAACATTATAAATAGGAGGAACCCACTATGTATAAGGGTTAGCTTCAATAAATAGTTTCAAGTTAGCTTTCAATTAGCTTCATTAAGAGTTGGTAAGAGTAGAGGTATTGTAAAAAATCAGAGAGGAGTCTGATAGTAGAAGGATGTTGAGTCGCAGATCTGCAGCTGAGTACGCAGACCGTTTTGTAGGAGTAAATCTACAGCTAAGTGCGCAGACAATAAAGTAGAAGAGTCGATCTAGGATGTGTGTGGATTAGTAGGAGTAGATAGAAGCAATAAACCAGAGAGCATGAGAGCTAGAAGAGTTGAGCTAAAAGACATATCTTAAGAACAGTCTGTAAGTCGCAAACTGCAAGGTGATACCTATATTTCTCATGCCATGTGAAGAGCACCTTGGTGGTTTTTTCCAGATGGGTTTCCATGTTATTTCATGTGTTGATGAATGTTGAATGGTGAATGTGAATGGTTGAATGTTTAACTGTCAATGTTGAATGTTTGATTATCTTCCATTATTTACAGTTATTGTGTGAATGAATGTCACAATATTGTTGATGTATTTGTAACTTCAAAATGGATTCACTTGTATATCTTATATTGTATCTCATTGTACCCTGATGTTCCTATCAGGAGAATCATTAATATAATAAAGTCATGTAAATTCATAGAGGTTAACCCTCCATTGTAAGTCGGGGCAATAGTCCCCACATTAGAGGGGTACTAGGGTTATTAAACTCTCTTAGTGAGGTCGGCCTTGGTAAGTAATTGTCAAGTGGAAAACTAGTATAAATAGAGAGTGAGACTCTCTATTTAGAAGACACACACACACACACACTCAATAGTAGCGCATGAGCGAGAGAGGAGGAGCTCGCACAAGTGGGAGAGAGAACAACTATCGGAGATCATCTTTGTGTTTTTGGGTTTTACTTTTGCTATTGGTGCTCATTCTATCTCTGAGGAAGTTGCGAGGTTTTACCCTTTATGGTTTCCCCGAGGATAACTCTTTGTGTCTCTTGTGATTATTGATGTGCATGTTATTCTTTCAAATAAGATCCTAGATCATATTGATTAAATGATAAAAATCTAACATGGTATCAGAGCTAACCTAAGAAGACGACACTATGCAGCTGCAGAAGCTAGGGCTTCTTACTTTTTTGGGTCTCTCTCCACAGATCATCAGCAAAAGGAGGCTAGGTTGACTCTCCATTGAAGGGCACATCTTTCTGTCGAAGCAGAATCTGATTTTGAGCATTTTCAGTTTTTGACCTACCACTACAATGGGAAATTAGGGATTTTCACAGAAGAGGAATTTTTGAGTGAGCCCGACATAGGATTTATCTCCTCATCAAAATCGAAGTTTAGAGACCAAGATCGAAGTTTTTGGTTGGGTAGAACTCTGGGAAAGTCAAACCCTAATTTTCCCTGGAACAAGAAAACCAGCACTACAGAAAATCAGCTCCAGATCCAGTTCCGGTATCTCCAATTGGTAAGATCTAAATCTTTTGTATTTCCATTTTAGGTTCTCATTTAAAGATGTCTCATCACACCATGCTTGATGAAAAGATTGAGGGAGCTGATAACTTCTGAGCATGGAAGTAAAGGATCTCACTGGTTCTTGAATAAAATGAATTGGACTTTTACATAAGTGGAGAGGTTCCATTTCCAGAGGGAGATGAGGCTAAGGCCTTACACAAGAAGAACTTGGTCAAGGCCAAGAGAATTATTGTTGATTCTATCAAGGATCACCTTATACCATAAGTGTCTTCCCTAAAGACACCTAAAGAGATGTTTGATTCCTTGACCAAGCTATTCGAAGGAAAGAACATAAATCGGAAGATGATTTTGAGAAACCAGTTGAAGAACGTGAAGATCCATAATGCAGAGACCATACAGTCATACTTTACAAGGGTCTCTCAAATCAAAGAACAACTTGAAGCAGTAGAAGAAGAAGTAGAGAATGCAAAAAAAATTATGACCACCTTGAATGGTCTCCCTAGGTCATGGGACTCCTTCATTCAAGGGATTTGTGCTAGAAGAAAGCTAATCACCTTCAGTAGGCTGTGGGAGGAATGCTCACAAGAAGAAGCTCGAATAGTAGCTCGAGAAGAAAATATGGGAAATGAAGATCAAGCTCTCACAGTAAACACCAAGAAAATTAGAAGGGACTATCATCATCCCAAAGGTAAGCATTCTCACCAGAACGATAACCTTAGAATATCCAGCAGAGATCTATCTAAATACATATGCTTTACATGTGATGAGAGAGGACACTTTGCCATAGATTGTCATAGAAATAAGGGTGGCTCTCACAAGAAGAAGGACAACAAAAGGAAACATCATGCTCACACTGCAGAGGATGATGAACCTTCCAGAAAGAGAGTCAAACAATAAAGTGAATATTCTTCAAGTGATGAAGAGTATGTTTTGATTTCTTCCCTCACAGGAACTGTCACACATGGAAGCGACGATTGGCTCATAAACAATGGGGCTTCCAAGCACATGACGGGATTCAAAGAATCTTTTGTGAAACTATCCAAACATGAATCACCCCACAAAGTGAAACTTGGGGATGACTACTAGTATCTCATAAAAGGTAGTGGTGAATCCTCCTATAAGCTAGACTCTGGAAAGTCTATGAAGATGAAGGATGTCTTGTTTATACCAGGACTAAAGAAGAATCTCCTCTCCATATCTGCATTGCATGCAAAAGGCATGAGGGTTGCATTTATAGATGGACAAGTCCTTATGTGGCCAAAGGGAAAGACTATAGATGATGTAGTAGTGATTGAAGAGTAAGAGGGAGGCTTATACAAGCTAAAGGGCCAACCAAAACAAGCCTTGGTCCATGACTCAGTAGAACCAAGTGAACTACGGCATAGAAGGCTTGCACATGTGCACTATAGGGAACTACCACTTGCAAGCAAAGACGTTGAAGGTCTTCCAGAAATACAAGCAAAGCATGAAGGTGTTTGCAAAGGATGTGCGAAAGGAAAGAACACAAAGAAGACATTTTCAAGTAGTGAGAGCAAGGCAAAAGGAATCTTGGAAATCATCCACTCCAATGTATGTAGTTCGATGCCATCTAGTTCATTGAGTGGGTATGTACATTATGTTTCTTTCATTGATGATTTTTCTAGGAAGACATGGATATATTTCTTGAAAAGCAAGGATGAAGTATTTAGAAAGTTCAAGGAATTCAAAGCCTTGATCGAGAACCACATAGAGAAGAAAATCAAGACCTTTCGATCAGACATTGGCAGAGAATTCACATAAGATGAATTCAAGGAATTATGCAGAGAGTCAGGGATTAAGAGGGAATTGACCACTCCATATAATCCACAACATAATGGAGTTTCGAAAAGGAAGAATAGAATGATTATGGAAGCAACAAGGGAAATTCTTCATGATCAAGATCTTCCCATGCATCTATGGGCTGAAGCTGCTAGGACAATTGTGTATGTACAAAACCATACTCCGCATAGAGTACTTGAGAACAAGACACCAGAAGAAGTCTTCCCGGCAAGAAAATAGAAGCCAGTCATCTCATAATATTTGGCTTTCCAGTGTACATACACATTCCAAAAGAAAAGAGGACAAAGTTAGATCATTCAGGAAAGAAGGGTGTATTTGTGGGATATAGTGAAAGCTCGAAGGCTTACATAATATATTTCCCAGGATTCAAGAAGATCAACATCGGCAGGGACGTAACATTTGACGAAGACTCAGCTTACAATAAATCGAGAAAGAGACCTGTTGAAGAACTTGAAGAAACTGAAGCACCCAAGATCCGAGATACAACTATGAACGTTGCAACTCTAGAAGAAGATGGAGAAATAGAAGAACCCCAGGAACCTGTAGATCCACCCTAGGAGAAGAATCCTTACAAAAGGAAACCTGCATGGGTATGAGAGGCTATCCAAGGTGCAGAAAGATATGGGGCTTCAGAAGAAATGCATAGAGAAAGGAGGAGAACTAGGTCCTACTCCAGTTATGTATCCCTATTGTGTGATATCATTGATAGAGAACCTTCCAACTATGAAGAAGCGTCAGAAAAGAAAGAATGGAAGGATGCTATGATTGAGCAGTGCCATTCAATCATGAAGAATGATGTATGGGATGTGGTCCCAAGACCAAAATGGAAGTCTGTTGTAACTTCCAAATGGATCTACAAGATCAAACATGCTGCAGATGGTAGCATAGAGAAATATAAAGAAATATTTGTGGCACGTGGCTTCTCCCGGAAGGAAGGGATAGGTTATGAAGAAACTTTTGCACATGTAGTTAGATACACTTCCACTAGATCAATACTTGCTTTGCCTGCAGTGATGAAATGGAAGATACACCAGATGGATGTCAAGACCGCATTCTTGAATGGTGTAGTGGAAGAGGAAGTGTATGTGGAGCCACCACTCGGATTTGAGACACATGATAGGGAGACTCATGTGTGTAGATTGAAAAAGGACCTATACAATTTGAAACAGGGACCTAGGACATGGTACGACAGAATTGACAGCTTCCTGACTGATTTGGGATTTACCAAGAGTAAAGCGGATTCCAACCTTTACTATAAGGTTGAGGAAGGGAACCCAATGATACTCCTACTATATGTGGATGACCTATTTGTGAAAGGAGAGGATGGGTTGATTGCTGACATGAAGAGGAAGCTTGCTACCGAGTTCGAGATGAAATACCTAGGTATGATGCACTACTGTCTAGGCATGGAGGTGTGGTAAAATGCAGATGGAATCTCCTTGGGACAAGGGAAGTATGCAATATAGATCCTGAAGAGGTTCGAGATGATGGACTACAAGGCCATGACCACACCTATGGCATTGAACCTGAAGCTATTGAGTGATGCTTCATCAGAGTCGGTTGATGCTACGATGTGTCATGAGATGATTGGGTCCTTGATGTACCTGACGAATACGGGACCAGATATTTGCTTTGTTGTGAACACATTGAGCCAGTTCCTGATGGATCCGAAACATGTTCACCTGATTGTTGCAGAGCATATTATGAGGTACCTGAAGATTACAATTGATTATGGGCTCAAGTATGAGGTGAATCAGAAGATTAACTTGGAGGATTATGTGGATTCAGATTGGGTAGGCAGTGCCATTGATAGGAAGAGCACTTCAGGGTGCTACTTCAGTATGGGATCAGGTGTGATCTCTTGGTTTAGCAGGAAGTAGTCCTATGTGGCACTAAGTACAGCCGAAGCAGGGTATGTCGCAGCTTGTTCGGCTAGTTGTGAGGCAGTGTGGCTAAGGAAGCTACTATATGATTTGTTTGATCTCCAGTTGGATGGTACTTGTATATATTGCGACAACCAGAGTTGTGTGAAGTTTTTAGAGAACCTGGTGTTCCATGACAAGTCGAAGCATATCGAGATCAAATATCACTATATCAGGGATATGGTGTAGAGAGGAGTAGTGAAGCTCTTGTATGTTGCGACAAACGAGCAAATAGATGATGTGTTGACCAAGCCATTAGCTAAAGTGAAGTTTTAGTACTTTAAGGAGATGCTTGGTGTTCTCCATATCGAAGTTCCTTCCAAGGGGAAGTGATGAGTCCGTGAGCCTTTCTAACATGGTGGCAGGCTAGGCCTCCCATGGTCATATGTAAGTGCTGAGCCTTTCTGACATGGTGGTAGGCTGGGCCTCCCATGGTGGGATGTAAGTGTTGAGCCTTTACGACATGGTGGAAGGTTGGGCCTTCCATGGTCAGATGTAAGTGTTGAGCCTTTCTGACATGGTGGCAGGTTGGGCCTCCCATGGTCGAATGTAAGTGCTGAGCCTTTCTGACATGGTGGAAGGATGGGCCTCCCATGGTTAGATGAAAGTGCAGAGCCTTTTTGACATGGTGGCAGATTGGGCCTCCCATTGTCAGATATAAGCGTTGGGCCTTTTTGACATGGTGGCAGGCTAGGCCTCCCATGGTCAGATGTAAGCGTTGGGCCTTTTCGACATGGTGGCAGGCTGGGCCTCCCATGGTTGGATATAAGTGCTGAGACCTACAACCACCATGAAAAAGGGCTGGCTTTGTAGAACTTCCTATGACGAGTATAATTGAGAGATAACACCATTTGATCGGGATAATGGAAGTAGTGATGATGATGACCCAACTTTGATGATGATCTAGTAATGAAGACTTGTGTTGATGAACTGTGTTAAGAGAATACCTTCCTAGTTAAGAGGGAGTGTTGATGTATTTGTAACTTCGGAATGTTTTCACTTGTATATCTTATATTGTATTTCATTGTACCTCGATGTTCCTATCAGGAGAATCATTAATATAATACAGTCATGTAAAGTCATAGAGGTTAACCCTATGTTGTAAGTCGGGGCAATAGTCCCCACATTTGAGGGGTACTAGGGTTATTAGACTCTCCTAGTGAGGTTGGACCTGGTAAGTAATTGTCAAGTGGAAAACTAGTATAAATAGAGAGTGAGACTCTCTATTTAGAAGACACACACACACTCAACTGTAGCGCATGAGTGAGAGAGGAGGGGCTCGCACAAGTGAGAGAGAGAACAACTGTCAGAGATCATCTTTGTGTTTTTGGGTTTTACTTTTGCTATTGGTGCTCATTTTATCTCTGCGGAAGTTGGGGGGTTTTCTCCTTTATGGTTTCCCCGAGGAAAACTCTTTGTCTCTTTTCTCTTGTGATTATTGCTGTGCATGTTATTCTCTCAGATAAGTTCCTAGATCATATTGATTAAATGATAAAAATATAACAAATATTGATGAATGCATTAAATGAATGAATGACTAAAGCATTGTCGAGCACCATGTATTACTCCTGTTAAAATACTATTGCGCCGTTGTCATTTACATTTAAGGGATCAGCCGTGTCGCATAGTTGCACCAATTGTTAAGTTCGCAAGGATAAATTAGTGTCGCATGCTGGTTGTGTCACACTATTGGCCCTATCGAGCAGTGAAAGACTCCATCCCTCCAACTCTATCGAGCGCCTTGGCTGCGCGCCAAGGGACTGTACTCCCTCGCCAACTGCGAAAACATGGTTTTGGCATTTACACATTAAGATATCTCGGGTGAGACTGTGCCTGCCTCATGGGTATTGTCGACTGAGCTTGCTCTGTCGGGCTGATGTCTTTGGGTGTTTTGTTGGTTGTGTGTTGTTGTTAAACCTGGGTCGCGTCAGTAAGGAAAAGAGACCAAAACTGTCCTATCATTTGCTATTTCTTTTGGGCAATTTTCTTTTCTACGAGGTAGACAAATCCATTATGCTATCGTATCAAATCAAGAGGTTATGCACTCCATAAAAACCAAACGTATCTCTGCAATGATTCTTAAGTTGGACCTCACCAAGGCTTATGACTGGGTCAATTGGTCTTTCCTTAGGTTGATACTTCATCAGGTGGGGTTTTAAAGGCATTTGATTGATTGGGTATTAGCCTGCATTACCTCTATTTATTTTGTTGTGCAAATATATGGATCTGCCTCTGATTTTTTTCGTCCAAAGAGGGGCCTTCAACAGGGTTTCCCGCTCACCCCGTTACTTTTTATTTTGGTCATGGAAGGATTAAGTCGTGCTTTGATTTGAGCCAGAACAAACGGGTCTCTTCATTATATCAAGGTTGTTGAGAATCTCATCATCACCCATCTTTTATTTGTTGATGATATCCTTACTTTTACTAATGGCTCTCACAATGATACCATTTTTATTAAAAAAATCCTTGACATTTTCTTTGATGCATCCGGGATGCTTTTAAATCTTAGAAAAACTACATGCTTGGTTATGAACATTTCAAATGAGGATTCGCGCTTCATCCATGACACTTTTACTTTCCCTTTGATTGATTTGTAAGAGGGGCTCAAGTATTTAGGTTTTATCCTGAAGACAAATGGTTACAATAGAAGGAAATGGTCGTGGCTTATCAGTAAAGTTGAAAGTCAATTTCAACTCTGGTGTAATAAATGGCTTACTCTAGGGGCTCATTATATACTTATGAATTTGATATTGGAAGCTCTTCTGGCCTATTGGACTTCGTTTTCCAAAGTTCCCACATGCACTATTGAATAGATCAGGCGGATCAACTATCAATTCTTATGGCACATCAACACCGAGGACAAAACTTATGCTTGGATCGCATGGGATAAGCTGGCTATCCCAAAAAACTTGGGGGGATTGGGTTTCAAAAACCCACATATATTTGCAAAATCCCTATTAGCGAAAGGCATGTGGAGAATTATAAAAAAATAGGGATTATGGGCCACCATTATCTATCAGAAATATATATATCCTTTATCAGTTGTGGAATGGATAAGATCTCCAAATAAGAAGTCCAATTCAGACTCCCCTTTTTGGCGTGCCCACCTAAACGTGTTTCATATTATTGGGGATTCCCTTGTTTGGAAAATAGGGAATGGTAGACAATTCAAAATTGGTTGTGATCCTTGAATTGGATGTCCATGGAATTTTCTCCTTCCGTAACACATTTTTCAACACTTACAGACCAGGAATATCATCCATCTAGCCCATGTTTGGTCTGGAAATGGAGCACTTTTCACCATCAGTAATTGGCTATCTATGATTGAGTTGGAGCTACGACTAGAGGACCGCCAGTATTGGTATGACTATATAATTTCCCTGAATACCTCTTTGGTTTGTATCTCTAATGATAAAGATAAACTCTTATGGGGATTTAATGGGAATGGTGGTACATATGCTCCAAATTTGGGATGTGTCTATGCCCGATCCATCAAGAATCTTCCTGCTCCAGCATGGTGGAACCCCAGTATCTGGAGCCTTAGACGTGCTCTGAAGATGAAGTTGTTTTGTTGGCTCATCCTTAAACATTCCATTCCTACTTGGGATAACATGATTCACATATATTAGATCGGTCCCAACTAGTGCCCTCTATGTAGATCTAGTAACAAATCCACTGACCATTTATTCGTCACATGTCCATATATTCAGAATATGTGGTGTTATGCTAACAAGTATAAAAGGAGATTTTTTTTATTTTGGTCAGGATTCATCTTGAGGATGCCATGTCTATATGGTTCAGTAGGCATGATTATGCAGATTACAGGGTGCTCCCTATGATTTTCATATGGTTAGTGTGGTTTGCCAAAAATTAAGTTGTCTTTCAAGACTCTTATATTCATCCATAATTGTTAGCTAAGAAGGCATTAGCTATTATTGATCTCTTTCCACAAGTTTCTGAGTCTCACATTCCTCGAGTAATCAATGACAATATCATTAATAAATCTATATGTTGGGATTTCTTTAACGGTGCATCCCAAGGTCAGGATTAATCCGGAGGTATTGGGGTTATTATTTATTAGAGTGACCACGCATATTTCCACTTTGATGCTGGCATTGGACAAGCGACAAACAACATAGATGAATTATTCTCTCTCAGGTATATCATATTATTTGTTAACAATCTAGATATTAAGGATATACAGATCATTAGTGACTCTCTCATTGTTATTAATTGGATGAATCACCGATGTCAATCCTACAAAATATTTTTGCAACCTATCATTATGGATATACACAGAATTGTTGGTCTCTTTTGATCCATTGGCTATCAACATATATTATGGGAAAATAACATGGAAGCAGATCAATTATCCAAGACTGGACTTCAACTACGAGAGAACGCATGGATGAGATGGGACCATGATGGTCCAGATATTGCTGAACATGACCCAAGACCCATCCCATTTTAAATTGATTATTGGGAAGACAAACAATCTTCCCGTAAAATGGGCAACAATGATATAACCATTACATTGCATAATCTTCCTTGATGGTAAAGGAGAATACTTGGCTATTTGATGAGCTGATATTTTTTAAATATGTAATGATAAATTTGTGTACTTTTCATGAAACACATAGGGATGCGGTCTTTAGACAATGCTAATATGTAGGAAATATGTAGAGGTCAGTACAATATCTTACATAATATATTAAGTGACTGGATATGGCTATATATGAATAGCCCCTATACAATGTATTTTATTATAACATTAATGAAATACAATTTTTTTCCGACAAAAAAAAGAAGAAAAGATAGATATCATAAAACCTTGACTTTGAAGTTATGTGGAATCTAATAACAAATGGTATGTTGTATGTTGGAATCTAGCAACATATGGTATGTTGTACGTGGACAATATGTTGTACGTTGATTGGTAGTATTACTTTGCAAGCATCACATGTTATAACACTTGTTACATTTAAAGTTTATATATATACGATTGTGTAATTACATAGTATACAATACATGTTAGATATTATTCATACACTTATTTAAATTTTATGTAAGAGTTATTTTTTAACAATATTTATTTTCTCCTCTACTATATATTTGGTGTCATGTATTTAATAAGAGAGGCTGCAAGGTAGCAAGTACCTGCCTATTGCTTTGTTTGTTGCTTTGAAATTGTAGATGTTGCATGTGATGATCGTAGATGTCTAAGGCTATGTTTTTCATCTATGCGATGGTAATTACATGCATAGTAATTGTAATTACGACCATACCATTAGACGTTCAGTTCTAAAGCTAGTTGTTTAAGATCCTTCAGTTCCAAAGCCAGTTGTTTAAGGTTATAGCCGCATCATAGCCAAGATCAGCCACCACACGACCCTACATGTCATCCAAAAGGCAGACCACATGTTGACTGGCTTTCTACTGTGCAGCATGAAGGAGAACACCCACATAGAAGCTCACGACCCAATAGCGTGCTCAATGTGTCAACGCGTTAAGAATACACCCATGTATGTAAACCATAAAATTCCTTCTCCCCATGCAGGTGAGATAGTTGTAGCACAATAAAAAGGCATATTTCATTTGCTAACTCTCTGCTCTATCCAAGAACTGTCATACAAGTCCCAAAGCACCGCAAGAAGACAACAAGGAGAATCTTAATGACGTTCCCAATTGCAAGTGTCAAAGAGCATCCAAATGTTAAGTTATTGCAGTTGAGCTTGACGAGTGTACTCTTAGCTACACCAGGAGAGATTGTTTGAGGATGGAGAATTAAGTCAACCAAGATATACAAATCTCAAGTTAAGAATACAAGCATCTACGGGAGACATAAGGCATGGCAAATGACAACAATTGGTGTCCAAGAAAGAGTCTGACACACGCAATCATAATTAGAGAGCGTAGTTAATGTAAAAGGGATGAGTTTTGTTGTTGGCTAAGTACACTACGCCAATGTAAAGTGCCACTATAATGGAGGGTGCAAATCCACAACGAAATTAAATACAGGAGTGTGAAAGTAATCTCCAGATTCGAGGTGATTTTGTTCAAACTTTAGATATTGTAGGTTGCCTTCTTCATTTGAACAATATATTCGTGCAACAAATTTAATTCATTCCATGGTTGCGATTTATGGTGAAGGGAGAACCCGTTGAGTACATTAAAGAAATGATTAATAAGAAGAAGCCTTTTATTAATATCTTACGTTTGCTTGTTCAGTGTTCTTTTGTCAATGGAATGCTTATCCCTTATTTTTGCAAGACATATGTTGATATCAGCAGAGAAAACTTAATTCAAAATCTACACAATAATTTGATTTGAGACACTAAAAATATTTTTGGTCATTGTCATAGTTAAAACATCATATTTCATCGGAACAGTCATCATCTTTCATTTGTTGTGTAAGTTCACCAAATTCCAAAGTTATGGAATCCACATTTTAACAAAATTTGAAAAGAAAATCAATTGACGTTTTAAGAAAGAAAGTGATTTGGGCTCTCCAAAAAACACGTGGAGTAGTTAGACAACACATAATCCTTTCGTGTATTACTATTAGCATGGAATTATGGTAAACAACATATTTGCTTTATTGTTTAGGTTTGAGAATGATAAAATTACACTGAATCATTTTAGTCTTGCAGCACTGAAACAGATAAAAATAAATCTAGTTTAAATTGTTAGTCCATTAAAAACTTTGTGGTGAAGGTTGATATACTTGTTCTATTGATATCGATATTCTACAGCGTAGGCAGCAAACCTCGTTCTAAGCTCGGGGTGATTATCAATGCCTAGGTAGGTGAAAAATGTCTCAAGTCTTTTGAATCTAAGAGTGCGCCAGTCCCCAAGATGGCATTTAACAATTGAGAAGTGGAGAGTGCATTAACATGGAACATGAAAAACTGGCCATCCTTTTTAGTGACATTAGGCATGGAAGAATTGAAATCTTTAATACAAAGATGTACAAAGGTAGGATCCTACGAGGAAGATACATCATTGGTGTCAAACATGGTTGACATTGATAGGGAAGATGAGCTTCCAGAGGTAGTCTTTCTCTTACGATACATGGTTTATTTATTTTTAGAAACATAAGACATGCGAGGACTCTTCCAACAAATAGAACGGACATACCATTTCATTATAACTCACTATGAATGAGTAGGGATTCTTAGGAATACACCGGTATACAAAAGTAGGCATGTTGATGTTTTCAAGAAATATTTTTTTTTGTAGCCTGTGCACGCAAAAGAATTGATAAATATGGTTACATCATAAGGTTTCCAACATGCATCAAACTCCTTTATGCCTATCGACTCATTTCATACACTTGACACGTTTAGGCCATGTACACCATGCATCCACCAGATGTATGAGTACGAAGCTTCTAGAGGCTTAGCGTGAACATTTTCATGGAATCCTGTAGCAGTATTGGGAGGTCTTCTGTAGGAATACATGTTCAAATATTCCAGGACAGGGATAGGACGAGCTATTTTTGAATCTATCCTGTCTATACAGCTTTATGGCGGTCTAAAGTGCATATCCTCATCGATATAAATTTTGACTTAATGATTATAAACTAATCATAAAAGAAAAATAAAATTGATACTTTGAGGTAGATAAACTATCTATTTGAATGAGCATTTTAGCGACAAGCTTAGCAAAATTATCCATTATTGGTCATTATTTGTAAGTTCCAGAATTGCATTAGAAGTAGCCTCTTGTACATATAAATACATTGAGCTTGATTTTCATCCAAAGGACTAAGAGTAAGAGTGCCCACCTAATCTAGGAAGAGGCAGCTAAGGAGTTTTAACAAGTTGTAAGAGAATAGATATTGAGCAGATGGTTGCCCCCTTCTTTACTATCAAGCACGGGGTTGTTAAATCAAATGCCGCCCCAAGCTACCAATGACCAACATAATGGGCAAATTGTTAAGAAAGCGTCCTAGGCTCCCGAGAACAATCTATGCCAGGTGTTTATCTTCCCCCTTTCCCCATTTGGTTATTTTATATTATTCTTTTGCTTCTTGATATGATGAATGTTTTTTACAGCTATTGTTCTTAATTATACCTTTAATTTATAGTTTTCAATTTTATGTAAGTGCATTTTTCTCGAAAGAGTGAGAATGCAATTGAATGAACACTAGATACAGGTTATATCTCTAGATCCCAGGTTATCAATATCTAGAATTCCTTCCTTTTTTGGAAGTGCTCTGTGAAACATGACCCAAAGAGTTGAACCACAGAATGTGGACTTTCTTTGGCTTAGGTGCCTGGTCTTAGGGTTAAATATTCTGCCAGGTTTTATTAGGGCTTGCACTTGGCCTTGTCCATTTTTAACATACCATTTTTGTGGGGCTGACCAAGCAAGAATGGAAACCTGTTTGATGGCTTAAAGCTCTGTCAGAATCTTGTTTGGAGCTTGGCAATGAATTCCTTCAAATTGAAAATTGAATTTCCATGAAAATTGAATTTACAGTTCGTGTCTAGTTATAGGATTTTGCAAACTTCAAATTCCTTTTACAAAGGATTCTTATGCTTTCCTTTTCACAAGGATTCTTACACCTTACTTTTTCTACAGTTAGTATGGCCAATTTAATATCATGCAATTTGTGATTGAAATGCTTTTGGTTCGCTCTTGCTCATAAGTAAAGGAGCACTAAATAACTCGTTGGAAAACAATATAAATGGCTTTTTGTTGCTTCAGACAAGGGAGAAGGCTCACCAAAGAATATATTCAGCGAAGCACTTACCCGATAGAGGGACGGCTTGCTGTCGCTCAATGTAATCCCGTCCCGGTTGAGTGGGAATATATAATATAAGTCCAAATGCCCCCCCCCAAAAAAAAATAAAATAAAATAAAATAAAATAATGGTGATTGCTTTCTTTGGTTACGGGTGTTGGGGAGCTGGATAGATAACGGGCGGGTTGGTTTGTTTAGACTGCTCGCTATAAGGTCTATTGTTTCCGGGCGGGACCTGACAAAGTGAGTGGGAGAGGGGCATGGAATTAACCCCTGATTGAAAATAAGATGGCTTAGACTTGAACAACGTTTAGAGAAAACCATCTAATCCTCAAAGATGTTTTATGCATATTTGTATTGTCAAGAAGAAAAGTCTTTTGAGTACTGTGAGGTATATATCTTTGAGAGGAAACAGAGAACAAATATTTGAATTAACCATTACTGTAGCAGTACCAAGAGCATTTTCAACAGCATCACCACCAACAGTTGAAGCAACGTAACCAGTTTCTGGAGCAGTTAAAAGAGGAGTACCAGTAGCAGCAGTCCCATCAACATTTGAACTAGCATAACCAATCCAAGATTAGTATAACCGATCCAAGATCAGTTGAAGGAGTAGTGTTCCCAGCGTCAACAATTTAACCAACAGATTCACATATTATCTTCATAATTCATGGCAGCAAAAGACCAATAAATTCACATATTATCTTCATAATTCATGGCAACAAAAGGATTACGAGGAGCAGTAGTTGAACCAACGTGACCAGACAACAGGTAAGGCATTTTCTTTGGATTACTGAGCATTTTGAGTTTGATGGAGATGCCGCATCCAACTAACACCAACCAGAACTACCATTTTATGCATGAATACTAACCAAAATCAGAGACAAAGGCGGTGATATAGAAAATGCCAGATGCTAACAATTGTGTCAAGGCCAGCCGATTCCAAATGCTAACGACTATGGTGTCAAGGCTAGACGTGCCAAGATGAGGTAATGCATAAATGGTGGCAGGTGCACTTAATGCATGCATAGATGCTTAGAATCCATAGTGGAAGATTTTGAAAAAAATGGAGCTTAAACATTTAATGTTAGTCAGGTAACGTTATAGTTTTCCTTAACATTAATTTACATTTCAATATGTTATATCCAATTTTCCATTTGTTATCAATCTTTTGAACATAAGATTGGATTAATTTGTTTTTGGAGTTTCCCCTCACCTCGATTTGAGGCCAAATAAGAAGTCGAACTTATTGATTCGTGGACAAAAAGGTGTTGTAAGAGTTCAAGCTGATGATTGGTTGAGATAACGGTGGTGTAAATACTTGATTGAATTTTTTTGATTAAAATAAAGATAGGAGTAAATAATGAATTGAAATCTTACGGAAATAGTTACATGAATGCATGAATTTCTTTGTCAAGATTAATAGAACGACGACAAGCTGATTCATTGAATCCCTGAAGGTGGAGACTAATAATAAAGTATTAAAATGTAAAAAAACATTATTTTCATGGAGCAAATATCTATGTTAATGTTGATGAATGGATTTGAAGTTTGTATCTAGTTGACTATTTTCAAGAACATGTGTTAAAATCTAAAGAAGTTTTTGTCTGTTAAAATATTTTGTATGTTCATTTCCAAAAATTCTAATAATCAAATCATTGCGTGGAATATATATATATATATTCTTAAAAAATATTATACATCAGTTGATTATCTAACTAATTATAATTTTAACCCCATATTGGGTGATTGCTAGTTATGATGAGGAAACAATGCCACATGGCACGCCCCAAAGAAGGACACGACTATTGCCATTTGTTTGTCCTTCCTATGAAAGGATTGCCACCATCTAGTTATATTAATGAAGACTACACCAACCTGTCTTCTCCAGGCCTCAACGAAGTGTGAGAAGGTTTGTCGTTTCAAACATGGATAAAAAAATCATGGAAACAACTCTCATCATCGAAAACATGTACACTAGTAATTATGATGGTTATTGGTATGGTTGGAAGAACGAGCCTAATATCTACCGTATAATAGTTCAAAGGCATATCATGATAATGAGAACATAAGAATTTGGAATCATAAATTCTCACTTTGGCCACCATGAAGATAGTAAGGGAAAGGACACAAAGGACTGGCCGAATAAGCACGATATAATAGGTTATATGGGTAGGTACTATTCAGAGTCTTTTGTTTGCGAGCTTTTCATCTTATTAAACTTTACATTCCTCTGCTTGCCTCTTTGGCTTGTATGTTAATCCGCCTTCCGCTCCCAATTTCTACAAACGACTTGCCTTGGGTGATCACACCTCACTTACCTCTCCTAAGCTTGGCTCCCATGTTCGCTATAATTTCTAAGGCCTTGGCTCTCTAGGTTCTTGTGATTTGCAGGCAACCTCTCCCAACACCTCATGAGAATTCAGACCTTCTTTGCATTCCTTTGTACATGCCCCTCCAATCCCATTACCTTTTCCTCACCCTGACATAAATCCAGATAAAATTTGGGGAGATGGAAGATGAATTTTTGTTGGAGCATATGTGTATCCCTTAGGAGGAGATTATAGCGAATATGGAGGGATACACCCAGGATCATGGCAATACCAGACAAAGACACCAAATTTTACAAAACAATAATTTTAAAATGGCAACTCAAATCTCTGCTAAGCAAGGCTCTGTTGGATATCGAGGAGGAAAGGAATGGTCTTGTCCCGATGATAGAGGAAGTAATTGATCAAAACCACAAGATGTTAGCTCAGAATTGAAGGCTGGACAGAAAGCTCAATTGCATCTATGAAGCTATTACAAACACATACTTACCCCCCTGAAGACCACCAATTTTTTCAAGCGAGATAAGTTCAAGATAACACCATTATGAATGATGAAGGCTAGAAGCATAAATAAGTTCTAGAAGCTAACCTTTTTTTGAATTTTTAAATACATATGTAAATTTTAATATTTTGTACAAGTTATACCATATAGATAATGTCTATTTAAATCTTCTAATAATGTTAGTATAGACATAATAATAATAATAATAATAATAATAAAAGTAATTAAAAAACATTAATTTAATATTTAAGTTGCCACACAATTTAAACTTTAAATTTTAAGAATATATATATATATATATTTATATAATCAATAGAACATAATCTTATTATAATTATATTATTATTGAAATTATTTTTTGAATGATACTTTCCACCACTAGACAAATATCTCTCCATAAAGCCCATCACTTGGTGTCATATTGAAATTGGATGCTTTAATAAAGTGGTTGGCCATAAATACCATGAGAACGTTTGTTTGTTATATAGCGTTTCATTGTCATTGGAATCACATATAATAAAAGAAGTTGTTCCTTTCGACGAAAAGAAAGACCACATTCAAGCCCTTCGTGACTGTCCTATTGAAATTCTACATTGCCATATGCTTTATGATTAAAAAGTTGCTGTTCGAAGTACCATAGATTTGGGAAATCTTTACCAAGTCTTTTATTATCAAATTAAAAGAGGAAGAAACTTTATCATTATAAAACCTTATTTTAAAATGTCACAAAATAAATATAAATGATTATCGATTATATTACTTAAATTTTAAATAATAAAATAAATTAAAATTATTTTTTAAAAGTATGTGTGTATTGTTAATTGATTTTTAAAATGAATTTGATAAATAATGAAGTATGCACTATAAAAAAAATTAAAATTGAGTTGTGGACGACATATTAATCAAAGTATAAGCATAAATGGATTAAACTAAGTGATCTTTTAGCTTTGTAATATTAACCTCAATTGTCTTTCTATTAGTTAGTCTCTTTTTAACATGGATCTAGGAGGGGGAAATCCCATAGAGTTTATAGCTTTTCAAGCTTTATGTCCTTACTTAGCTTTGAATAAGGTAAATCTGCTTTGTTAAAATTTGTGAAGAAAGTTAGTGTCATCTATATATGGAATAGATTTTTTCTTGAAAGCTCTACCTCTAATCGATCACGATTTTATTAGCTAGTTTATTAGTATATGGCCTCCCCTAAAGCGATGAACTAGAAGGTTATGATCCAAGGTAATCTTATTCATTATTTGTGTGGTCATGCATCCTATGTATTCTTGTTTCAGGAAAAAAAGAAAAGGAAAATTGATATTTAATATTTTAAAATGGACCCTATTTTACAGGACCAAGAGGAATGTACTTGAATCAGAGGACTCTATATTTTGACTCTATGGTGAATGTTCCCTATGTGGTCCTAGTTTGGATTTGTTTGTCTCAACTTCCTCTGCATTGTTGGAATGATGTCTCTCTAGCAACCATAACGAATGCTCTTGGGAAAATTGACAATGTCGTCGTAAATGTTAAATTTTCTTAATTGCTTAGATGATATTATAAAACAATTTATAATAGTAGGATCACTAAAAGAACAACAAGCACAACAACATAAAGAACACAAAGATTTTCCTCGAGGAAACCACAAGGGAGAAAACCCTGCAAAACTTCCTCATTATAGAACTCAACCAAGGCAGTGTAAAACCCAAAAATAACTTCTCCTCTCTCTCTTTGTCGCACTTCTTCTTCTCTCTCTAGGGAACTTGCTTGAGTGAAGTGTGTACAAAATGAAGGAGTCATCTCTCTATTTATATTTGACTCTTGACTAGACCTAAAACCTAACTGGGCTGACTTGTCTAAATGACAAGGTCGACTTGTCTAGTAAAGTACCAAAAAAATATTTATTACAATGACTCATGGGTACTATTGACCCGACTTATATCCAGAGGTTTACATTGTTTCTTTCAATGACTCTTACACGACCAATTACATTAGTGACACCTCCTGAAGGAGGAATAACATTAATACAAATAGAATATCTTTCGAAGTTACAATATTTTAACACTCCCTCTTAACTATGAAGGTAATCTTCATCAGTAGCAACCACAACAACAAATGCACAATTGACCGATGAATCTCTATATGTGATAGGAAGTTTTGGAACAATACCATACATTTGCATCATTAATTTAGAATTGCATTATCATTAGCATCATAAGTATTGTGAATACTGGGACATCATCGTCGTCATCAATATGTGAGTATTGGGACATCATCATCATATGGAGCATCATCAGTACATGGATATTGGGACATCATCATCTGCAACATTAGCATGTGAATACTGGATCATCATATGCAATATGAGTATGTGAATACTGGATCATCATCTGCAATATCAGTATGTAAATACCGGAACAACAACAACATCATTAGCATGTTAGTGCTAAATCAACATCATCAACAAATAAATGCTAGATCATCATCTACATCATCGACATATAGATGTTGAAGCAACATCATCATCATCAGCATAGAAATGCTGAAACAACATCATCATCATCGACATAGAAATGTTGAACCAACATCAACACCATCAGCATAGAAGTGTTGAACCAACATCAACATCATCAACATAGAAATGTTGAACCAACATCAACATCATCAACATATAAATGTTGAACCAACATCAACATCATCAACATAGAAATGCTAAAACAACATCATCATCATCAACATAGAAATGTTGGAATCAACACAGAGTGCTAGCATCTCATCGTCTTCATCAACATGGAAATGTTGGTATTAGCACATAATGCTGGCATCTCATCGTCTTCATTAGCATGGGAATGCTGGTATCAACACAGTGTTGGCATCTCATCGTCTTGCCCTTAGGACATCTGAAGCAACATCACAGTGGGTTCTCTGGTAGATCCACTCGGGTGTTTGTATGACTTACTAACCCTTTTGAGCCAACAAGACTAGTTAGACAGATGGATCTCCTTGGGGAATCAACAAACCTTGTTTGGCTTACTAACCCTTTCGGGACAACAATCCTAGCTAGACATACTAATCCCCCTAGGATCGAACAGGTCTAATATGTCTTACCAACCCTTTCGGTCCAAACAAGCCTAGCCAGACATACCCTACCTAGGCTGAGCTACCACACCATTGCAACATAAAACCTACTACATCTTCCTCACTCCCTCTTTCGATGGAGATCCTTTCAGACTACACCAATCTTGTCTCGAAAGTATTCAAACTTTACACAAGACATAGGCTTAGTCAATACATATACCACTTGTTCCTCTGTAGGAACATACTTGAGCTTTACAGCTCCCTTCTACACCGTATCCTAAATGTAATGATATATAATTTTACATATGTTTCGACTTATCATGGAACACCGGGTTTTCTATCATCTTAATACAACTTTGATTATCGCAATGGATATCTGTCACATCTATCTCTGCATCAAATAATACTGCCAACATCTTGTGTATACATACTGCATCACTATAGGCTGAACATGTTGCAATGTATTCAACCTCTGTCGTGTTAAGTGCAATATTGCACTGCTTTCTGCTGAACCATGAGATCATACCTGATCTGAAACTAAAACAACAACCTTAAGTGCTCCTTCTGTCTTTGGCACTTCCTACCCAATCTGAATATGTAAATCCATGTAATATGATCTCACCATCTAATGCATATATGAGACCATAATACAACGTACCATTTAGGTACCTCATCACATGTTTTGTTGCCACTAGGTGAAGATGTATGAGTTCCACCATATACTGACATAGGGTGATTACAACAAAACATATACCTGGCCATGTATTTGTCAAATACATTAGTGAACCAATAATTTGTCTGTATAAGGTAACATCCACTATCTTCGAAGAATTGTCATTCAAAAGCTTCAAGTTTGTTATGATCAGAGTAGTCATATCCTTACAATCCATCATCCCAAATCTCTTTAGGATCTCAATTGCATATTTTCCTTGGTTTAGGAAAATCTCATCTAGATACTACCATACTTCAAGACCTAGAAAATAATGCATCTTTCTAAGGTCTTTCATCTCAAATTCTGCATCGAGCTTCTTCTTACATTCATTGATGGGATTGTCTTCACCTGTCAAAAATAGATCATCCACATATAGTAGTAATATCATAAGTGTTACCAAATGGTACCACTACAAACTCATAATGTCCATACCTTGTCCTGAAGGCTGTCTTATGAACGGTGTCTTCAGTAAGTATTTGGACAAGTTTGTTCTTGTTTTCCTTGATGACATTCTTGTTTATTCTAAGAATGAGGAAGAGCATGAAGAGCATTTGAGACTGACATTGCAAGTGCTCAGGGAACATCAACTGTATGCAAAACTGAGCAAGTGTGACTTCTACAGAGATAGAATTCAGTATTTGGGTCACATTATCTCAGAAGAGGGTATATCAGTAGACCCTGAGAAGATCGAAGCCATTATGAATTGGCCTACTCCAAGAAATGTGATGGATGTAAGATCTTTTATGGGACTTGCAGGATACTACAGGAGATTCATTGAAGGATTTTCCAAGGTTGCACATGCCATCACTTCTTTGCAAAAGAAGGGGATGAAGTTCGAATGGACTTCGAAGTGTGAAGAGAGCTTCCAACGGTTGAAGAATCTTCTCACCAGTGCACCAGTATTGAAGGTTGCAGATCTAGAGAAAGATTTTGTGGTATGTACCGATGCATGCGGACAAGGGATTGGAGGAGTCCTTATGTAGGACAACCATGTGATATGTTATAAGTCAAGAAAGTTGAAGGAGCATGAGAAGAACTATGGCACGCATGATCTAGATTTTGCAGCCATAGTACATGCTCTCCAGATGTGGAGACATTACTTGATGGGTAGAAGATTTGAGCTCAGGACAGACCATTGTGGCCTGAAGTATTTGTTTGATTAGCCTACTCTGAATGGCAGGCAAGTGAGATGGCTGGAATTTCTATGTGAGTTTGATTTTGAAATCAAGCAAATAAAAGGAAAAGAGAACAAGGTAGCTGATGCACTCAGCAGGAAGCTACAGGAAATGCATGTGGCATCTCTTAGTATTTGAAAATCAGATTTGAGGCAGCAGATTGTTAATCATGTTGCCGGAGATGAATTGTATGAGCAGGTAAAAGACAAATTACAGCAGCAAAACCTTGAGAAGAGTTATGAGGGATATAAATTGGAAGAAGATGAACTTCTTACTTATAAAGGTAGAATTTATATTCCGGATGTAGCAGATTTGAGGAGAGTTGTAAGAATGAAATCCATCAAGCTTCGTATTCTGGTCACCCAGGGTACCAGAAGACAATTGCTACAGCTAGAAAGCAGTACTTTTGGCCAAGGATGAAAAAGGACATGGCTGAATACATTTCAAGGTGCATGAAATGTCAACAGGTAAAGGTTGAGCATCAACATCCAGCAGGTTTGTTGCAGCCTTTGCCAGTTTTGGAATGGAAATGGGAAGTTATTTCCATGGATTTTATTACAGGATTGCCAATGACTTGGAGACAACATGATTCCATCATGGTTGTGGTAGACAAGTTGACAAAAGAAACGCATTTTATACCAGTGAAGTCTATGGACAAGACGAATGACATTGCAAAGATCTTCATGAAGGATATTTTCAAATTGCATGGATTGCCGAAGGCAATAGTCTCTAACAGAGATGTCAAGTTCACTTCCAATTTTTTGAAGGGATTGTTTGCGGATTTGGGTACAAAGCTAAACTTCAGCACTGCATCCCATCCCCAGACAGATGGGAAGACGGAGAGATTTAATCAAGCGCTGGAAGACATGCTTTGCATGAATGTGATGGACAAACCAACTAAGTGGGAAGATTACTTACACTTGGTAGAGTTTGCTTACAACAATGGACAGCAAGAATCCTTGGGGATGAGTTCGTATGAAGCTTTATATGGAAGAAGGTGTAGGACACCAGTGACTTGGGGTAACCCAGTGAACAGAGTTGTGCTTGGACCAAAACTGCTCAAGGAAATGGAGCAAGAGGTTGTAAAGATCAGACATAATCTGAAAGCAGCACAAGGCAGACAGAAAAGCTATGCAGATAAGCATAGGATGAACAGAGAGTTCAGTGTTGGGGATCATGTTTACCTCAGAGTGAAAGCAAAGAAAACTTCCTTGAAGCTTAGAAGTTGTGCCAAGATGTCACGTAGATATTGTGGGCCGTTTGAAGTGCTTGAAAGAATAGGGCCTGTTGCATATAGACTTGCATTGCCTGCTAGTACTAGAGCTCATAATGTTTTTCATGTTTCTTTGCTTAAGAAATATGTACATGATCCTAACCATGTGATAAATTGGGATGTGATTCAGGTGGAACCCGAGGGAGAGTTCCAAATCGAGCTAATGCGCATCCTCGACAGGAAGGTCACAATTCTCCGGAACTGAGCCATAGGGCAGGTAAAGGTGCAATGGGAGCACTATGGACCTGAAGAGGCTACGTGGGAGCTGGAGGATGCCATGCGATTGGCACATCCATTTTTGTTGAATCCTACGGAAGACTAAGGCGGTACCAATGTAGCATTTTGTTCAAATTTTGTAAAGCACCGAGGATAGTGCTATTGAAGGGGGAGGGGAATGTAACACCCCGGTTTTGACCCCATTTGTGTTAAATATACATGATACTAATGTTGTAATAATCATGGTGAGGAGTTAAGGGCAAAAGCCCCACCATTGATTTGGTTATGTTATGATTCAAATTAGAATGGTCACCGATGGTATATCGGGACATACGACATATATTAAATTGTGACATCATGTAAATGTGCATTTTAATTAAATAACCCAACCAGCTATGTTCACTGCAACTAAATTGAGAAGGGGCATGATTCCTAAGGATAAGGAGGGGAAATGATGAACCTTGAGCCATGGGGGAAAAACCATGTGTCACCGCCCTCTTTTTTTTGCTCATTTTCCCTTGTTTCATCCAACCACCACCTTCATTGTCCTGTTGATTAGTTGGGGCATCTATTTGCTAGCAAAAAGACCACTACTATGCCCATGCCTACTCTCTCTCTCTCCAAGACGTGCCTTTTGCGTGCGGATGGTCTGTCCACTATGGGGATCGAGAGTCTGTTCAGTTTCCTCACACAGGATGAGTTAAAAGGACCCATGATCCGTTGTCGGGGGGTTCGTTGGTTCTCCCTTTTCGCTGGGATTGCTAGCTTGCGGTGGGTTCTCCTTTGCCTCACGGATTTGTTAGCTTGCGATTCGATTCTTTCCTCTGTTTACGCAGAGTTTTGTGTCTTTCTCCACCATCATCAGACCTATGTAACAATTCTGATACTTCTATTGTTGAGTCGTGACCGTAATTCCATTCACAGTCTTGGTTGACTGCGTCTTTTTCCATCACACATAGTTTGGGAGTTTGTTCTTTCCCCATTTTCTGCCTGTGCAATTTCTCCAGCGATTGCATTGAGGATCGGGTGCTGTGGGTTCATAGTGGTTTGTGGGCTGCTGTTTGCCCATGATTGATGAACTGTGTTTTTCCCTTGTAAAAGCTTGAATAGTTGTTTGGATGCTTGCATGCAGTAGTTTTTTCCTTGGAATGCATTGGAGTGGTGAATGAGGGCCTGAGGTGCTTGATAAACCTGGTGGGTTGAGAACCACAAAAACAGAGCTACTGAGTTGGCTTTCTTCTCCATAATCCCTGAATAGCACTGGAAGGGAGATCAAGGTCTGAGGGATTGCGTTGCAGAGAAGGGACTGATTTCCTTGTGTTGGGTGTGTGTGGGTGTTCTAGAAGCTAGGATGGCTCTAGTGTTGGTGTCTATAGCTCTTCAATGAGCTCACCAACTTAGCATTTAGCCTTTCCCGGCTCATGGATGGCTTGATAAACCCAACTTGGTTGGCTTGGCTGATCTGATGTTCGCTTGATAAACCCAACTGTGTTGGCTTGGCTGAACTATGTACCCTTGTGGTGTTGTTACCCTTGGCTATGTGTAAGCCTGCTAGTTCCTTATTCCTTGGGTAATCATGCCCGACTAGAGGGTGGCAGTGTTGCTCAGAGATTAAGGAGCATGCGGTCCTATGGTTGGGTGGAACGTTGCAGCGACGTAGTTGGTTGCGGAACAAGTTCTTAATAAGATAAGTATTCTTACCTAACTTGTTTCTGCAATCATATTTACTGTTGATGAATGATGATATACATGTTAAATGTTGATCTGTATATGCATGAGTGTTGATTGATATGTTTTGCTTCCATTGTGTATATGGATGATTATGCTTCGTAATATGTTTTATGTTTTTAAGTATCATGCTTCAGCATTATATGTATGTATGTTCATGTTCATGGGGCTAGATGCCCGGATGATTTGATGTATCATAACGTCCTCTTCACCGGTCGGAGGGTCGGGGACGTTACAATATATGTCACATCTATCTCTGCATCAAATAATCCTACCAACATCTTGTGTATACATACTGCTTCACTACAGGCTGAACATGCTGCAATGTATTCAACCTCTATCGTGTTAAGTGCAATATTACACTGCTTTCTGTTGAACCATGAGATCATACCTGATCTGAAACTAAAACAACAACCTTAAGTGCTCCTTCTGTCTTTGGCACTTCCTACCCAATCTGAATATGTAAATCCATGTAATATGATCTCACCATCTAATGCATATCTGAGACCATAATACAACATACCGTTTAGGTACCTCATCACATGTTTTGTTGCCACTAGGTGAAGATGTATGAGTTCCACCATATACTGACTTAGGGTGTTTACGACAAAACATATATCTGGCCATGTATTGGTCAAATACACTAGTGAACCAATAATTTGTCTGTATAAGGTAACATCCACTATCTTCGAAGAATTGTTATTCAAAAGCTTCAAGTTTGTTATCATAGGAGTAGTCATATCCTTACAATCCATCATCCCAAATCTCTTTAGGATCTCAATTGCATATTTTCCTTGGTTTAGGAAAATCTCATCTAGATACTACCATACTTCAAGACCTAGAAAATAATGCATCTTTCTAAGGTCTTTCATCTCAAATTCTGCATCGAGCTTCTTCTTACATTCATTGATGGGATTGTCTTCACCTGTCAAAAATAGATCATCCACATATAGTTGTAATATCATAAGTGTTAGGATTATTATAATCCTCTCTTGTCCATATATAGTCTATTGATAATCCTGTCTAGCATAAAGAGACATTATTACTGTACTGGAGTATGGGGAACACATATAGAGGTTAACTACCACTTACTACATGTTCATCCATGAGTTTAAGTGCCTCTAATACAATTCCCTACATTTTAGGAGCCACTATTAGTGCCACCAGAAACCTCCATCGGTTGGTGTGGTAGGTAACCAATTATGTTGAGTCAACCTTCAGTTACATTTAGTTAGATCACTCTCAGTTAGTCTAGCGCTAGTTTTGCATGGCTACATGGGGAAGTGGCGCCTTTTTCCACCTACCTTGTTAGTTTAACTGATTGTCGGACTGATTTAGTTATCCAAAGTTAGACTAATGGCTCCCATGTAATGATTTAGACACTCGTAGCTAACCAGTCAGTTAGGTTTAGTTGGTAGATTCAAATCTTATCTTTGTCTTGTTCAGTGTACATTGTTCTTGATATTCCACTGCATAATACTACCTTTGAATTGCTCTCATTTTCCTGTAGATCAATGGTTCAATAATTTAATATAGTATCAGGGCTTTGTTCAGGCTAGCAACAAGTCTTTTCTGATCTCCATTCTACACCAAAAGTAGCTGAGTTTCCACATAAATCCTGGAATGATAGCCTTGCTCCCTCTGAATTCAGTCCAGAGAAGTCTATCCAGGTGTAATAGACTTTGAGAAAGTGTACATGTTGAGGTGGAAAGGCTTGAAACTGACATGATTATGAATTGATTTTGGTTTTGTAGTGATATTTGTAGGTACCTACATAGATTCTTGAGGAATTGGTTGTTTCAGCATACAGATAGATGGATTCCTCAACTCTTGAACCCCGAATACTTGCACCCTTCAACTACTCTGATTGGAGGGTAGATATGCAGGTAGCCTTGTGCAAGATTGGTATGTATAGGATGGCAATGGGCAGAGAAACTGAGCCCCAACAACATGTTGAGAAAAATAAGTTTTTTGATCGGCTTGATGAGGATTTCGGCTTCATGTGTACTCATATCTCCCAGGATATTTTGTTCCACCTTGAGGGACTTGGAACTATGAAGGAAGCTTGGGAAAAACTTGAATCCTTGATTGGAATACAATATGAGCTTCAAGGGAACATATTGGAGAATGAGCTCATAGCTCTACAACCTAGTAGTTTCGAATCCATTAAAAAATTCTTCACAAAGTATAAGTATTTAGTAATACAATGCAAACAATGTGGATTGGAGAGGAGAGATGAGAAACTTGTTCTATTTGTGCTTAGCAAACTTGGTTTTGAGTACTCAGTTTTTGTCTCTACATTCCATTTTGGCAGAGCTTCCATCCCCAATTGGAAGATGCCTTCTCTAGATGCCTTTGTTGAGTCCTTAATACAAGAGCAAGATAAATTGGTTCAAATGGGAGTGATTCAAACCTGCAAGAATCAAGAACTCTTGATGTCAGACTCAAACAATGTGGAAGCCAAAGAGAAGCACAAGGGGAAGGAGCCCAAAGCCACTACTGATTCAAAGCCAAAATAGAATAAGAGATCTTCTGAAGGAGCCTTGGGTTCTAATAAAAAGAAGAAATTCATGAAGACGAGATGTCCATATTGTATGAGAGGCTTTCATCCTGAAAGCCAGTGCATGAAGAAGAAAATCGACCAGCTGTCAGCACTCTTTGAATAGAACAATATTGCCCTTCCACAAAGAGCAAAAAAGTCTGATGCTGGACCACTGACAAAATATCATGAGAGATGCCATGCCTTGAAGGCAAGGCTTACTCAGTCAGAAGATTAATTGAATGATTATGGAGCATCCAACCACATGGTTTCCTCCAGGGAATCCTTCTCCACCCTCACTCTATTAGGAGGACCTAGCATTCACATGGGAGATGACTCCCAAATCTAAGCTATTGGGAGAGGTTCTATTAAAATCCAGCATGGTGAGTTCAAGAATGTTCTCTATGTTCCCTCTCTTGCAGCAAATATGTTGTATGTTTATCAGATGACCCATACAAGCTCTCCCAAGAGAGTTACATTCGACTCTGACTCAGTTGAAATTACAGAAAAAGCTACTGGAAATCTCATAGTGAAAGGGTTTGCTAACCATGCCTCAAAGGCATATGAGTTCTCTCATTTTTTCCTATTTCACAGCCAATAACTTTATTGACTCATGCTAACAACACCAACAATATATGGCATGAGAGATTTGGGCATCTCAGTTTCAAATATCTCCAACAACTCCACAATGAAAAAATGGTTTAAGGCTTTCCTCTCATCCAAACATTAGATGGAGTATGTCCTGGTTGCTTGGTGGGTAAGCATCCAAAGAAGAGGTATGAAGTTGGGAAGAAAACTAGAGCTACTTCTATGCTTGATCTTGTTGGGCCAAATTAATGTCATTTTAATTCCGTTGGAGTATTTGCCCAGCCATTTAATTTGTTAATCCGAGGTTCACAGGCTTATGAAGCACATGCAAAGTATATGCATGACTGAAGTGAAATTAAGCTAAACTAACCCATCGTGAAACTAAGACTAATCTAATCTAACCCCCCTTAAGCTGAAACAAGCAATTGCCGATCTAATTCTGGAAGATGAAACACACGACTGAAAGTAAATTGCATAAAAGAAAGACAACATATGAAGAGAAACAATACAACACATGTGAGCTCACATTAACAATAAAGAAATCTTAATTTACATCACAAGAATCAATGACAAATCATGAAAGCATCAAAGCCAATATTATGAACAAAAGCTAAGAATTCCCTTCTCCATATTACAAAGTCAAGACTAACTTCTACAATCTACTAGATACCTCTGATCTTTATCCTATATACCAAATGAAGAGAGAGCACTCTCTTTTATACATGAACTCCTTTGAGAAGAAGATAACCATCTCATAATGAGAGATCCACTATTCACTCAAACACTCAACTACTTTCCTATTATTACAAGATATGATCCCTTAAAATCCTCCACATGTCTCTCACAAATTCTCCACATGTCTCTCATAAATCCTAAATAGGATATGCCAACCAAATCTTCATGATCTTCTCATTATAATTAGCTTGAATAATTATCTCCTTGAAATGGTGGAGAATACATTCGAGAAGTCTTTTCTTGAATTAATCCTTCACATATTCCTACACATTACAAAGCTCATCCATATTTGAGATATTAGTGAAAAACATGTTTAATTTCTTATATTTTAATCATAAATTCACTTATAATACTAAAATGAATAAAGTGGAAATAATAAGGTGAAATCCACATATATGTATGGAAATGGTATGATAAAAGGTTAATGGGACGATGAAATGTGAGGAATAACGGGAGATAAAGTGGATGAAAATATGACATTTCTGAGTCTCAACATACTCCCCAACTGAACTTGTTGCATGTCCTCATGCAACCGTGTATGGATCTTCTCGAGAACTTTTGGCATCTGAACTTGGTTTTGATTGATGATGTCTTTTTAACAATGAATGTTTCCAAGGTGTGAAATACATGAGTAATGACTGGCATTTCCTTATGGTTGGTTCTTGTGTGACAACCATGAATATAAAGAATGTTGGTTCTTGTGTTAACAACATTCATTTCATGATGTGAAATGCATGAGTAACAGCTGGCATTTTCCTTATGGTTGGTTCTTGTGTGACAACCATGAATACAAAGAATGTTGGTTCTTGTGTTAACAACATTAATTTTGTTATTTATTTTCTAGCTGCCATACTCTCAGTGGAAATGATAAGCTATTAATGTGTATAGAAATCATCATTATGCATAAGAAAGCCTTTTCTTTATCTTTATGAATCATGCCAATATCAATGTGTATAAAGCAAAGCAAAACAGAGGATTTGTCGAAAAAAGAAATGCTGGTGAATGGTAAATGAGATGAAAAATGGGTGACGATGGTGAAAAGAAATGGAATGATAGTAGTGAGTATGTATTGAATATAGTTCCCCCTCCCCAACTGATGTGGTTGCATGTCCTCATGCAACCTAGCATGGGTTGTGAAAAAAATGGAGCATGGTGAGGGAATTTTCCAAATTATTCATTGCTAGCATGTAAGGAATTGCATGATTACAGTTTAGAAAAGAACATACCCCCACTTACCCAAAAAGTAGATGAATGATGCAATAGGAATGTAGCTGATGCCGTTGGATTATGGAATGTGTCGCTGCTACTGCCGTTGTAACTGCTGGATCATGGGTAGTGAAGGAATCGAAACTGTTGTTGCTGAATCATGGAGAATATGTAACGGCTGCAGGAAAAAAATGTAACTATAAATGCTGATGCGACTGTAACTGTTGGAACTGCTGTAATGCGAAGTGGAGGAATCTGAATTGCTGTTGATAAATAATGGAAAATGTGGAAGGAAGAAAATGGAACTATGGTACAATCATAGATCTGAAGTCATGTTTCTGCAACTGCTAATGGAGTCGTGAGAAAGATTATATATTATTCACCTGCTAGAAAACTTGATGGTACAATTCTAGTCATGCGAATAAATGTGTCGATGTCGAGCATGAAAAGAAATCATTGGATTACCAGCCATTGATGAATGCTGTTAACCAATGCGAGGCAACTCACTAGTGATGTCAATGAGTGCCAAGGTACCCAAGTACATCTTGCGAAGTGCGAATAGATGTGCTAATGTCGAGTCACTTGCAAGATCTGACGATCAAGGGACATTGATGAATTCCCATGATTGTCAACGAGAGAACTCGCCATTAAGGCATGCAAGCCTCCAGATACTCAAAATGAACTCTAGTCTATATCCCAGATAAGGTGCTGAGGTTGATGGGGCAAGACTTGTCGAAAGGTGGTCCTTAAGGAATTCCACATCAGCCAACGCGAGTTGGTACAAAAATATGGGTAGGAATATAAGTGAAAAGATCTCACAATCAAGCATTGGATATGACAAGGCTATGTAGTCATGGAAAGGGAGCTAGTTTTATTTAGAAGGAAAATTGAATGGAAAAAGAAGGCAAAAATGAATTGGCAAAGATCAAGGGATGTATGCAATTCAGAAAGATAGGCATGTGTGAAGTCATGACAAATAAGGCGATGGAAAGTGGACTTCAAGACATGGATGATGAAGGTGCTTTGAAGGAGAAATATGGATAAACAATCATGACACAAATGAGTTTATGAATGGTTTCTGTGTAACAACCAACGTTATGATGTTTATCAGCAAATGTCATGATTAACAACTCCTTCAGACTGTCTATCAAAGCATGATTCTCAAAAGTTTTGTGATTTTTGAAAAATCACTTTAGCAGCAAAATGCGATCATCTTTGAACCTGAAACAAAACTTAGTACAAATTCCTGCATGAAACTTAGTAGTGAATATGTATTAAATATAGTTTTCCCTCCCCAACTGATCTAGTTGCATGTCCTCATGCAACCTAGCATGAAACTTGTGAGAAGTTTGTAAAAGAAAACATATCATGCGGAAAGAAGTACATAAGTTGCAAAGAAAATGCCAGGAATAAAATGTGTTATACCGGTTTCCGTTGCACTCCTGGTTCGTCATTTGATTGCTGCTTGAAGTGACTCGAAGAAAACAATTTTTGCGTTAATCATAAAAGCAATTCTACAAAAAATGAAAACGTCCATTTGCAACTTTATTTTTGTTTTGGTTGTGTTTATTTTTTTAACTTTTTGTGATTTATATATATATTTTTTATTTTTTACTTCTATTTTCTTTTGCAAAAATTATTTTTTTTATTGATTTCTTTTTATAAAACAAAAGAAATAATTTTTATAATTTTATATATTTTTCTTGTTTTTGTTTTATTTTTACAACACACAAATAAAAATGGCAAAACACTCAAGATTAAATTTATCCGATGTGCATTTCTGTACATTCAACATTAATGTCTCAGATTTTTAACGAAACATTTAAAATTTAAATTTTTTTAATAGCTGTAATAGCCAGCTGCAACACCACATAGTTGCGACAACCGGCTGCAACACCGAGCTGCGATAGCTAGCTGCAACACCCAGCTGCGACAACCAACTGTAACACCTGGCTGCGACAACCAGTTGCAACAACCAGCTTCAACACCCGACTTTAACAACCAGCTGCAACAGCCGGCTGTAACAGCCACCTGTAATACCCGTTAGATCCTGCATAAACCATCGTTAACTTAAAATACATGCATACATGCCACATAAGTATCGATCTTCTCCTGCTGTTGGTGAATGACTGCTCCACTCTATAAGAGATGACTGTCTCGAGCCTCTAGAGCCAATTGTGCATGTGTTTCTTAGACCTTTACTGTAAATTCATATGTTGCACTGTCAAACCTCACAAGCAAAGCAGCACTGCCCGTGTCTTCCACCGATGTAAATAATCTCAGAAGTTCAAATTCATTCTTGTGGCTCGCTATTCTCATGTCTTCTCTTTATTAATTGGCGTACACAACATCTCATTATTTAATACAGACTATAGATAATTGCAAATTTGAATTTTCTGTGAGTTTGCTTTTATGCATGCGAAGTCTGTCAACAAGGAATTTGAGATAAGGCGTGTTGCCTTCTTTCAACCTGTGCCCACATACCATTGTAATAATAAAACGATAATTGAAATACTACTCCTAATAAAACCATAATGCAGAATGATAAAAATAGTTCAATAATACTCGTCTATTTAATGGGTGTGTTGCTGTCATAGCTTGGAAGAGTACACCTCTTATCCCAATGGATGGATATATCAATGTTGGGTTTCTTTGGCTGATGAGCATTCATAGCTCTTTCCTCCTACAAGTTTTACAATAAGGCTATTCCTAGCCAGAATATCATTTTTTTATCGATATACACATAAGAAAATTTATTGATTATCGTTTATGTAGTCTATTTTAATTGCAAGGTAATTATCGTTGCACTAAATTCAATGTAGTAAAAGAGACTCATATCTCATCTATCAAACTACTATTCCTTCAATTAAAAATATGAATTCAACTCATTCTTTGCTAATGAGTTTGACTGTGTATTTGCCACATTGAAAACCGACCATCCCGAAATTTGGCATTTTCATGTTCAGAAAAATGAAAACGGCTCTCAAACCAATTAGAATTTTGAAAAACTACTTGTGAAGCAACTAAATGAGACCCTTCTGCACAAAACCCATGTTCCATATTTTTAAAATCCATCATAGTTTGCTCACAAATTGCAGCCAAAGTTGATTGCCTGCTATGGGTGAAGAAGGACCCTTTTACACTTGTTTTGAGTTCCTGCTACTGTCGGATTTTCTTACTGGCTTGTGTGGATAACTGTGGTGGTGAATAATCAGTTTTAAAATCTCGATTTGTTGCGAACGATGTCAACAAATCTCTTTCGACTAGCTTGAAAATCTCAGGAAAAAATCCCAAATCCCTCGTTTTTGTCTTGGCAATTTGATGATTAATAGGAGATGGCTTCCTAAGTTATAAAGAATGAAGATGCATATTCAATTAATAGACCTAAGCATTTTGTAACAAACTTACCCAAAAAACCTATTTGCTGACCTATGAGAAAAATGGATCCATTTTGACCTGATTTTCTTGTTGCATTCCTTTCTTCAAAAGATATTTTTTGTTAGTTACCACTATTTTCCTGTGAGTCACCATTATATTTTTAATTTAATTTCTTTGGACTAGGTGTGCCAAAATGGTGGGTGAACAGGGGAGAGGTGGGGAGAATAAAAATCATTGGAGAATTAGCCAAACATCTTAGAAAACTTTTATCCATAGAGATCACAAAGCAATCGTTTCGCCTTAGGCCCAGTTTATTAAAATTTTTGCTATCGGCCCGATATGGAAATTCAGAAATATTTCAGATCTAAAAATTGTTTAGTGTTGTGAAGGAGAAAAGGAAATTTCATTCACGGATTTGACATGAGCAGGTACAGGTTTTAGCGTGGGCATAAAACACAATTCAATCAATTGCAAGCGAGACACATATAATTTCGGCCACAAGTTTAGCTATCGGTTTCGACTTAGAGTCATTATTTTAGCTTGTAGGTATAGTTGCAGCTACTGTTTCACCATAGAAAAACTCGGTTTTGTTTTTATTCACCTAATGTGTTAATTGTGTTTATTTTGCAGGTTGAGGATGGAACGCAGAAATTTTCTGTATTAAAATTCTTTTATTAGTTTTTAATAAAAACTAGACTTTAAAAAAATGTAAAACAAAAATAATTTATTTATTTATTAGCAAATGAAGATACATGATTTACAAATTAAAGATGAAACCAATTAAGCATGTTGCAAAACATTAATTATTCATTACAACGTATGTGTTTCAGTTGGAAAAGCGTATTTCATCTTATTTTGCAAACTTAGAAAAAACATTTATGAGCAAATGGAATAAATTGCAGACGAAAAATAGATTAGGCAAATTTTTTTCATTCGTCAACAATAAGAATTCTTCCTGAAATCAATTGTCATCCTATGTCTGATCCTCGCGATCGCATGAAGCACGGAGGAGAGCATACTTATTCTGGATGAAAGCAAAAACTGAAAATAAAATCCTACCTACTCTATGCTAATTGGGAATTAGAAAACAGTTACGTGTAGTCAAATATCCAATGTAGCCATTAACGTAACAATAATAAAAATATGTTTAGTGTTAATTTTGCAAATAGAAGATGAGGATAAACATAAATGTGTGAAATTAATTGTTGTGACTGTGAATTAACTAGAAAAAAGAAAAACTAAAATGTTATAACCTCGTACTTGCTTGAAACCATCGTTCGATAAGTCTTTCGCAATCATAGTTTTCACTGCTCAGATCATGCTGCAACTCCTCGCAGTCCTCCTCGATCTCCTGTTCGCATGATTGTTCTTCCTCAAATGTGCAGGATTCCTCGAATGTTGATTTCTTGTTCGTTGTTGGAGTAGTAATTAAGCTTTCGGCTTCTTTCAGGGTCTCCTCTTCGTGAGAAGAAGAGATCCATACTTTTGCAAGGATCCGAGTGAGTTGTTCCAAGCTTAAACTCATTATTAAATCATTTTGAAAAAGGGATTCTTATAGCACCCAAATCTAAATGAAAAATTTAAATAAACACTCTTGCTGAAACAAATTAAAAAAACACTCTGTACAAAAAAAAATTACTCTTCACAGTTGCGAAAAAAAACACACTTGCTGAAATCAAAATTCACACTTGCAGAATTGAAACACTCTTAGCAGAAATTGAAATTCACTCATTGCAGAAATTGAAATTCACACTCTAGTGTACGCTTGCAGGAAAATCAAACTAAACTTCAATCCATTGTGCTTCCCCGGCAACGGTGCCAAAATGTTGGGCCAAATTAATGTCGTTTTAATTCTGTTGTAGTATTTTCCCAGCCATTTAATTTGTCAATCTGAGGTTCGTAGGCTTACGAAGCACATGCAAAGTATATTCAGGACTGAAGTGAAATTAAGCTAATCTAACCCCCCATGAAACTAAGACTAATCTAATCTAACCCCTTTTAAGCTGAAACAAGCAATTGGTGATCTAATGCTGGAAGATGAAACACACGATTGAAAGTAAATTGCATAAAAGAAAGACAACATATGAAGAGCAACACGACAACACATGTGAGCTCACATTAATAATAAATAAATCTTAATTTTCATCACAAGAATCAATGACAAATCATGAAAATATCAAAGCCAATATTATGAATAAAAGCTAAGAATTCCCTTCTTCATATTACAAAGTCAAGACTAAATTCTACAATCTACTATCTATCTCTGATCTATATCCTATATGCCAAATGAAGAGAGAGCACTCTCTTTTATACATGAACTCCTTTGAGAAGAAGATAACCATCTCATAATGAGAGATCCACTATTCACTCAACCACTCAACTACTTTCCTATTATTACAAGATATGATCCCTTAAAATCCTCCACATGTCTCTCACAAATTCTCCACATGTCTCTCATAAATCCTAAATAGGACATGCCAACCAAATCTTCATGATCTTCTCATTAGAATTAGCTTGAATAATTATTTCCTTGAAATGGTGGAGAAGATATTCAAGAAGTCTTTTCTTGAATTAATCCTTCACATATTCCTACACATTACAAAGCTCATCCATATTTGAGATATTAGTGAAAAACATGTTTAATTTCTAATATTTTAATCCTAAATTCACTTATAATACTAAAATGAATAAAGTGGAAATAATAAGGTGAAACCCACATATATGAATGGAAATGGTATGATAAAAGGTTAATGGGACGATGAAATGTGAGGAATAGCGGGAGATAAAGTGGATGGAAATATGACATTTCCGAGTCTCAACAGATCTGATACATAGTGATGTTTCAGGACCAATGCCTATAACATCAATTAATGGTTCCAGGTATTTCCTTACTTTTATTGATGATTTTCAAGGTTATGCTAGGTATATTTCATGAAATAGAAATCAACAGTATTCAAAATTTTTAAAGTTTTTAAAGCTTTGATTGAGAATAGTTTCAAGAAAAATATCAAGTCCATTATATTAGATAATGGAGTTGAATACATTAAAATATTTTTTCAGCATTATTGTGAATCAGAGGGGATTCGAATGGAACACTCAGTTCCATAGACACCATAGCAGAATGGAGTGTTTGAGAGGAAAAATACATCATTGAAGGAGATGACAACTTGTCTTCTCCAAGCCAAGAATATTCCTCCTTCTCTTTGGGATGAAGCTGTAAACTGTGCTTCATACATACATAATAGAGTGCCTCATAAATCAGTGGTTGGGGCCACTCCATTCGAAGCACTGCATGGGCATAAGCCTAATTTCTCTCACTTGAGAGTTTTTGGTTCCAAAGCTTGGGCCCGAATACCCATGGACAAGAGAAAGGCCTTCCAAGCTCAGAGTAGCGAATGCATATTGCTGGGATATGTTGAGGATGCAAAAGTATATAAGTTGATGGAATTTGCAACTAGGAAATGCTTCATAAAGTGAAGTGTTCATTTTGAAGAAGATCAGTTGCTTGATCTACCACCATCCAAAGCAAAAGAAGGTATAAACACTTCCATTTCCTTTCGATGATGACATTTTGTCACATGTTTCAGATTCATATGAAGAGGAACAAGATCAACATGATATTGATATCGAGGCTGTACCTCATGAGAATCTAGATCCATCCATATCTCATTCCAAATTAGTGGCCTAAGCCTAAATGGGCCCAAAAGCTCATTGAAGCTGTTGGGGATGGAGTTGGGAATCCAGAAGACAGAAGGATAACAAGGTCCCAGTATTAGAATGAGCATGTTGCACTCTTTTACACAACTTTTCTATCTATAGAGTGGTGCAACAAACTTCCAGGAAAGTGCTACTTGATGATAGCGAATGATCAACCATTTGGCCCACAAAAGATAAGATTAAACATTCCTTTCCTCCTCCAGAAAGAAGAAACACATACAACATCCATCGGATCAATAGAACATTGAGAGGTTCACATGCACAACTTCAAGATGTTGTTGCACATAAGAACCATGCTGTTTCATAATTGCAACAAAGTTTTTGCAAGTTATTACCCAAAGAGGAAGATTTTTCTGCTAAGTATAGCTTGTTTTTCATGTTCCTACTTATTTTGAGCGGGGGGGTTTCCCATGAGGTTTTCTCCATTTTCCTTAGTTTATTAATCATTTTTTTTCATTAGAGTGTATGGGTGACTTTTGACCTAGTTTCCAGGGCCCAAACTTGTCCAAGTCAATATTAAGGGGGGGGTGTTAGGATTATTATAATCCTTCCTTGTCCATATATAGTCTATTGATCATCTTTTCTATCATAGAGAGACATTATTAGTGTATTGGAGTGTGGGGAACACATATAGAGGTTTACTTCCACTTACTACAGGTTCATGCATGAGTTTAAGTGCCTCTAAGACCATTCCCTACATTTTAGGAACCACTCTGAGTGCCACCAGCAACCTCCATCAGTTGGTTGTGGTAGGTAACCAATTATGCTGATTCAACCTTTAGTTACATTCAATTAAATCACTCTCAGTTATTCCAACGCTAGTTTTTCATGGATGCATGGGGAAGTGGTGCCTTTTTCCACCCACCTTGTCAGTTTAACTGGTTTAACTAGCTTAACTGATTGTTGGACTGATTTAGTTATCTAAAGTTAGACTAGTGGCTCCCATGCAGTGATTTAGACACTCCTAGTTAGCCAGTAAGTCAAGTTTAGTTGGTAGATTCTAATCTTATCCATATAATTCAAATTATCCTTATTGTAACATTGTTGTATACTATTGGGAATAATGAAGATTAATGTTGTAATTAACTAATCAAATCTTATCATTTTTTTCTCAAATTTGTCTTGTTCAGTGTACATTGTTCTTTATATTCCACTGCACAATTCTACCTTTCAATTGCTCTCATTTGCATGTAGATGAATGGTTCAATAATTTAACAATAATCCCATCATCCTCAACCTTATCATAGAGGTTGGAATCTGCTTTACTCTTTGTAAAGCCCAAACACATCAGGAAGCCATCAATTCTTCCATACCATGCTCTGGGTGCTTGCTTCAACCCATACAACGCCTTCTTTAGTTTGTATACATGATTCTTATGATCTTTTTTCTCAAAGCCTCATGGTTGTTCAATGTATATTTATTATTCTATCACTCCATTTAGGAAGGTTGTCTTTATATCCATCTGATGTAACTTCCACTTCTGCTTGGATGCCAAGGTAAGGATGGTTTTGATTGAGGTGTACCTTGCTACTGGTACAAAGGTTTCCTCATAGTCGATTCCTTCCTTATGAGATAATCCACGAGCTATAAATCTTGCCTTGTACTTATCTATATTGTCATATTTTGAATGATTTGTTTTGTAGATCCATTTTGAGCATACTAATGACTTGTTCTTCGATCTTGGTACTACTTCCCATACATCATTCTTTATAATGGATTGGCATTTCTTGACCATGGAATCTACCCATTCCTTTTTCTTTGTTGCTTCTTCAAAGCATGTAGGTTCTTTGTCAACAAGATTGCACATCAAATCCACATAATTGGGGTATGGCTTTGGCTTCTTACTTTCTATGATGGTTCCTTATGGGACACCATATCTTTCCGCTTCTTCAATTATTTCACGTGCCCAAGAAGGACTTCTTTTTCATGAGATCATCTCACCATGAAACTCCTCAAGTATCTGAGGTTCTACCATGTCATGATCCTCAAGTATTTGTTCCTCCTCATAATTTCTGACTGTTTTCTGTAGCTCTAGGAGATTCATGATCCTTTTAATCTTCCCGATTCTTCCTTGATTTTCTGAAGGTTGTATATTCATCAAATGTGACATCTCTGCTGAGTTTAAATTGACGGTATTTTGGGATATAGATTCGAAAAGCCTTTGATTTCTCACGGCATCCTACAAACATCCCCTTCTTTCCTGAAGGGTCCAACTTCGATCTTTTCTCCTTGAGAATGTGTATGTATACTGGAAAACCAAATATCTTCAAGTGATTGGCTTGAGGATTTTTCTCTGGTAAACATATCTTATAGAGTCTTATTTCCAAGAGCATTGTGGGATATTATATTACGTAGATAAATTGTTGTTATAACTACTTCTTCCCATAGGTACATAGGTATATCTTGATCATGGGTCATGGATTTTACAACTTCCATGATAGATCTATTCTTCCTTTCCACCACACCATTTTGTTATGGATTATAGGGGATGTGAGCTCCCTCTTAATCCCAACTTCTTTGCAGTATTCGTTGAATTCACCTGGTGTGAACTCACCTCCATTATATGATCTTAAGGTATTTATCCTCTTTTTAGAGAGGTTTTCTATAAGAGCATTAAACTCCTTGAACTTTTCAAATACTTCATCTTTCTTCTTCAAGAAATAAATCCAAGTTTTGCTAGAGAAGTGATCAATAAAGGAAGCATAGTAAACATACCCACTTAGTGAAGTAGTCTGCATTGGTACGCATACATATGAGTGAACAATGTCTAAGATCCCTTTTACTTTACTATTACTTCTTGGAAAAGGGTTCTTAGTGTTCTTTCCTTGTGCACATCCTTTGCACACACCTTCATTATTCATCTGGATCTCTGGTAAACCCGTCACCACCTTGCTCACAATTGGCAATGCTTTGTAATGTATATGAGCAAGCCTTTTGTTCCATAGTTCACATGGGCTTATGGTGTTAGTCATTAGGGCTGAATATGCATGCCTCTTTAGTTTGTAAATTCCTCCTCCTTCAAATCCAATTACCATTGCATCATCTATAGTTTTCCCTTTTGTCCACATGAGGATTTCACGATCTACAAAAGCAACTCTAAAACCTTTCTTATCTAATGCTGAGATATAAAGGAGATTCTTCTTTAGCCCTAGGACATATAAAACATCCTTCATCTTCATGGAATTTCTGGAGTCCAGCTTATAATAGGCTTCTCCCATCCCGTTGATGGGATATTGAGAATCATCTCCAAGCATTGATTTATGCGGGGAATCCTTTTGTACAAGACAATAGAGTGAGTACTTGTAACCTGTCACGTGCTTGGAGGCACCGCTATCTACTATCCAAGTATCACTTCTAGGTGAAACTAAACTTGTTAGTGTTGAGATAAAAACATATTCTTCACATGAATCTTCATCTTCTATAGTTCTCTCCTCATCTTCTTGATCACCATATTTAGTTGCATGGACTTGGAATCCTTTGTTCCTCTTCTTGAGTTGTTCTTCCTTCAGGGGATAGTTTATGGAGATATGTCCCACTTTGTGGAAAGTGAAGCATTCATAAGATGATAAGTATTTCTTGACCTTCTTATTGTTATGAGACCCTTGAGGTTTTCTAGGAGGATGATCATAACTCTTCCTCTTGTTCTTACCTTTGGTATGGGATGCCAAAGCTTGATCTTCATTTTCATTTAACTTCTCTTCTTTGACTGCTATTATTTCTCCTTCTTGAACACATTCTTCCCATAAATTTCAGAACTTGGTCAGTTTTCTTCTGGAACATATTCCTTGAATGAAGGATTCCCATTCTCTTGGGAGACCATTCAAGGTGGTCATTACAACTTTTGCTTCTTATACCATGTCACCAATAGCTTCCAGCTACTCCTTGATTTGGGATACTCTTGTGAAGTAAGATTCCATGGTATATGACTTCTGAACCTTCACACCTTTGAGTTTCTTTCTCAAGCTCATCTTCCTATTGATATTTCTTCCTTAAAATAGGCTGGATACGACATCAAACATTTCCTTTGGTGTTGTCCTTGAATATACTTAAGGGATCAAGTGATATTTGATGGAGTCAACTATGATCCTCTTAGCCTTGATCATATCCTTCTTGTGCTTGGCCTTTGCTTCATCTCCTTCTGGTTCTGCAACTTCCTCCTTTATGAAGTCTTCTAGCATTCTCTTCTAGGATGAGCATGATCCTATACTTCCATGCTCTAAAGTTCTCAACACTCTCAAGCTTCTCATTCAGCTGGGTATTGTTTGTCATCTTTAACATAATGAGAACCTCAAATGGAAATAGAAGAAATAATACTTCTTGGAGAAAATTACTTCTAGTCGACCTTCTTCGGGATAGACAGGGTTTGATGGTAAAACCCTAATTTTCTAGTTGGGATCACTTGTAGGGATGATTGGTGGAAAATATGTGCCTCCCCAAGGCGAGGCAATTAATATATTCCTTTTTGTGAGAATGATGATGGAACTTTGAAACAACTGAAGCCCTAATTCTTCCCGGCAGTAGTGTCTGGCCCAAAAATGAAACTTCTTAGAATTCAGTTCTGTTTTCATAGAAATCCCTCCTAGGGCGAGTTGAGTGAGCCCTATTTTATTGTTTATTTTTTAAGGGAATTGTTCAGAATAACAAGCCCTAGCTGCACAATGTCTCCTTTCAGGATGGCTGTGATACCATGTTAAATTTTCTTAATTTTTTATATGATATTTTAAAACAATTTACAATAGTAGGATCACTGAAAGAACAAAAAGAAATACAATGCAAAGAATACAAATTTTTTCCTTGGGGAAACCACAAGGGAGAAAATCTCACAAAACTTCTTAAGCATGGAACTAAACCAAGATAGTGTAAAACACCAATATAACTTCTCCTCTCTCTCTAGCGCACTTGTTCTTCTCTCTCTGGTAAACTTGCTTGAGTGATGTGTGTACAAAATGAAGGAGGCACCTCTCTAGTTATATTTGATTCTTTTCTTTACCTAAAACCTAACTATGCCAACTTGTCAAATTGACAAGGCCGACTTGTCTAGTAAAGTACCAAATTAATATTTATTACAATGACTCATGGGTACTATTGACCCGAGTTACATTCATAGGTTTACATTGATTCTTTCAATGACTCTTACATGACCAATTACATCAGCGACACCTCCTGAAGAAGGAATAACATTAATACCAATAGAATATCTTTCGACATTACAATATTTTAACAGTAAATACGACAACAACTAGTCGCATAACTGACAAGTTAGGACAATCGATCTACCTTAGAAATCCAACAATATGTTGTCAAATTTACGACACATAACTGGTCAATTAACCGACAGATTATTCCGCTCATGTTTTCAAATAACCGACATGTTAGGACCATTGATTCACGAAAAAATCCAACGATATGCCGTCGAATTTCCAACATATACTTTGTCGATTAACCAATAGACTATTCCACCCATTGTGTCAAATAACTGAGATGTAAGTGTCAGAAATGAGACGAAATATTGGTTGATTAACTGATAGAATATTCCTCCCATGTTGTTGAATAACTAACATGTAATCGTCAGAAATGCGATGGAACCTTTGAGAAACTTTTTCGTCGGAGGTATAACATCCCCGTCGGATAATTGTTGGGTTACGCCAAATATCTGACACAACTCTAGACAAATATCCAACAAATTTGTTGTCGGTTGTATAGCAACCTCATTAGATATAGTTAATGGTGTCGTCTAAAATGCAACGCTTTTGAGTAATTTAAAAAAAAAAAATTCTATGCCCATCTTTATGTCTAAATGTTAGGAAGTAGCAAGTTTTATGTCTAATACTATCTGCTAAAATCTATTTGAGGGCATGAATTGATCTAAAGAATTATGATAGTACGTAGGGGGTGGGAGGCGATCAAAAGGATGCCTATAGATTTTGGATGGTAGAAACATTTAACATCAAATTCTATAACGTCCCGTAAGTCAAATTGGCATTATCCAATAAAAAGTGCTTAGGGGAATGCTCAAGACATGTCTCTTTTACATAGAAATGTGGCCTGTATATGGTTTCAATGTCGCTTAAGAGACTATATTCATGTGGCCTAAATGATGCCGAAGAGATGTCAACCGTGTTTCCTAAACATCACTTAAGAGACATCATTCATGTGTCCTACACATCCTTCACCTGGATTAAACATGGAAAGAACATCAATTAAGTGATTTCCGTCACATGGCCTAAATGTCGTGCAAGAAACACTTATCGCATGCGATGGCCATCTCTTAAGAGTCACCCTTCACATTACTTTGACATTTTTTATACCAAAGACATTGATGAATTCCCCTTAATGGATATTCATTAGACATTTAATGTTAATTGTACATCCATTAAGTGTCATTCATTTGGCATGTGAACACCACTTGATGAAGTCTCATTAGTCATGAACTATATATGTATCATAAAAGAGGTACATTTGATGATTCTAATAGTTGACAAGGTGTCCATCTCACTATCATAGGATAAAATAAAATTTTGGTCAACACTTGCTTACTTGAAGATAAAAGGATTAAAGTTCTACAAAATTTTATTATTTTATTTTTGAAAGAGGTTTTGATTAAAGAAAGAACATTTGGATGGTGGTTCAAATTTTTTTCTATAAGTGATTGGTTCATTTTAATCAAAAGTGTGGTGGATCCAATCCCTGTTGCCAGAGTTTTCTTGTAATAATCCCCATGTGTGTATGGATGAATATTAAAAGGGTGCAAAATAAAAGATGGAGACACAACAGGTCTAAAAAAAATAGATCTTGATTTGTAAACCATACAAACAATCATTCAATTTATGTTAATATTCATAAATTAGAAGACAAATTACTTGACATAGAGATCATCACATCAAAATGATAGAGGGAAATCATTGACCATACATTTACAAAACCATCCTTGTAACCAAGTTATGTATGTTAACAACAAAAATTGTCCACATAGCTCTCTATGGTGCAAGCCATAATTACACATAACAATCCCACAATTATTCCCTCCATTTTGACCTTCACAATTAAATTCCACCCAAATTGGTCCAAAACATCATTGTTCCTTCCTCCATAAATACAAGGAAGATGGGCATTTATTGCAACATAACCCCCATTCTCCCAAAAAGGACAAAAAACCCTAAAAATGAGAATGGGTAAAAAACTATGGACAAATACATTGCACTATGAAAAACCATGGATCAATACGATGGGAAAAAAAATCTTGGATCATCCTATAAATACATTGTGAAGGTCTCCCCACTTTGGATTCCACAACTTTTACATTTTCTATAGTTGGCTACACTTTTTGCCAACCATACTCCTTAATCCATTTTCAATCACACATTTTGCCACACCATCCCATGTTGCATATTGAGTTTACTCCATGCAACCCTTGATTTCTTTCCCGTTGACAACCCTTGTTGGAGAATATCGGAGAACCAGATCGTGGGAGCCATTGGACCAACTCCTTAAACGGTTGCAGTGACCCTTTTATAAAGGTACGAGTACTTGTAATTATTTAATTAATTAGAAGAAAAATTATAAAATCTAAAAAATATTTATTGTTATTTGTTTGATAGCCAAGGTTGAGCACTTGCCTTGCACCATGAACTCTACCCATAGAGTCGGTTGATCTAAGGTAGGTGCTTTTGCACTTAGCTGGAGAGAAATCTCCACTACATTTTTGGCGACTCCACTAGCTCAATCCTCTTGGATCTTTGTTTTTGTAGGTTTTTTTCTACTTTGTTTTACTTGGGTACCCTCATCCGTCACATATTTGACCCCCTTTTAGAAGATTTGAACCATTGCATTCCTAGTGCCTACTCCCCCGACCCTAACCGACATTTTTTTCACAAAAAATTTCAGTTCTACTTGGATCACACCTTTTCGATAGAAAATTGTGACCTAGGTCGCACCTTTTTGCTCGATAAGCATGACCTAGGTCATGCCTTTTTCCCCAATAAGTGTGACCTGGACCCAAAGTCCATATCGTTCCTGTCTTACCTTCTAGAGCGACCCAAGTCGCTTCTGTGACCCTATTTGGTGAGATTTGTCGCTTGAAAACCTTTGTTAAGTGTGACCTACATTTTTTTTACTATTTTTCCCTCTCAGTCATGACAATTTCTTAGACCTATGCGACCTTTACCGCACATGTTCTGCTAATAGGTTCGACCTGCAATTTTTACAGCTTTTTGAGGTGTTTGAGACCCATTCTCGACCCCCTGTCTATGTTCTGCGCCTGTACTGACTATATTTTTCTAGATCTAATTGCCTACAGCCCCTTGGTGTGTTTTGCAGTCCCCCTTTACTTGTATTTGAGCCTATCTTAATCGATCTTAGTATTTGAGACCCCCATGTGTTTCCTACACCCTACAAAGTTCCTTGTGTGCTTGTTTACTTACATATGTTCTCTTATATGGAAGAATGAGTTTTTATGGGTTAAAAACCATCTACTTTAAATATTGTTCTTTATTTTTTAGCATATGCGTCTTTGGCATGAGAGCGCTAGGTTTTTAGAGATCACACTCCACTTGTGCACACATATCACACCTTAAAATAAACGCTTAGTTCATGACCCCAAGATGAGCCTAAAATTCATCTTAACTCAACCAACATTGTAACCTCATTTGAGGACCAAAACAATATTGTAGTTAAGTTGGGACACTAGGGATAGCCATCCAAATAACACCCCTTTGTCACTTACATTTGAGGCATAGTTGTTGTATTCTAGGGAACCAAAATCCTCTAGTATTTGTTGTCACGGTCACAACTAGTTTATTGGGGGGCTCCTGCTTTGCGAGGGTAAATCACAATGAAGGGGTTCCAGAAGTCAGGGTGGAATGCCGCACTCCATTCTCTACCAAAGGCTAACCCTTCATAGTCCTCCTCGTGCATGCCGAGGACCATATCGGGTGTCGAGGACCAAAGGGACGAAGTGCTAGGAAACCATCTCGAACGTGTCATGAACGAGGTAGCCTAGTTTCCAGTCTTTTAGGTCTCTTTTACCCGAGGTTCCTCTCAATAGTGGGATTCTCTTAGCCTTTGATTCTTCCATTTCGTATTATTTGACTATGGATTTCACCACCCAGAAGAGGATATGATTTGTGAGGGGATTCCATCTTGTAGCTAGGAGCTTGCTTGCACTTATACCCCATAGGTTAGTGAGTCATTTTCTTCATAGGTAGTGCTTCTTGTTGGATTTCTGGCCGCTTTCTTGTAGACTCGCCTGCTGTGACAAGTTGTTGTATTTTGGTTTTAGAGCTTTATTTTTGGCTTATGTTCCATCATTTATTAGCTCTCCTTCTGCACACTCGGATGTAGTTGTATTTTTGAGCTTTCATTTTCCACCCTTGAGCCTTCATTCGTCATATAGCATACCATCACGCCACCATTTCTCCACCACGCTACTCCCAGGTAGTTAGGGGGCATACTCCTCAGTTCAGTTCCTAGAACCACCATTTTTTGATCCATATTCAATGTCATTCACCACATTTAGATCCATATACTACATCTGAGTTAGATTCAAGTTCCTATCAATTCAAACCTACCTTGTTCACTGCCCCATTTAGCCCCATGACTGGTGCACCTCCCAAACTCTTCCAGGGGGGATTGTTGGTAGTGGACTTGTGAAGTCTCCACCCTTCATACCGGATATCACTTTTGTTGGCCCTATAGGCCTTGTTCTTAGTGGGACCCTCGCCACCGTACACACTCCTGCTGGTTCACTACCCACTAGTGGTGGCCCCACTCCAGCCACTATGGTTCACACCATTCCTACATTCATGCATGGGGGCACTGACCCTTCTACCACTATTCCAACTATTCACACCATTCTAGTGACTACTTCTACTATTGAAAGTCAACCCTACAAACCCCCATTTTCCCCTGGTAACTGCATGCCACTGACCCTAGCACCATTTCTGTCCCTCCCATATGTAGTCAAGGTCATAGTATGTCATTCATGGCTGGTAGTATCAACCTCCTTGATTTGGCGAGGTTAACGAATGATCCCATCCATTACAAACCATTGTGGCCTCCCATGCCTACCAAATTCCCTTTGAAAACCCCTAAGTTTGAAGGAAAGGCAGGAGAAGACCCTCATAATCATATTATGTCCTTCCACTTATGGTGTTCCTCCAACAACACAATGGACAACTCTATCCAACTGCGCCTATTCCAGCACACACTCACTAGTGTTGCAGCCAAATGGTACATTGAGCTGCCCCATGCCACTTATCTTTATTTTTCCTCTTTAAATTTGATGTTCCTCCAATACTTCCAACTACCCATTATCCTGTAGACAGTGGAAATCCTGTTATCCTGTAGACAGAATACTGCTACCCATATCACAGATCCTATACATGAGTGGCGTCATCGCCATAGTTTGTACAAAACCCAGTTAAATGACATGATCTTCCTTGATTGGTTTCTTAAAACCTTACTCCCCCTATCGTCAAGGATGTTGCATATGAGCGCCCATAAATCGAGGAAGAAGCAATCCCGAAAGCACAACAATTCAACTTTATCTATGCTCAATCGAGATACCTTTACCTCATCATCCCTAATGCTCCTCATGCTGGATTCTCATGACACGATATGCTGGGGGCATCCCACGCTGGTGATGGAGTCATTGGATTCGTCACCTAACACCCCCACCTATACACGACCTCTCCTTCCATGACGCCTCACTTTGGTAATGATCCTAGTGTTTCCCAACCTGGCTATGCCCTTGAATTTTCACATGCAACAACTCAATTTGGAGCCACACCTTCATATGCATCTCTTGCACCCATTCCCCACATTCATGGACCAATTTTCTTGGCACCCACGTGAAATGGCCAGACGGTAGGCTTTGCAGCCCCTCCAACCACTCCCACCTACTACGCACCACTTGTGCAACCTACACCTGATCCTACCCCAACTCCTCCTATTCCTCAAGGACAGGTCTATGCTCAACATAAACTCCCCAATCAACCCGCCCCCAATAACCAACAAGGGCAGGGAAGAAGACAGAGAGGTAGGAATCAGGGAAACAACCAACCTCAAGGGGGTGGTGAACAACCCAACACCCCTAATAACAATAGAGCCAATGACCCTACACAAAATCCCCAACGTCCACCTAGACCTCGAAATAACTCTCAATTGTAGACTAACCATTTGTGTACCATTTGTGATGTTTATGGAAATTATACACATCAGTTCGCCCAGATGCATCGAGTTTTCCAACTATTACAAGCAAAAAATCAACGTGAAACCAACACTGCTACTCCGGCATAGCAAAAACCAACACCACAAGGTCCTCTAGCTATGGTAATGCAAAACATAGTACCAAATCAAGGTATGGTTGCAACCCAACCATTGGTCCAACCAAACATCGCAACCACTTCTTCAAGTCAACCCATCAATCATGGTGTCCATCATTTTATGACATTTTCGTCTGACGTTAGCTTACAGACTCAACACAACCAATATGGCTCCACCATGTACACCATTAATCCCTCTACAACATATACCTCCACCGCTCTTTATATGCCCTTAAATTTGGTGAGACCCCACAGATAGGACTACCAAAGTCCCTAGGTTCCCTTTGCGTCAGATTGCGAACACGAACACTGCTATATTCGCTCTCAATTACAGTATCGTCGATGATTTGGCCGAGTCCCCCTCTGCCATGTCTGCTCTAGAATTCCTAAGAACTTGTCCTTCTCAATGAAAAGCCTTGTTATCTGTTTTAGGTGTCATCGATCCCTCTTGTTCCAGGTTGATCACTTTTCACTTGGATCAAGGAGAACCTCGGATTCCATCATTCGTAGCCTTCCATTTTCCTATCACCATTCAGAATTTGGTCATTCATCGATGAGGGTGCATACACTTGTTTGATTTCAACTTTCATTTAGCAAAAGCTCAGATCCCTAACCCTTCAAACCTCAACCACTGCCCTTCGTGCTTACGATGGTCGCACTGCCCAACCACAATGCATTCTCATGAATGTCCCCATTGAGTCAGCCATAAAAACTACGTTGATTGACATCGAGGTTGTGAATGCCTAGCTAGATTCCAAACTCCACCTTGGACTTAGCTACATGTACGTAATGTGAGCCATTTCTTCTACCATCTTTCGACTCCTGATGTCCCCCCATCATGGGAATATTGTGAATATCGACCAATTGACATACTATGATCCTGAAGGATCGACCACTCTAGAGCATGTACTTGCTACCATTGACACCACCATCAATAATGTATCCATCCCCTCCCTATCTGCCGTTGGTCTAATCCTGTTTACCGACACCCCTTTGGCTGACACCATTTTGTCTCTACGACCCCCTCCCTCTATGGATGACATATCGTATTTATGCACCATCACATTCGGTAAACTTCCGACCTGATCGCAAGCCGCAACCCCAAGCACATACCATGCCCCCCCATCTTTCTTCAGGGAATTATTAGGGTTCATTTCCCATACACACCATCCCCTTTCTCTTTCCCCCCTTTTAAATCATGAGTAAACCAGTCATGGCTACTCTAAACCTTCCAGGATTCACTTTGGGCATTCCAGTGTGGTACCTCGATTCATCCAACCCCACCCGACACCACAAATCGTGTTGACACCAGTCCAACCTATTAAGAAAGTGTCACACCCACCTCTTGGTACATAACCAAGTGCTTCTACATCTCCACTTGTAGCCCCTCCTCCCATGAATATTAGGGAAGGGTGCCAAAAGCCCCGACAGAACCACATCCACCTCCTACATGTGCCTTATGCTATGTCATCAGCCACGCGACACAAAATTGTCCTGATTTGCTATTTTTTCACACCCACATACGCACAATAGTAGAAACTGATGACACTCCATATGTCAATGTACCCAACATCACCGTGGTTAAGAATAATCATAACAAACAAACCACTCGTGTGCAGTTTATGGCCTATATGGTCATTATTCCCATCATTTCCCAATCTTTCTTGCGCACTGGTCCCTCCTCATTAACTTTCCTAAGCACTCCCTTGAGTACAAAATTACTATCCTTGAGGAAATCCACCGTCTAACCTCTTCCTTGGATACCAACAACACCACTATATGATATTCACTTCCAGTCGTCCTTCCCCCTCATCGACCGCAGAATATCCCTATGATCTATCCAGGTACCACTTTCATAACAACGAAGAGATCCTTGAAGCTCTTACGACTCCTGAGTATCCTTGGGATGATCTACACCATAGCTCATTTTCACATTCGTCCCATTGAGTATCCTTGGGATGATCTACACCATCGCTCATCTATCCCGATTTGTCGTTTCTCCGCACCCACATATGCACAATAGTAGAAACCGATGACACTGCAGTTGTTAATGTATCTAAATCCCCGCGGTTAAGAACAATCGCTACGAATAAACCACTCATGTGAAGTTTGTGGCCTATACGGTCATTATTCCCATAATTTCCCAAACTTTCCTGAGTATTGGTCCCTCCTCATTAACTTTCCTAATCACTCCCTTGAGTCTGAAATCACTATCCTTGAGGAAATCAACTCTCCAACTTCTTCCTTGGATACCAACAACACCATCTATATGATCTCCACTTCTAGTCGTCCTTCCCCCTCATTGACCATGGAAGATCCCTCCGATCTATCCAGGCACCACTTTTGCAATGACGAAGAGATCCTTGAAGCTCTTACGACTCCTAAGTATCCTTGGGATGATATACACCATTACTCATTTTACGACTCCTAAGTATCCTTGGGATGATCTATGAATACCTTGAGTCTGAAATCACTGTCCTCGAGGAAATCCACCCTCCAGCCTCTTCCTTGGAGACCAACAACACCATCTATATGATATCCACTTCCATTCTTCCTTCCTCCTCATCGACCGAGAAGGTCCCTCTGATATATCCAGGTGCCACTTTCGCAATGACGAAGATATCCTTGAATCTCTTACAACTCTTGATTATCCTTGGGATGATCTACACCATCGCTCATTTTTGATTCCCATTGAACCTTCCTCATTGTCAGACCAATTCTCTCTCAAAGCCAAAGGCTTTATTCATGGAAGTGTCGATTGGTTCAAAAACCCAATCTTGGCCCCTAAAGCCTTTGAAGAAGGTAACATTGCCAATATCTCACCAACCATCTGAGTCGATATATCAATGAAACCTGGGATAGTCAAGAATTTCATGATTTGTGCTTCATGATCTCCTAAAGAAGTCACTGCCTACAAAACAATTTTTCAGTAATTTCATGATATTTTCACTTGGCACTATACTGAGATGCCTAGGATTGATCCTTCTATTATTAAACATCACATCAACACATGGGATGATGTTGTGATTGTTTGGAAAAATCAACAACTCATCGACCCGTCAAAGGTCCCTGCTATCAAATTTGAGATAGAAAAATTGCGCCAAGCAGGATTATATACCCCATCACGTATACCACTTGGGTTTCCAATCCTGTTCCCAAGTATCGAAGCGGCTAAGAGTCGGTCAAAGTCCCATTATGACTCCCATTTCCACCCACACACCTTTAATGAGGGGGACATCATTCTCATCTACGATCAAGCCAATGATAAGATTGGAAAAGAAAAGCTCGAATCCATGTGGTATGGACCTTAAGTCATCCATCTTTGTCTCGACAAGGGGACATATATTCTCTCTGAATCCAACGGTCGCCTCTTGAAGAATCAGTGCAATGGGCTCTACCTCAAGAGGTTTTATGCCTAAGACGACCAAATTGAATACCCTTGTATCATAGTTTTTCCTTCTTGTTTTGCATCATTTTCCCCACAAGTCTCATAGTTTGTTTCCTTGGTTGTTGCATATGGATCCTACCTTGGCCTCATATGTTGGTTTTGTTGATGGCACAAGTAGATGGTATCCTAATATGGCCTCGACTACGTGGGTCATTTATTCCTGTCACATGAGTTTATCCATATCGATGGAATGTGTGTTGGTATTTCTACCAACAACCAGGATGAGTACTACGGTGTTGTTGGTCTCTTGACCGCCGCCCTTCCCTTGAGTATTAGTTGTCTTGATGTCTTTGTAGACTCCCAGCTGCTTGTCTCCCAGTTGAATAACTTCTACTAGGTACAAAATCTTTGCCTCTTTAGAAAGTTCCCGCACACTAGACAATTGGTTAGACATTTCGAATCCATTTCATTCATGCATATTCCCAGAAGTCTCAATAGTGTAGCAGATCAAATGGATAATGACGTTTTAGAGTGGCACATCAATCATCGCATATAGGAAGTAAACTGCATCATGTGTAATCATATAGTCATGGATACGTATGTCATATCCATCATATAGGCATAATCATCCTCATAAAAAGAGACTCATAAAACTCAAAAAAATACCAAAAATGTGCATCCACGTGTATCTATATCATAATACCATAATCATTATAAAAAGGAGAAGCCCCACAGGATTTCTCATCATACATATATATACAAAAATTCCCCATGATCAAATGCATTGGGGGGAAACACCACATGATGCTAATATGACTCTAAGTCCTCTGACTATGTATCCTCCTCAGTATCCTCCTCCTTGTTTGAGCTCTCCTCCTCTATCGACACATATCCTTGTGCCATTGCTATGATGTACTCAACGTCCACTGCAATCCTCCTCATCAAAGATATCCACTCAAGAGGGGCTTGGTAGCATGCGACGATCAATTCGTCATCTATATACTGCCACCCATCATCAATTATTCCCTCCAATAGACTCTTCATGTCCAACCATAGTGTGTCTAACATAGCACTCTGTCACCTCCTCTTCCCACGAGTGGGTGGATCTAACCCCTCCACTCTGCCCCTGCGTCGCTGGTATCCCTCTGCAGGATGTGGTCCCACATCTTCACATGCACATAGTATGTCATCGATATCAATCACATGTATGATCTAGCTACCACTACGTTAGTAAACCAAAATATATAACTAAAACAACAAAGAGTCATTTATACATACCATTTGGTCCACAGACCTTTCCAGGAGGTCAAGTCATCTCTGGATCTCCCTGGTAGTCCATACCTACATATTGATAATCCTTGATGACGATAGGAATCTGCCTTGACTGTGGAAATAGATCCCGGGTGAAGAAATAACCTACCAGACTGCCTACCTCCCAGATCATCATCTCACACCATTGCCTCATCCGAGGCTCATGAGGTCCCCCGTCACGTAGCGCCCGATACGGTCATAGTGTCAGTAACTGCTCAAAGAAGAGTGAGCACAAAAAAGATGGGAAGCAGAAATATCCATCTTCCAGGCTAGCCTGGTTCATCCCACAATGAACCAATTTGGGTCCATCCATAGTAGGTTCCCCTTAACACACTCTTGACCATCAGTAACTGGTTACTTGAGATCTTGTGTAGAACTTTCTATCCTAGTATCCAAAACACCATTTTTGCCACTGCACAAGTCTCTAGACTCTCGATGTCACACATGCGTATGTATGATACATGCACATAAGCCGTGGCATAACAATGCCGGGCACACAAGTCTTCCATCAACACCCCTTTCGTGAGTTTTGATGAGATATCACCGATAACACCCAACAATAAGAGGCCAGTAAAAAAGCACATGTCTCAGAGGGTGATCTCCAACTGATCACCCTATATGTTGAAGCACTCTACATCCCTATCCCAAAAGCTGACTAGCTTGTTCAACAATAAATTTGCTGAACACATCAGAGGGATCTGGAAGAACTTCAACAACCCACTCTGAGTGAGCGTAACTTGTACTGCACCATCCTCCTCAACCTCATCTCTGAGGTCCCTGATGTCTCTCTCCCGTCATCTAACTCGAGGCATCCTGCACATCCCAGAAGTGCGAGTCAGACCACATTCAACAAAAAATTCCATTTTGGTCTAGTTCACTATTGTCAGGATTTTTTGTGCGACCCAAGTCACGCAAAAACCTTTGATAGGTGTGACTTGGGTCGTGCCTGTCTCCCAAAAAGGTGCAACCTAGGTCGCTCCTATTTCCTCAACAGGTCTGACCGAGTCACGCCAATCTGCTTGATAGGTGTGACTTGGGTCACACCTTTTCCCTTGAAAAGTGAAACCCATCCCTAACACCCATTTGGGCTCGGCCAAGACCCCCAGAATGTGCAAAAAGAGAAAATAAATGCATGAAAATGGTGGGCTAGGTGAGAGCTCTTACCTACAACTCACAGATCGCAAAACTGTTGGTCCAATCAGAAGAAATCAATGCCTTTGGTCTAGGGCACTCCACTCTAACTCAACACTGAACAGTGAAAATGACATGTGTCATGTGGTCCCCCCTTGTTTATATGCCTCCATTTGGTCAACTCCTTCTTTCGTGCACCACAGAGTCATCCAACGTCTGTTTTTCACGCCGTTCACACCAACGGATTCCGTTTTCTGACTCTGTGTACCTATGAGGCTCATGTGTCATTCTCTCCCTCGATTTGCATGACACCAAGGAAGCCGAACACCTTCTGTATTGGCATGTTCACCAGCCCTTCGCTCCATCCATACTGAAAACTTAGCATTATTTTACCACCATTCACCGTCTCGTAAGGAGGCCCCACCAGTGTTCCATTGTTATTTTTTTTGTCTGACAACAATGATCCCAACATCATCCCTTTCGACATATTGAACACTTGCTCCTTGCTTGACTGATCATTACAGAGTACCTGTTAAGCTCTTTTCTAACTCCTTAAAGAATGAAAAGATCTTCGAGCAATCTTACTTCCTTTCACTCTCGTTAAAGTACTTGAAAGGGTGCCTATGTGGTATTGTTTATCCCTTTTTCGGACTATGTAGAATAATTAAAGAAAAGGACCACCCTAGCACCTTCTAGCTAGGAACAACTCCCTTTGCATCCTTTTATGATTTTTTGGACATTGGGACCGTAATTTATGAAAAATCTCACTTATGGGTTGTGTTTAAGCTCTTTTCCAACCCTCTCATAAAGAAAAGACCATCAATCAAAACTGGTTTAGTTCATGCTCGTAAAATTATTTGAATGATTGTCCAATTAGTATAGGTTTAACCTTTTTCAGCATGGTTGGACTACCTATGAAAAAGTAATCTACGATGAGTCACCCTTGGATCCCCTGGATATCACTTTTCCAGTGCCTTCCTCAAGTATCTCCCATTGCAATCATCTCCCCGATTCCACAACTATGATTCCATCCCAATGAGTCCATGTCATCTGTTTCCAGGTTAGCCTTGCCATTATACTCTTAAAACAAAAGTTTGAGTTCCTCGTACTCCCCTGCCCCTGTTCCCCATTCAATGTCTCAATCCCATTATTATTCCATATATATGGTTGTCCCCCTCGTGCTTCTATCAAGGAAACCTCATTTCCTTAGTAGTTTCAGATCACCCTATGTTGACATCAACACATCTATTCCATAAGATAGACCGAGAGTTCCCTGTATCTTGGTTTCATCCACCTCATTTATGAGTTCCTTGGACCACTTGAAAGGATTCCTTAGTACCTTTTGGGTTGGTTGTGTCTCATGTGCTCGACAATAGCTACATTATCACACCATTGATATTCATACATGGTATTGGTTCCTTCATTATTTGGTCAAATACCCTGGTTATCGCCCAACTCTAGCAGATTGGCGAGTCTATTTGGGACCCATACGGTTTCATGTTTGTTGTGATATCTGGGTTGCATTGGCGACAGTGTTCGAAAGCCCCTCAGTATCATGCTTCCGTATATCTCTAGTATCAGATGTCGTTTATTATACATTAGAGATTCCGACTCTCATTCGTTGAGTCTTTGTAGTTATGTACACCCTTATATTCAACAGAGCATCAGTTGTTGTGATATTTCATTCCAAGAGAATGCCTTTGTTTCTATGTACCAGTTCTTCAGATCTGTATTTGTATTCAACCTCCCATCGAGGCCACCATCATGTACTTATAGTTGTATGTATTGATCGAATCCCATTGTTTGAGCCTTGATCCCCATTTTTATATTGAGGCATTTACAAGCATGGGTATGCCCACCTTATCCATATATATGTTTAATGTTATATGTACCTCATCCATTTTTGAGAAGTAATACAAATCAAAATCCACTTCAGTTTGAATGAGGATACTCCAACTCTCCACGGTTCTCTTCGGTTTCTTCACCGTTGTCACCATTTCTCCCTTGATCCTATGATGTTTGTCGGCCATACGATGATCTCCTACCCTCACACATCAAGGGGCAATATGTTAACACCAAAAATTGTCCACATAGCTCTCTATGTTCCAAACCATAATTACACATGATAATCCCACCATTATTCCCTCCATTCCGACCTTCACAATTAAATTCCATGCAAATTGGTCTAAAACATCATTATTCCTTCCCCCATAAATACAGGGAAGATGGGCATTTATTGCAACATAACCCCTATTCTCCCAAAAAGGACAAAAAAGCCCTAAAAATAAGAATGGGTCAAAAACCATGGACAAATACGATGCACTATGAAAAACCATGGACCAATACCATGGGTAAGAAAATATCAGAGAAAATATTGGATCATCATATAAATACATTGTAGAGGTCTCCCCACTTTGGATTCCAAAACTTTTACATTTTTCAATAGTTGGATACACTTTTTGTCAACCATACTCCTAAAGCCATTTTGAGTCACACCTTTTGCCATACCATCCCACGTTACTTGTTGAGTTTACTCCACGCAACACTTTATTCCTTTCCCGCTGACAACCCTTGTTGGAGAAGATCAGAGAACCAAATTATGGGAGCCATTTGACTAACTCCTCAAACGACTGCAGTGGCCCATTTATAAAGGTACGAGTACTTGTAATTGTTTTATTAGTTAGAATTTTTTTTATAAAATCTAAAAAATCTTTATTGTTACTTGTTTGATAGTCAAGGTTGAGCACTTCCCTTGCACCATGAACTCTACCCTTAGATCCAGTTGATCTAAGGTAGGTGATTTTGCACGTAGCTGGAGAGAAATATCCACTACAATGTATAATGTCTCACAACCAATATATATTCTTCCATATTATTTTAGATCAATCACCTTGGCCACACATGCATTTGTGGACTTAAATGTATGTAGATTTCATCAGGTCCTACCATATAGACCCCTATGTTCTTACAAGTGGGAACTCACACCTACAATCCTATATTTCTATAATGCTAATATATGCGATGGAACACTTATAGGATACATGGTAGTGCACACTATAATCTATGAGTAAACCATAATGTTGTGTCATGACCGTATTATACTTCTCTTATGATGTATTGTGCATTGTTATATTGCGAGCGATCTAAGTTACATAGAAATTAGGTCTTCTAATATTTATGCATCTAACATATAATGGCTACAACGCCACATAATACATGCCTATTATACTTAGGTTCCAAGTTATATGTCATATAAACATCCCATAAATAATGAAAATATATAACCCATACCTAATCCCTATCTATACAATAGTGATAAAGAAAAACAATGAATAGACAATAAGACAAGTGCATAAATAACAAATTGTGAACAAATAGACTAAACAAACAATAATGAACACCCTTCCTAATAGTACCTATAGAAAATTCAAATGAAAAATTACATAGAAACCATCACATCATTCCTATATATGAAAATGAAAACATAAGTACACCATCCATAATCCTAGTACATATATTAAGGCATTTGAGTGAAATTATTGCCTTTTTCTTATTCCATGACTATCGCATATGACTATTGTTTTCGCTTTTTTGTTAGACCCTTTCTTCCATATAGGACTATGGTGAAGATAGGTAAGACCAATGTAGTCATATCCTCCCTCAAAATAAAACAAATAAAACCCAAGTAACCTTGAGAAAAAAACCATTCGATATTGTTTAAATCTATAATTACTTTGGTTTAGAGTTGAATGAAAGTCTAATGTAAGAAGCATGTACAAGAAAGAGGCTATAGGGAGGGTGGGAGGCAATATTCCTAAAACAAATGAAATTTTAGATCAATAGAAATGTGGGATTTGAGAATCATCAATTCTCTATTCCATACATTGGCAATACCAACGATTTTATACTAATGTGAGATTTTATACGAAGTGACCCGCTTTAGTTGGAATTGCCTTATTATATCTAGGGGGAGCTTATTGGGCTGCAATTTTCTTATTGATTCCTCAACAGTCAATGATATTCATCATACATGTAACATACTCAATTTCAGACATGTAATTTTCAGATTTCAGATGTAAATTGTGCATATTGCAGGGTGCATACTCTCTAAGATGATGAGCATTTTTGCCTTCAATTTTCACATAATTCTTTGATTACAGTAAGTACTCAATATGTTTAAAAGAAAATAACCCCAAAACAATATACTTTAGTAATAATTGAAATGGAACCATGGTAGGAGATGACTTGGAAGCCATTTCTTTCGATTGATCCCTATTTTTACATACATTAACATTTGAAAGACATTTGATAATGGATAAATTCTAGGCATTCCAACAATAGTAAGTGCAAGAGTAATACATCATAATTAAATGTCTCTAATCTAAGAAACACTATCATCCCTATTATTCCAAGGGAGATTTTAGAGGATGTAGTGGAGCTCCTCGTTTGCAAAAATGGAATTTATTTGAAACACATTATCATTGATCTAGATACTTGCTTTCCCTCACAAACACTTCATGTTAAATAATGACAAGCAAAAAAACTTACCTCGTTAATTAAAGTTGTCCAAAAAGATTAGAGCTATCCCAAAAATAATTATTCATGAAAACAATATAAAACATCAAACTACTATTATACTATATTTTGAATCCAAAACTGCATAACAACAACCATTTTCATATCAATATATTTACAAATTGTACTACTTCTTGGGGAGTGAAAAATAATTATCCTAACAAGGGATTGACCAACTACGTCGCTCAATCATGGATTTGTATATAGAAAACATCAATAGAATAATTTATAGATATGTTTAACCCAATTTTGTAGTGCCACACATTTATGGGAACCGATTCCACTCCATCAAATACAAAATCCATGTGATGGAAACGAATCCTAAGACAGAGGAAATGAATTTGAAAAGGGATATGGATCCCACACAAAAATGCACCGAATCATGAAGAATCAGATTCACATAAGCAATTTCGAGGTGTTGGTATTATTAATTAATCCTCCCTTAACCACCATAGCCTATTTGTCTTTTCCTAGCTTAGGAGGTCATTACCACTTCACTACTGCATGGGGGACTCGCCTGGGGGAAACTTACCACTCAATGCACCTGTCTGCATGAGTTTAGGAGCTCCAAGGACTGATCCCTATAATTTAGGAACCCACTCTGAGTACCACCAATAGTCTCCAGTAGTTGACCCTAGTCGGTGTTCAGTTATGCTCTGATTCCCATTAGTTAGTTCACTCTCAGTCATCCTAGTGCTGGTTTGCATGATTTAAGGGAGGTAGGGCACATTTTCTCACCTACCTACATCAGTTAACTGGTTGTGAACTAATTTAGTGATCGAGAGTTGCATTAGTGAGCTCTAGTGGTGATTTCCCCACATAGAGTTAGCTCCAGAGACAATCCAAGTTGGTAGATTCGAATCCTATCTTAGGCATTCAAATTCTCCTATTTGTAACACTATTGTATTACATATTTCATAATGATTAATGCATGTAATGTTATTATTCCAATTTTGTCTCCATGTGTGTGCAATTTTTCCATGAGTAATTGACCAGTCTTTACTGAATTATTCTCTCTCTTCTGCAACCTTCTTTTCTCATTGAATTCATGCAGGCTTGAAGATCCAATGCTTCATTAAATTTAACATGGTATCAGAGCTGCTATCCAGGCCATATTTAAATCTTGGAAACTTCCATTGATGCACCATAAGAAATTGGGCTCCACATTAATCCTGGTATTCTTTCCTTGCTCCCTCTGGATCCAGAGAAGTCTAGCCATGTGTGATGCACCCAAAGAAAGTGCACATGTTGAAGTGGAGAGTGTTTGAATTGGTTTGATTTGAATTGAAGTGTTTTTGCAGATAAATTGAAGATTTTATGAAGAATTAGTTGTTTCTTGAAGCTATAAGATGGAGAGTTCAATATCTTTGACACCCATAATCCTCATGCTCTTTAATTATCTTAATCGGATGGTTGATATGCATATTTTCTTGCACAAAAAGGGTCTGTACAGGGTCACCATGGACAAATAGGTCGAATCCCAACAACATCTTGAAAAATTGAAGTATCTGAACAAGCTTGATGAAGCATTTGGCTTCATGTGCTTCCACATATCTAGAGAGTTACTCTTTTACCTTGAGGGATTGCAAACACCAAAAGAAGTATGGGAGATGCTGGAATCATTTTTTGGAAAACATGATGAGTTAAGGGGCCATATCCTAGAGAATGAGTTGATAGCACTACAACCCACCAACTTCGAAACTATACAACATTTTTTTTCAAAATTCAAATCATTGGTCATGCAATGCAAGCAATGCATGATTGACAAAAAGGATGAGTAATTGGTGCTCTCAATTCTGAGCAAACTTGTCCCATAATTCTTAGTGTTCGTATCTACCTTTTAGTCTAGGAGACTAACTACTCCTAATTGGTGAATTCCATCCCTTGATGCCTTCGTAGAGTCTCTAATACATGAACAAGACAAGATGATACAGATGGGAGCCCTCATATCCTCTCCAAATCAAGCTCTCTTGGCCGGTGAGACAAAGAAAAAGAAAGCAAGGAGGAAGCATAAAGGAAAATAAAAAGGGAACAATGAATTCAAACATAAGGAAGAGTTTGATCCAATAGGTGAAGCCACAAGCTCTAAGAAGGACATACATTAGACGTTTGATAAGGGAAAGTTTTTTATTGTAAGAAAGGAAACTAGATAGAGAAATATTGTATGAATATGACCATAGATCAGATGTCAAAACTCCTTGAGCAACACAATATTCCCCTCCCTAAAGGTGCAAGTAAAGTTGACTCCGGATACAAGACTAAATATCATGATGAGAGATTCCATGCATTGAAGGTTGGTTTTCAAATCACATGCCTTCCTCATTGATTCAATAGCCTCCAATCACATGGTTGCATCCAAAGAATCATTCTCTGCATTACAAATTCCTAATGGTCCAAGTATTCACATGGGAGATGACACCCAAATCCAAGCTAAATGAAAGGGTTCAATCAAGTTAGAGCATGGAGTGTTCAAGAATATACTCTATGTGTCCTCCTTAGAAGCAAATTTGTTGTATGTATACCATATGACTCATATAGGCTCACCAAAGTGAGTGGTATGCGGTCCTGACTCAGTGAAGATCTAAGATATCTCAACTGGGAAGCTTTCACCAAAGCGAGTGGTATGTGGTCCTGAATCAGTGGAGATATAAGATATCTCAACTGGGAAGCTTAATATGAATTCTCACACTTTTTGTCATACTCAGATCCAGTGCCATCTCAACTACCATTTGAAAGGTAAGGTAAATTCATCCTACCTAAACCTTTTTCATATGATAATGTTTCCATTAATGTTTAAAATTCAAAATGTGAAGAACAGGACCAAGTTGAATCTATTTAAGGAATTGAAGACGAAGTTCAATCGGATCCAGATCCAGATCCAGTCCCTACTCCCAATACTAGGCCTAAATGGGATGAAAAGGTAATTGAGGCAGCTAAGAACATGACTGGAGAGTCATCTGACATGAGGAGAACAATATATTAGTTTCAAAAAGAGAGCCTTGTGCTATGTCAAGAAAATTCACTTCTTCCATATAGGTGCTACAAACTCCCAGAGAGATGCTACATGATGGTAAGGTCTAATCAAACATTTTTCTCACTGAAGAACAAATTGTACAATGTCACTCTTCCTCCAAAAATAAGAGACAAAGGAATATTTATTCCCATATATGTCATCATATTGGAAGAAGGTGGAGAGGTTCACATGCACAATACAAGGAAACTAGTGCACACAAGAACCATCACACTCCATTACTGCTCCATGGAGATGTAGATTGCATAAATATTTTCACAAGTTTTTACTCAAGAATATTTTTTTCTCTTAGTATGAAAGCTTGATCCTAGTTTTTCCTGCTTATTTTGAGGGGGGGTTTTCCCATGAGGTTTTCCCCATTTCCTTGGTTGTTAAGCAATCATTTTTTACCTTTAGATTGTATGGGTGACCTTTGGTCTTAGTTTCCAGGTCCCAGGTTGTCCAAGTTAGGATTAAAGGGGGGGGGTGTTGGGATTATTAATTAATCCTCCATTGACCACCATAATCTATTTGTCTTTTCCTATCTTAGGAAATCATTACCACTTCACTAGTGCATGGGGGACTCACATGAGGGACACTTACCACTCAATGCGTCTGTTTGCTTGAGTTTATGAGCTCCAGAGACCAATCACTATAATTTAGGAACCCTAGTCGATGTTCAATTATGCTCTGATTCCCATCAGTTAGTTCACTCTTAGTCATCCTAGCGCCAATTTGCATGGTTTAAGGGAGGCAGGGCACATTTTTTCACCTACCTACATCAGTTAATTGGTTGTAAACTGATTCAGTGATCTAGAGTTTCATTAGTGAGCTCTAGTGGTGATTTTCCCACATAGAGTTAGCTCCAGAGTTAGTCCAAGTTGGTAGATTCTAATCCTATCTTATGCATTTGAATTCTCCTATTTGTAAGACCATTGTATTACATTTTTCATACTGATTAATGCATGTAATGTTATTATTCCAATTTTGTCTCCATGTATGTACAAATTTTCCATGAGTAATTGATCAACCTTTACTAGATTCTTCTCTCTCTTATGTATCCTTGTTTTCTCATTGAATTCATGCAGGCTTGAAGATCCTATGCTTCATTAAATTTAACACAAGATTCCCTGAATATTTCGATACGGAATCAGACCCTAGGTGGTCCAATCTGATAGCTATGCCTAGGAGTGATTGTTTAATGGTCACTTGCTCGTGTGAATAATTTAATGGGTTGCAACCTAGTTGATATTGTGTCCATACGAGTGTGATCTGACTTATGATAGGTACTGAATCAACTTCATTGATGGCAGGTATAAATACCTCATTGAGATCCACCTTGTTTCAATAATAAATTAACATTCTCTACTAAACAAAGCCAACCACGTGAAGGTGGAAGCTCTTATGGTCCCTCCACCCCCTCACATCACTCTCAATTCGCCATACCCAATGTATGTACTTGAAAAAATATTAAATTTATATTCAAACATGTGGATTTAATTTATTATAAAAAATAAGTATATATAGTGTTTATTCAGTCACATTTTTATAGTTTTTTTTTGCTTTTGACAAAATTAGCAAGCAACTCATCTTCTGCAATTTGTCATTCAACTCTTTTTGGATCTCCAACTTGTCGTACTATATCCCTAGTAGAGTACTCACGATGTGGATGCTACTACAAGGGGCCGATATTTGCTTCCATAATGTAAAAATGTTACATTGATATCTTACGTTTTTATAATGACATGTATTTCATTAAAAAATATCATAGAGGTGTTTTTTACCTGATGTGGCCACATCATGTATTTCATGTTCCTGTCTAGGCTCATCTTGTATAGTAGGACCCTCTACATTCTCTGTAGTTGAAAAATGAAAAAGTACAATAAATATTCACCACTTGGAATGCAATATTTTAACTTGTAGCATATGAATTCTTTCATTACCAGGATTCGAAGCATGACCTTCGATAGGTTGTTCTCCATCCTGAACGTTAGGTGGATCGTTGATTTCCTGCTCAAAACCGAGTCAATATTTTATTGCAAATATTTATAATGAATATACTACACAAATAATCAATATTAAATAAAATACATTGATTTTATTTACCTGCGTGCAAGATGGATCACCGAAAGATTGTGTTTTCCTAGGCAATCTTTTTCGGCGTTCAACAACATCTCCTAAGCCATTCTGGAAGCCAAGCTTCAAGTCTTCCTTTGTGGGAGCGTCATTGAATCGATCGACCTGCATATTTGCATAATGTCATGAATTTTCCTTTTACATTTCAATAAAATGAAAAAATAATTTGCCATTTATTATTTGGATGCAATATTGGTTTTTTGATACTTACAATTCATTCCGCCAAATTCGAATAAACACTAGGACCAAGCTTATGTTGTCCAATTTTTTATTGTCTTACCGTTGTGGCCTTTGATGTGTCTGACAACCTATGAAAAGGTTGAAATATGCTAGATGTTTCAAATTTGATCTAAAAATTAATAATAATACGATTTATAATTACATTGATGAAAGTATTGCATACCCTCCTGTGACCGGTGGTAGCTTTACTACTTTTCTCAAAGCACTTTCCTTTCCATCTTCCATTAGGGATTTCCACTCTCTTCTTGGAATCATTGGAGGGTGCTTATACCTAAGGTTCCTTTATGGATGAACCCTAAATTGGACCCTCACAATCTCATATGTTGGCCAAGCTTCTTTAGGACCTCCGCTCGATTGAAGGTCTCGCTGCCGGACAAGCCAACCAAGCGATTAGTGAGGCCATATTTTAAATTTTTAGTTTGTTTATCCCACCCTGTGCACATGGTGGCCCAAATATCTCCAATGACATATCATTTATATGTTTATAAAAAACATAATTTCCTGCAAGACGATCATGTCATCATTAGTTGAAAAACAATGTTTTCTAATTATATTACAATCAAATTATAAACAATAAGTTAAACTATGTATAAATACCTAGAATCTTCTCTATCTTTATGGGAATAAGTTTTTTGTCCAGCAAAAATATTGTCTATAATGTACCCATGCTAGTGACATGGGAAGATCTAGGAAATGCTGCTTGGGCATTATCATTACTAATATCTGCATCGACCCCTTGTTCTGTACAATTTGGCATGTGCCGTCCACTAGTAGGTGCACTAGAATTTGCAAGGGTGTTGCAGAATGTGTTGCCGACTGTTCATTCGACAACAATGGCACATGAGATGCAGGTGGAGTCATATGATCATGTGACGTCCCTCCATGAGTATCACTAGTACCAACACCACCCTCACCACTAGTGTGTGGGAGCAAAAAATCCTATAAATACAAACCAATTGTTAGTTCACAATCATATACAAGTACAAATTATAAAATCATAAATGAATTTATCTTGTAATTCAATATTCTACAACTCAATTTCAAGTACTTAGATCTCTTCACCAAAACATCGACCTTTTCTCTAATCTCGTTTGTCTGTGGTTGAATGAATAACAAACGTAAGATATCCTCATTAATTTTTTTTAAGGTCTTCTCTATCATTTTAATTGGGTATAGTGAATATCCAATGTCAACATCACACATGATCTCATCCACATCAATATCTACTGATTTATCTAATGCTAGATCAAACGTTGAATCAATAGCTTACAACAAAAAATATATAAAACATTACTAAAATGAAAGCAATATACTGAGGAAAACAACATAATGAAAAAACATACAATTTAAAAAATTACAATTAGTTATACTTGTTGCCTCAAGGATGGTTTCGTCTGATCCACAGCTTGGGCCTTTCCCCGATCATCACCCTCCAACAAAAATGTAGAAAGCATGATCATAATGAAACCAATATACACAAGAAAAATGCATAAAAAAACATATTGGCCATATTATATTTGTACAATTAGAAAGAGGTACACCTGTTGACTTAAGGGGCATGTACTTATTTGATCAACGGTTGGGGAGTTGCCCCGATCAATTCCCCGCAATAATTATTTGTATAAAATATTATTGAAATGAAACCAATGTACTCACAGAAAAAAGTACTAAAAAAACACAGTGATCATATAATTATATTGTGCAACTACAATGAGGATTACCTGCTTCCTAGAGGATGGTCTAATCCTTTGATAAACTATCAACGAGATGCCACAATCACTTGTCTGTGATGAAAAATTCATAATTCATTATCGAAATGAAACCAATATACTCATTAAAATAATTAATAAAAAAATATATTGTGCATTTATAGTAGTAAATTTACAATGAGGATTACATACTGCCTCGATGATGGTTTACTCCCGTGATCAACTATCGGGGAGATGCCTCGATCACTAGCATGTGATGAAAAATACATAATTCATTATTGAAATGAAACCAATATACTCATGAAAATAAATAATAAAATACATATTGCACGTATTATAGAGTAAAATTACAATGAGGTACACCTACTGCCTCGAGGGAGGTCCTGTCTGATCTACTAGTAGGGAGCTTCCCCGATCAACACCCTACAACAAAAATATAGATAACATTGTCTAAATTACATGATTATAATCATAAAAAACATAACAAATAAACATTTTTGTTCATATTATATTGTAAAATTACAATGATGTATACCTGCTGCCTCAAGGATGGTGTCTTGCTTTGATTAAATACTGGGGAGATGCCCCAATCTCTACTTTGCATCTTAAATATAGAAAATTTTAACGAAATTAGAACAACAGCCTAACAAAAATACATAAGATATTAGATTCATTAATTAAATTTTTGGTAAATTGTTAGATGTACCACCCCCATAGTAACTGCATTTGTATCTATTAGATTCAAATTGTAATTAATAAGCAACTTTTCCCTTGTAGCTATTGATTTAATGGCACATACAAAAACACACTTTCCTTCATGCCCCTCAAATATGAAATTGGGTTTCTTAATTGTATACCTTGGCTATGTACTATTTATAAGCCATGCAATATTTCTTGTAGCTTTTGGCCTTCCATCAATGTACATCATCACTCCTTTATTTTGATCCCTATCTTTTAGTTGTAAATAATTTGCAGACAATTCATATCTGTGCATATTTCGTGTATATTGGAGTAGTTGCATCCAATATATGTATTTGTAACATGGTCCAATATACTCCATCAATTCTATACATCTGACGTAATTGACCTTTATACCATACATGAAAAACAACCCCAAACCATGTAATGATGGTGGTGCAATTCGATATATCCTCTCGTTCACACAAACATATGTGTTTAGTTAAGGAAGATCCTTGGGTACCCATTGTTTCACAAGATGTTTGTACATCAAGATCACCTCGATTTCGCCTATGGTCTCATCATCATAAGAACATGACCCCCCTCCAGTGAGAAACAATTGCATGCATTTTTGGATTTTCTTATGATATTTTGAAATCTAGTTGATATACTTGTTGTAGAACTTCTGGATGTCTCACTTTCCTCTAGTATTCCTAAATTCTCCTCACTCGAGGAAGATAGATATGAAAAATACCTGTTTGGTTTTGCACCATGGGAAACATCATTCAATATTACGTCTCACCCATGTATTTGCCATGAAGTGTGTCTTGAATCAATAGTGAGGTTTATGGTTATTGTTTTCCATGAAATATTATATATTTTGATTATGCTCGGACACGGAAAAATTTAGAAAAAAGGAATTTCCATGTCCAAATAAATAGAACCTTTCAATGTTTCCTTATCCTCTGCATGGGGATAACATTGTGTTCATGAGGATTGTATAGATAGGGATGTATGACAAAGAAACTCAAGTATTATTCCATGTAGTAATATTTTAGGCATCTAATTAAATTAGAAATGCCCCATACCACCATACATGAGTTCTTGAAGGTATCATTGACCTCCAAGTTGGAATGTGGGTGTCATTAGGCAACTTTCTCCACTAGTTATGGGTATTAGGTAACCTAAGGGGAATGGTTAGGTGACAATTGTGGAACCTAGTTCCTAAAGAAGAATTTATGACTCTACAACTGATAATGAAGAATCCAACTACTAGATATGGCCCCTTGATGGTATCCATGGCCTCTAAATTGATATAAGAAAAATTAAAATTTTACACTTTAATGCATACACCAAAGTAAAAAACAAAGCTAGATTCAGAAAATTACTGCTATAATAAATTCAAACATAATTTTCATCTCTTTCAACTTTAACACTCCGCTGGTCACTGCATTAAAATTGGTCCTTGAGATGGGTTATCAATTCCAATGTACATAAAGTAAACAATAACAAAATTACAATGAAGTTTAACTAATGAACGATAATTAAAGAATAATAGTAATGCTAGTTAGATCTGGTTTGGATATGCCTTATACTCATACATTTTGAGTAAGATATTGTCATTGTAAGGAAAAGCTGCCATAAGACATACCTTGAGAGAGAGAGTTAGAGTGTTGATGGTTTAGGTTAGGTACCCATAGTAATAATTTTGCATCCCAGTCACGAAGAGTAAAGACCCTACCAGTAGATAGAATCAGTCCCATGTACAGTTAGATACCATAAACCCTAAACCCTAACAACAGATATAAGACAATCAACAACCAAGCCCTATAAGGCTTGTACAGTCCACGGCCTGCCCTTAGAGGTATTATACAGTCACCGCCCATCCCTAGAGGGATTAAACAGTCCATGACCTAGCTTGAGAAGATCACAACACAAGTCTAGCAACCCTAGAATAGGTGTCGCCTAGGATAACAAACTAAGAGAGGAGGTAGGGAGACAATGACTCGGTTAAGGAAGACTCTAGGCAGTCGCGACCCAGCTTGAGAGTCACCAAAATAGTCACGAATTACTCATGAGGGTTGATAATCAGTCATGACCTGCTCAAGAAGGTCACAAGTCAATAATCAATAGTCATGGGCTGCCCAAGGAGGTCGTAAAACAATCACTAATAGTCACGATTTTCTCAAGAAGGCAAAATACGATCACAACTCAGTCCACAAGGAGAAGAGAGCAACAAAGGTCCAAAAACGTCCACTTCATAGCAACAATAACCCTATGCGTCCAATAAAGATGAGATATATACTTCTTTCATGCCAAGATACTCCAAGAGTGAAATTATGAACGTAATATATAAAATTGGGAAGTCTTCTAGAAGGGTCACTTAGGAAACCCTAGGTTTTAGGGTGGTTACCATAATAAAACATAAAATAAAGTTGAGTACACTTAGAGTAGGGTAGAAAAGGTCATATGGTTGCATAACAATATAATAATAAAAGTAATCAGGTTAAGTCATCATACCAAAGGTGGTAAAGGTACCACACACAATAAGGGCGCTAGTACCAAGTAGAAGATGAAGGACCATTAGTCAACCAAAGGGGTCACAACATGATGGTAAGGCAAACCCCCTACCAGAAGACCAAGGTGTACCATAAAGGTGGAGAAATAACCCCTTTTACCCATATGATCAACAAAAAAAATGACTTTAATATTTTATCTCTCTCAAGGTATATTGTCACTTATATTTTTATCATCACTGTATAAGCAAAAGTAAAAAACAAAACTAGATCCATAAAAGTATTGCCGTAATAAATTCAAACATAATTTTCATCTCTTTCAAATTTAACACTCCACTCGTCACTACCTTAAAGTTGGTCCTTGATATGAGTTGTCAATTCCAATGTACAGAACATAAACAATAACAAAATTACAATGAAGTTTAACTAATGAACAATAATTAAAGAACAATAGTAATTCTATTTATATCTAGTTTGGATATGCGTTATACTTAGACATTTTGAGTCATCTCTTGTCACTGTAAGGACAAGCTATTAGAAGACACACCTTGAGAGAGAGAGAGAGAGTTAGAGTGTTGATGGTTTAGGCTAGGTAACCACATTAATAATTTGACATCCTAGTTACCAATAGTAAATATCGTAGAAACGGATATAATCAGTCCCACGTACAGTTAGATACCCTAAACCCTAAAACCTAATAGCAGATATAAGACAGTTAATGACCAATCCCTAGAAGGATTGTCTAGTCCACAACCTTCCCTTATAGGGTTTATGCAGTCACCACCCAGCCTTAGAGGACTTAAACAATCCACGACCCAACTTGGGAATACAACAACACAAGTCTAGCATCCCTAGAAGAGGCGCCGCGTAGGATAACATACCAAGAGAGGAAGCAGGGAGAGCACAACTCAGTCAAGAAAAACTCCAGGAAGTCACTACTTAACTTACAAGTAACCAAAATAGTCATGGCTTACTAAAGAGGGTTGATAATCATTTACGACCTTCTCAAGAAGGTCATAAGAAAGTCACCAACAGTCATGGCCTACCCAAAGAGATCACAAAACAATCACTAATAGTCACAGTCTGCCTAAGAAGGGACAATATGGTCACAACTTAGTCCACAAGGAGAAGAGATCAACAAAGGTCCAAAAACGTCCACTTTACAACAACAATAACCCTAGGCTTCCAACAAAGATGAGATCTATACTTCTTTCATGCTGAGATATTCCAAGAGTGAAGTTATGAACATAATATATAAACTTGGCGAATTCTTCTACAAGGGTCACTTAGGAAACCCTAGGTTTTAGTGGGTTTTAGGGTGGTACTATATTAAAACATAAAATAAAGTTGAGTACACTTACAATAGGGTACCAAAGTTCATATGGTCAAACAACAATAAAACAATAAAAGTAATAAGGTTAAGTCATCATACCAAAGGTGGTCAAGGTTGCTGATTTTTCTTAATATGCTTAGATGATATCTTAAAAAAAATTGTTACTATATATCACTTAAAGAACAACAAACACAAAAACAAAAGAACACAAAGATTTTCCTAGGGGAAACCACAAGGGAGAAAACCCCACAAAAATTCCTCAGTATAGAACTCAACTAGAGTAGTGTAAAACCCAAACAACTACTTCTCTCTTCTTTCTGGCGCACTAATCTTTCTCTCTCTTGTAAAACAACTTGATTGAGTGAGTACAAATGAAGGGGAGCACCTCCCTATTTATATTCTTCAGTTGACTTGACTTCTAACCTAGAAGGGCCGACTTGTCTAACTGACTAGGTCGACTTGTCCAACTGGACACCAAAAATAACATTTATTATATTGACACTTGGGTACTATTGACCCGACTTACATTCAAAGGTTTACATTGATTCTTTCAATGATACTAACAAGACCAAACTCATCTCCCGAAGGAGGAATACAATCTATACATTTGGAATATCTTCTGAAGTTATAATACTTTAACACTCCCTCTTAATTAGGAAGGTGTTCAACCACAACATCAACTGCTACTACAAATGTACAACTAACTGGCGAGTCTCTATATGTCATAGGAAGTGTTAGAAAATAGGACCACAGAGCAATAACAGATATACAATTAAATCAATAAACAAGATGCAAAACACATTAAAAAATTACAGAGAGACACAGTTATAACGTGGTTCACCCAATCGATGGGCTACGTCCACAAAGAAATTGCCGGTCCTTTTATTACAGTCCAGAAATATGAAGGGATACACCCTACAACAAAACCACTGCACTTCCTCTTCACGCTCTCACAGTCTCTCTTCCAATACAATACAATACCATACTCAGTCGTTTTACAATGCTTTCTTTTATAGGGGAAATACAGTGGGAAAATTCTAGGGTTAACCCAATACCATGGGTCCGTAATACTGTTGGCCAACACACATCCCAATTTTTTTTCTCGGGGGCTTCGCCCCCGAACCCCCGTTTCTCAGGGGAACTGCCCCCGAACCCCCACGTCTCGAGGGTGCTTCCCCCGAACCCCCGTGTCTTAGGGACGTTGCCCCCGAACCCCAAGGAAGGGAAAATGAGTGTACAATACTCTTGGGTTACAATCACAACTGAATAATATCTCCAGAACTAGAAGATTAGGCTCCACAACCAACAATCTCCCACTTGGAGATTGATCACAGCAACTCCACCGCTACTGCACTTGCTGGACTATGCTCTTGACCTTGGACTTGGAAAATTGATTATTTTCACCTTCATGCTTGAAGGCCAATAAAAACCGAGCAGGAACTCAATTTCTCTCTAGTTACTCCATTTGTCAACATGTCTGCAGGATTCTGACTAGTGTGTATCTTTTCTAGTTTTAACAGTTCTTCATCTAGAACAAATCTTATTAAGTGGTACTTGAGTTGTATACGTTTAGTCCTCGAATGAAAGGATGGGTTCTTTGCAATATGAATGGCACTATGGCTGTCACTGTATAGCCTACTATTCTCCTACTTCTTACCCAATTCTTCCATGAACCTCTGCAACCAAATCATCTCCTTACTAGCCTCTGTAGCAGCAACATACTTTGCTTCCATTGTTGAAAGTGCAACAACCTGTTGCAGTTTTGAAATCCAACTTACTGCTGTTCCACCTATAGTAAGCACATACCCTGTGGTGCTCCTCTTGCTGTCTTTATCACCAGCCATATCTGCATCAACATATCCCTGTAGAACAATGTTTGAACCTCTAAAACATAATGCATGAGAAGTGGTACCTCTCAAATACCTGAGAATCCAATGTACTACTTTCCAATGCTCTTTACCCGGATTATTCATATACCTGCTCACAAATCCCACTGCATGTGCAATATCTGGTCTTGTGCACACCATGGCATACATCAAGCTCCCAACCGCTGATGAATAGGGAATCTTGGACATGTAATCTATCTCTTCATGTGTCTTTGGACACATATCCTTGCTTAGTTTGAAATGGCTCACCAAAGGTGTATTGACCAATTTTTCATTCTGCATTCTAAACCTCTACAACACCTTTTCTATGTACTCACCTTGAGACAATGTCAATTTGTGATTTTTATTGTCTCTTGTTATTCTCATACCAAGGATTTGCTTTGCAGCACCCAAATCCTTCATCGCAAATGATTTAGCTAGTTTTCTTTTGAGCACATTTATATCCTGCATGTTAGACCCTACAACAAGCATGTCATCCACATACAATAACACAATAATATATCTTCCATTATCTAGCCTCTTGAAATAAACACAGTGGTCATAATGACATCTATCATAACCTTGTTCTGTCATAAACTTATCAAATTTTAAATACCACTGCCTTGGAGCTTGCTTCAGGCCATAGAAGCTCTTCTTCAACCTGCAAACCAAATTCTCCTTCCCTTTGATCTCATACCCTTGTTGCTGCTGCATATAAATCTCTTCCTCCAAATCCCCATGGAGAAAGGCCATTTTTACATCTAACTGTTCAAGATGCAAATATTCTACCACCACTAGACTTAAAATAGTTCTAATTGAAGTCATTTTAACAATAGGAGAAAATATTTCATCAAAGTCTATACCTTTCTTTTGTGCAAACTCCTTTACAACAAGTATAGCCTTGTACCGCTTCTTTCCTCCATCTTCTTCCTTCAACCTGTAAACCCATTTATTCTGCAATGCCCTTTTTTCTATAGGAAACTTAACCAGATCCCAAGTCTGGTTTCTTACCAATGAGTCCATCTCCTCATCCATGCCTTGCTCCTACTTCATTCTAGTTTCTACCTGCATTGCTTCTTCAAAACATTCTGGTTCACAAGAATCAGTCATCAATAAATAATACAGTAAAGGAGAGAATCGTTCAGGGGGTCTACTTAACCTGGTAGACTTTCTTACAGTTGTAGGAGTTTCAGGTACCTGCTGTCGCTCTTGATTTTTTGGTGCTTTTGAAACTTCATTTTCTTTGATTTCATCAAGCACTGTGTACTCTGTGTTTTCCTTTTCTTCTTTCTTTCCCTGCAACTGATCTTTGTACATGGCCTTTTTATTGAATACTACATCTCTACTCCTAATGATTTTGTGATTTTTAAGATCCCATAAGCGATAACCAAAATCATCAACCCCGTATCCAATAAAGGTACATTTCTTGGATTTAGCCTCAAGATTTGTTCTATCATATTTATCAATATGGACAAATGCTTCACAACCAAAAGTTCTCAGAAATGAGTATTTTACCTATTTTCCTGTCCATGCCTCCTTTGGAATGCCACCATCCAAAGCACTTGAAGGCCCTCTGTTTATTAAATAAATAGTAGTGTTTACAACATCACCCCAAAACTGTAAGGGCAACCCTGCATGAAATCTCATACACCTTGCACGCTCCATGATCGTTCTGTTCATCCTTTATGAAACACCATTTTCTTGGGGTGTTCCAGGGACTGTCTTCTTTTTGCAAATCCCATTGTGTGAATAGTAACTGTCAAACTCCTTGCTGCAGTACTCGCCTCCATTATCAGATCTGAGACATTTCAACCTTTTTCCTGTCTCATTCTCAGCTAAAGCTTTCCATTTCTTAAAAGTATCAAACACATCAGATTTTTGTCTAATGCAATAAACCCAAGTTTTTCTAGTTGCATCATCAATAAAAGTAACATAATCACGAGATCCACCAAGAGATTGTACCTGAGCTGGTCCCCATATATTTGTATGGACAAGCTATAAATTTTCACTCTTCTTTTGTTTCCCAACTGTGAGAAATCTAACTCTCTCCTATTTTCCATAAACACAGTTCTCACAAAATTCCAAACTTACCTGCTTCAGATCAGGAAGCAGTTTCCTTGAGTGGAGAATCTGCATCCCCTTCTCACTCATGTGGCCAAGCCTATGATGCCACAACGCCGTACCTATTTCTGTGGAAGCTACAGAGGTAGAATAATCAGTATTATGAGGACATAAATATAGCGTACCTATACTATCTCCTTTTGCAATTACCATTGATCCTTTAGTGACCTTCCACCACGTTTCTCCAAACGTAGACAAACAGCCGCTATCTCCCAACTACCCTGTTGAGATCAGATTTCTTTTCATAGCAGGAATGTGCCTTACATCCTTTAGCATCCATTCACTTCCATTATTTAACTTAATCCATACCTTACCCTTTCCAACAATTTTACATGGTTCATCATCCCCCAATAGCACATGCCCAAAATCACCTTGAACATAATCATGAAATAATTTCCTATGGGGTGTAGCATGACATGAAGCCCCTCAATCTACTACCCAGTAATCACTAGTATTATCTAATGCAAGAATCAAAGCATCTTGTAACACATCACCTGCTACATTCTCTTCTTGAGTAGTCTCTTGCTGTCTGTCTCCTTTTTTCTTTGGAGCTCTACAGTCTTTCTTCAGATGTCCTTTCTTACCACAGTTCCAGCACTCTATTTTTCTGAATCTGGACTTGGATCTTCCCCTTTTAGACTTGCCGCGATTTCTTGGGCTCCTTCCTCTCTCGTTTTGTCTCCCTCTGCTCTCCATGGTCAACGCATTACCTGATGTCTCACTTGTGCTTTTTCTTCGCATTTCCTCACTAAGAATAACACCAACAACATCATCAAACTTAAGAGTGTTTGAACTAGGGACAAAGTTACTTATAGCCATGACCAAGCTATTCCAACTTTCTAGCAATGAGCACAAGATTAGAAGAGCCCTAACCTCATCATCAAAGTTCACTTTTACAAAACTTAACTAACTGGTAAGTGTATTAAACTCATTTAAATGGTCAGCAACAGATCCACCTTCTGACATCTTCATATTAAATAAACGCTTCATTAAAAATACCTTATTAGAAGCCGATGGTTTTTCATAGAGCTTACTCAATGCGCTCATCACACCCTCTATTGTTTTTTCTTTCGAAATATTGAAGGCCACTGACGAAGCCAAGCACAACCGTATTGTTCCCAGTGCCTTTCTGTCAAGAACCTCCCATTCTTCATCCTTCATAGCCACCGACTGTTTTGCTTTTCCACCCAATGGCAGGTACAAATCCTTCTGGTACAGATAGTCCTCCATTTGCATCTTCCATAACTGATAGTTTTGGCCGTTAAATTTCTCGACCCTAAAATTTCCTTCTTCTGCCATTGCTCCCACTCGAACCAGGAACCCTTCTTTCTTGCGAGTTTACCAACCAAATAGACCTTTTGGCTCTGATACCAATTGTTAGAAAATAGGACCGTAGAGAAATAACAAATATACAGTTAAATCAATAAACAATATGCAAAACACATTAAAACATTACAGAGAGACACAGATATAACGTGGTTCACTCAAACGATGGGCTACGTCCACAAAGAAATTGCCAGTCCTTTAATTACAATTCAGAAAGATGAAGGGATACACCCTGCAGCAAAACTGCTACACTTCCTCTTCACGCTCTCAGAGTCTCTCTTCCAATACAATACAATACCATACTCAGTCGTTTTACAATGCTTTCTTTTATAGGGGAAATACAATGGGAAAATTATAGGGTTAACCCAATACCATGGGTCCGCAATACTGTTGGCCAACACACATCCCAAAATTTTTTCTCGGGGGCTCCGCCCCCGAACCCCCGTTTCTTGGGGGCGCTGCACCCAAACCCCGATGTCTCGAGGGCGTTGACCCAAACCCCCGTGCCTCGAAGGCAATGTCGCCAAACCCCCATGTCTCGAGGGATAATGCCCCCGAACCCCCTTTTTTGGGGCACTGCCTCAAACCCCAAGGCAAGGGGAATGAGTGTACAATACTCCTAGGATACAATCACAAATGAATAATATATTTGGATCTAGAAGATTAGGCTCCACAACCAACATGAAGTTTTGGAAAATCATCATTTTTCTTCATCATTGATATAGGATGGATCATCTTTTGCGATCTTCGGTATATAAATAATGAATCATCTTTTGTACGTACTCGAGCATCTTCTGAATCTTCTGAAATATGTTTTGTAGCATCAGTATGTGAATACTGAATAATCTTATGGATCATCTTCTATGTGTATACCGGATCATTGTCTATCTTGTCAATATATGAATACTAAATCATCTTCTATGTGGATACTGGTTCATCATCTATCTCGTTAGTATATGAATACTGAATCATCTTCTTACAACATCAGTATGTGGATATTGAGTCATCTTCTATCATACTAGCATGTGGATGCTAAATCAACTTTTGTCATCATTTGTAACTTCATCATATGCAACATTTGTATATAGATACTAAAACATCAACACCAATCTCATTAGCATGTTAGTGCTAAAATCAAACACCATATAATGCTAGATCATCATCTGCACTACTCGCATAGAGATGCTGGAACATCAACATCATCATCGGTATAAGAATACTGAAACAAGTTCATCAACAATCATCAATGCAACAACACTGGAAGTAACTCAATCAATCGACTCAACAATCATCAACACTAAAGCAAACATCTCAGCAATCATAACAATACTAAAACAATCATCTCAACAAACATCTCAGCAATCATCAATATAATAATAATGAAACAATCGTCTCAACAACCATCAAAACATCCCAACAAACATCTCATCAATCATCAGTATGATAGTACTGAAACAATCATCAAAACATTTAAGCAAAAATCTCAGTAATCATCAGTACAATAGTACTAAAGCAACCATCTCAACAATCAACAATATAGAAATACTGAGGATACATATTTCCCTTCAATGTCTCGGAGCAACATCACAGTGAGTTCTCTGGTAGATCCATCTAGGAATTTTGTCTAATTTACTAACCCTTTCGGGCCAAACAAGCCTAGTTAGATAGATGGATCTCCCTTGGGACCAAACAATCCTTGTCTAGCATACTAACCATTTTGGGACAACCAAGCCTAGCCATACATACTAATCCCCGTAGGATCAACATGCCTCGTTTGAATTACTAAACCTTTCGTGCCAAACAAGCCTAGCCAGACTTACCCTCCTCTAGACTGAGCTACTCACCACTGCATCCATCATCCATATGGTGTCACTCTCTCTTTCTAGAGAGGTCCTTTAGGACTACACCAAGCTTGTCTCAAAAGTATTCAAACTTTACATAAGCCAGAGGTTTAGTTAATACATCCGCTACTTGTTCCTCTGTAGGAACATACTTGAGATTTACAATTCCCTTCTGAATCATATCCTGGATGAAATGATATCTGATTTCAATGTGCTTTGAATTATCACGAAACATGTGATTTTCCTTCATCTTAATACAAATCTGGTTATCATAGAGGATATCAGTGGCATCTATCTCTGTATCAAATAGTCCTGCTAACATCTTTCGAATCCATACTGCTTCACTACATGCTGAACATGTTGCAATGTATTCAGCCTCTGCTGTACTAAGTGCAATACCAGTATGCTTTCTACTGAACCAAGAGATCATGCCTGATCCTAGACTAAAACAACATCTTGAGGTGCTTTCTCTATCTTTGGCACTTCCTCCCCAATCTGAATATGCATATCCATGTAATTTGATCTCGCCACTAGATGAATATCTTAGCCCATAGTCTTGCGGGAGTAGTCATGAATAAAAGAAGCATAGTAGACATACCCGCTTAATGAAGTGGTTTGCATTGGCCCACATATGTATGAGTGGATAATATATAAGATCCCTTTTGTTTTACTATCGATTTTTGGATAAGGATTCTTAGTATTCTTTCCTTGTGCACATCCTTTGCACACTCCTTCATGTTCTATCTGAATTTCTGGTAGACCAGTCACAAACTTGCTTACAATTGGTAGAGCTTTGTAGTGAACATGAGCAAGCCTTATGTTCCATAGCTCAAATGGGTTTATGGTACTAGTTGCTAGTGCTGAATCCATATGTCCCTTCAATTTGTAGAGTTCTCCTTCTTCAACTCCAATTTATATTGCATCATCTATGGTTTTACCTTTTGTCCACATGAGAACTTTTCCATCCACAAAATCAAATCTGAATCCTTTCTTGTCTAAGGATGAAATGGAAAGAAGATTCTTCTTTAGTCCTATGACATGCATGCCATATTTCATTTTCATAAGCTTTCCAAAATCCAACTTATAGGATGCTTCTCCTATTCCTTTAATGGGTAATTGGGAATCATCTCCAAGCATTACTTTTTGTGGAGATTCCTTTTGTTCAATACATGAGAGTGATTCCTTGTAACCTGCCATGTGCTTGGAGGCATCACTATCAACTAGTTAGTGTCATTTCCCAGTGAGACTGATCCTGTTAGAGAAGAGATTAAAACATTTTCTTCACTGGAGTCTTCATCCTTATTTTCTTCTTCTTCAACTTCTTGATCACCTTCTTCAACAACATGGGCTTGAATCTTCTCATATTTTTTATTCTCTCTGCTTTCATGGGACAGTTGATAGCAATGTGTCCCAACTTGTGACAAGTGAAGCATTCAAAGTTTTAGATGTCTCTCTTGGGTCTTTTAAACCCTTGAGTCTTATGAGGATGGTCATGACTCTTCCTTTTGCCTTTGGTATGAGATGTCAAGGCTTGATCCTCATTGTCATTTAGATTTTCTTCTATGGTTGCTATCCTTTCTTCTTCTTGGACACATTCTTCCGATAAATTTTGGAATTTGGTTAGTTTCCTTATTAAATAGATTCCTTGGATAAAGGCTTCCCAATCTATTGGAAGACCATTTAAAGTTGTCATCACAATCTCTGCTTCTTCAATCATATCATCAATCTATTCTAACTGATCTTTGATTTGAGCTACTCTTGTAAAGTAAGACTGCATGGTCTCTGACTTTTGAGCTCTTACACTTTTGATTTGATTCCTCATGGTCATTTTCTTCTTAATGTTTCTTCCTTCAAATAAACCAGATAAAGCATTAAACATTTCTTTTGGAGTCTCCCTTAAGGATACCCGAGGAATGAAGTTATCTTTGATGGAGTCAACTATGATCCTTTTAGCTATGATCATATCCTTCTTATACTTGGACTTAGCTTAAGCTTCTTCTAGTTCTTTAACTTCCTCTATAAATTTATCTAGATCATTCTCTTGTAGGATGAGCATGATCCTATACTTCCATGCTCTGAAGTTTTCAGCACCTTCAACTTCTCATGTAACTTGGTATTCTTTGTCATCTTTATAAGAATGGGAAATTCAAATGGAATAAAGAGGTATAGTACTTACTTAAGAAGACAACTCATGACTGACCTCCTTTTGGATGATTTAGGGTTTGATGTAGAAAGCCTAATTTTTCAGTTGGGATCACAGGTAGAGCTGAGTGGTGGAGAAGATGTGCCTCCCTAGGGCGAGGTAGAATGTATCTTCCTTTTTCTAAGATTGATGATGAAGACTCGGGAAAACTAAAACCCTAGTTTGTCCTGACAGCAGTATCTGGTCCAAAATTGAAAATTATTGGAATTTAGTTTTGTCTCCAAAGAAATTTGCGCTCTTTAGGGGCGAGTTGAGAGAGCCTTCTTTTCAGGTTGATCTATCGAGGGATTTGTTCAGAGTAAAAAAACCCTAACTGTGTAGTTCTTCCTTTCAGGGTGGCTCTGATACCATTTCGATTTTTATTAATATGCTTAGATGATATCTTAAAACAAATTGTTACTAGTAGATCACTAAAAGAACAACAAGCACAGAAACAAAAGAACATAAGAAAACAAATATTTTCCTTAAGGAAACCACAAGGGATAAAACCCCGCAAAACTTCCTTAGTATAGAACTCAACAAGAGCAGTGTAAAACACAGACAACTGCTTTTCTCTTCTTTCTGGTGCACTAATATTTCTCTCTCTTACAAAACAAATTGAGTGAGTGAGTAGAAATGAAGGGGAGCGCCTCCCTATTTATATTCTCCAGTTGAATTGACTTATAACCTAGCAAGCTCAACTTGTCTAACTGACTGGGCCAACTTGTCCAACTGGACATCAAAAATAACATTTATTATATTGACACTTGCGTATTATTGACTTGACTTAGATCCATAGGTTGACATTGATTCTTTCAATGATACTAACAAGACCAAACTCATGGGCCTGAAGGAGGAATACAATCAATACATCTGGAATATCTTCCGAAGTTATAATACTTTAACAAATTTACCACACACAATAAGGGAGCTAGGACCAAGTAGAAGATAAAGGACCGTAATTCAACCAAAGGGGTCACAAAAAGATGGTAAGAAAACCCCCATACCCATAGTACCAAGGTGTACCATATATTAAGAAACAACCCCTTTTACCTATAGGACCAACAAGAACAATGCCTTTAATATTTTCTCTCTCTCAAGGTGTTATAGCTGATTTTACCACATCTGGTTGATCACACATTTATGGCCTTCCCTGTCCCTCTACAGAATATTTGGACACCATGGACTTATATTATACTTTGATATTCCAATATCATCCTCCAAAATTACCTGTTTATACCTATACATGACTTTTAAATCAATACTCGCGTGTATACACAACTTTTGACCTCAAACCCGCGTACATCGGGATGTGTACAAAATGAAAAATATGTTTGGAGTTTTTCTCATATGAGTCTGAATATCTTGCCTCTTGGACTTCCATATGACTTGAGAACGCTCAGATTCGACCTTCCATTACCCCTTTGGAGCACTATATATTGAGCCTCTTGGATACATTGAAGGAGGATAAATTGAAGAGCAAGGAAACAATAGTCCATTGTTGCCTTAGTTTTGATTATACTTGACTCTGCATCCCTTTGTCCCTTGAAGCATATAGTGTTCTTCCCAGTCTTGCCTTTGCTTTGTGAGATTTCTATCGAGAGATGGAGGATTGCAGTGGTGGAGGCCCAGGTGGAGGACTTGGTTTCTCCAGTTCGCAGAAGTGCCGATAGAGTTTGTCACTATTGTATCTCTAATTAATTAATAGAAATATATTTTCCTGTCCAATTCATGTGCATTTTGAATATGAATATTGAATCCATGGATGTATTTAATTTCTTATACATGATTGATTATATGCTAGATTAGATCTAACACATTTATATATATCATGCTTGCTTTGTTTGATGTTGTTGAGAGAAGATTATAATTGCAATTGCATTGGAAAAGCTCAACGGGGATCTACTTCAACCGTCCGGAATAAGGTAAGATTCTATATCCCTTAGTGTTAGATTTGCTTACTGCTCTTGCATTTTGGGAAAGATTGATTTCTAGTGTTAGATTGTCTGTTGTGGTACCCCCAAGCCAGAGGAAGTGTCTCTCCATAATATAATTTGTGACTCAGTTGGGGAGATTCCTAGTTGTTTTTCTTTAGGGATTGGGTATGCAATGTGCTTGACTTGCTCTCTATTTCTCCCTGTTTCTGTGTCGCATTTAGTAGTATGGCCATCCATTAACACTCCCCTAGAGTGGTGTGACCCTTGGCCTGCTTTTTACCACTTTATTCTCTGTATACGCAGGTTTTTGGCTAAAAGTCATGTACACACACAGGGTTTTGGCCAAAAATAGCGTATACACACAATTTTTTGGAAAAAAGTTGCGTATACATGCAAGTTTTTGGCTAAAATTCGCGTACATACGCAGCTGTTCTTTGAACAGTTGCATACATCCTCCCTTTTGGGTGAGTTTGATGTTGTGGGAAGTTGCTAGGTGGGTTGTGAGTGTGGCTGGGTCTTCCTGGGTTCTGATGTTGTCTATTGACTGCTTCTTTCGTGACTAGAGACCACTTTTTCATTGATTTTTCTTTGAAAGCAGTTCTAGTCATTTATCTCCTTTTTTATTTTGCCATTAGTGCATTAGTATTTTTGTCTCGGTGTCTTGCTTGGATTGTGTTTGATGCTTTCTGTAGAGATTGAGAATTTAATGACTTTTATGGCATTTTCAAAACAATTATATAGTTGCATTCTTACTTGCATCTCACAAATGGATTTAAGGAGGTACTTGCATTGGATTTATTGGATGAGAGTTGTGTTTAGGATTTCATATAGGAAGGATTGCATTGGAATTTGGAAAGGAATGAATATTTATGCATCTCACGTAGTGGCATACCCTGTTTTTCATTCTATAAAAGTGCACTTGGCATTGTTTGTTAGGCATGCACATTTATTTCATTGCTGAGTATCAATATCATTAGTTGCACGACCATTTCCCTTTGAGTAATTACAACCATTCAAATCAACGCTTAAATAAAATGAACTACACATTTTTATTTTATAGGGTTCACCAACAAGATTAGGATTTAGAGTCTTGGAATAGTTCATTGTGAGTCAATTCTCCAAGACTACTAAACAAAACAAGTAGGTGTATCTCCAAGTGAGAGAGAGAAATCCTTGGTATAATTAGTGTTTCTCAGGAAGCTCCTCTCACACAGGAGTCAAGCATGAGGCAGCACACATGATTGTGATTGGGATAGCACTTGGTCACTTTCTTTGAGCGACGAAGATATTTCTAGGATCGTATTCATATATCGGTGCTTTTGAGGTACCGGTTGGTGCTTTCGAGCTTCGGGCTTTGCTACCCTTCCCATACGGTTGATATCGCCTGAGAATTGATTATATTGGGGTGACCTTAGTTGGATTACTTAGGTATCACAGGGGGTACTTGGAGAGGTTATTCTGTAGGTATCCTGGCCAGGTAGGGGTCAGACAACACAGTTGCTTTACGTGTTGAAGTTGAGGGTCACTATAATTGGTTACATACCTCCATTTGTAGTGTATGGGAGTCTCGAGCCTCTCCTAGGAGAGACATACCTACATTCGGGAGCTCACTTATCCTTCCCTTGGATTGCTTGAATTTTGGCTGTAGATTTTCTTAGGAGTATGCTCTTTGTGTGCTAGTTGGATTTAGGGATCACGATTACTTGAGTGTATTTATGTTCTCTTGATTTTGGGTCCTTTTATGTTCGACATGACTTATATCACTACTAGTATCCCTTCACCTACCCCATCCTAGTGTGAACCCTGGTGTTAGACTGGGTGGAACCACAACCCCTTACCTTGCTCGTAGATTCGGGAGTGGCCATATTCCATCCTCTACTCCATTTGTGGAGGATTTTTGCTCCCTTCTCTTGGTATTAACACTAGTGTTCATTCTCACGACGGTGGTAGTGGATAATCCCTTTGAATGCAGTTATCCTAATCAATCCTCCTTGTATCCTATAGTTTGGACTATTTATTGACTTTTTCCAACTGCTTTGGAGTAATATTGTTGTCATGTAGGGTCCATTTTCTATACACTCTCTCCGAGGCTTTGAATCGTTCGTGCCCATGATAGGTATAATTTGGAATTGGAATATAGGTTAGGAATTCACATTTGCTTGCATTATGCATTGCCTTATGACCATTTTATCTTGACCTTAGGTACGAACCCACTTCGTGATGTCACAAAACCTTCATACTACTACTACAAGTGACGTTATGTGAGTGGTAGAGCTCTCCTATACATGGGCACCATAGTTAGATCCTATTTTGAATTTGGTGCCCATGCTGAGATGCCTCCTTTAGGTTATGGGAGTCCCTTTTAGTCGCTCCATGTCCTTGAGAAAGAGCTTCATACTCATCTTGAACTTTATGCTAGTCATTCCCCATAGGGACTCCCTTGTATATATCAAGTTGTAATTGCATTTCATGAGTTTTTCTTACCTTATTGAGCTTTATGCCGACTCCTTGCTTCAGAGTTATAATCCATGTAGCCCGAGCTTGTCTCATGTCTAGCCAAGCAGATCCTTTTACATATCCTTTGGAGCTTGATCATCCCTTTACCGAGAGGAGACCTTCCCACGAGTGTCGTTATCCTGCACATACTTCCTTTCATTTAGCATAGGTATGTAACACTGCTTAGAACTAGTTATCCTGTCCATGACACTCGCCTCCTCCTAGCTATGTATTATAAAGCACTTTTATTCTTTTTCAAGCTTTTCAAAATATCTGAAAAAGTCCCCAAAAAAAACATAAAAATCCAAACGAGAAAAGATCTTATCTTTGGAAGCAGTTGATTCATGTCACCTTTGAACATAACACTGTATATCAGATCCGTTGGTTGGGTCATTAGTTTGAATTTAGGAGCTATACTTGTTACTCTGAGTTTATCTCCACCGCCTAGTTACGCTTCCAGTCCCCATGGAGCCTCTGTTGATGCCTCCTGTGTAACAGAGATGTCCTATTTTGCATATCAAGTCCATGCTACCTACCTTCAGTCACCGCTTTCCTTATGCTCTTGTTTGAAGGAAGTTAAAGTCTGAGTCGACCATTCCTCAGTTATCTTGACTTTGCATGTTGACCATTCCTGGTACTGTTACTGGTTTGTGCACATATTGTTTGAGTTCTTCCACATTATACAACATTGATGAGTACCTCATGTTGGTTGATGGGGGATGCCTTAATTCCCTCCTTTCAATGGATTCCATTCCATCGAATTTAGATCATTTATTCTAGAATAGGAGTCTAGAGCCATTTGAGTGCCTTGAGACTTATAGTCATTAGTGGTAGGTTCTCTCTCCATCGATAGTTTTGGGAATACATCAATGTCCCTTGGTCGATGGACTCTTTCAAGTGTTCGACCTCAACACATATATTCACACTTATTAGATTGCACTCTATACCTTTATTCCCATTTTCATTATTGGTGGGTGACCTTGCATCTGTTGACGGTATACATCAATGACCGATAATCAGATGATGGACTACTATGTTCGACCTCGACACATCTATTCACATAGTAGGACATGTACTCATAGCGTTTTGTGTAGAAGACCTTCCAGCCTGGTGGCATTGTAGCTCTCGTGATCATGATTCCATTGATTCCAGTATATCAGATATATTCATCCATTATGGAGATCTTGATCCATTGTATATTGTACGTGGTGATGACCACATAACACTTTATATATCATGCCTATTCATGGCCATTGTACTCTTATGCATTCGGGACTGTTACATGTATTTGCAGTAACATGCAGAGATTGATTATTATATTGTACTGATGAGTGGTTGGTTCTTCCACCTGGGTCTTCATTACTCCACTTCTGGGATGGATTTTATAATGTATTTCGGCCATCATGTTACCCCTCTGNAACTGATTTTACCACACTTGGTTGATCACACATTTATGGCCTTCCTTGTCCCTCTAACGACTCTTTAGACCCCATGGACATATATTATACTTTGACGTTCCAAAATCATCCCCAAAAATTGTCTATTTATACCTATACATGACTTTTAATGCAATACTCGCGTGTATATGCAGATTTGACCTCAAACACGCGTACATCGAGATGTGTGCAAAATGACAAATATTTTTGGAGTTTTTCTCATATGAGTCCGAATATCTTGTCTCTTGGCCTTCCATATACCTTGAGAACACTCAGATTCAACCCTCCATCACCCCTTTGGAGCACTATATATTTTGTCTCTTGGATACATTAAAGGAGGAGAAATTGAAGAGTAAGGAAACTATAGTTCATTGTTTCCTCAATTTTGCTTATACTTGAGTCTGCATCTCTTTGTCCCTTGGAGAAGATAGTGTTCTTCTCAAGATTTCCTTTGCTTTGTGAGCTTGCTATCGAGAGATGGATGATTGAAGTGGTGGAGGCCCAGGTGGAAGAACTCAGTTTCTCCTGTTCGCAGAAGTGCCGACAGAGTTTGTCACTATTTTATCTCTGATTTATTATAGAAATATCTTTTCCTGTCCAATTCATGTGCATTTTGAATATGAATATTGAATCCATGGATGCATTTAATTTCTTATACACGATTGATTATATATGCTAGAGTAGATCTAACACATTTATATATATCATGCCTTCTTTGTTTGCTGTTGTTGAGAGCAAATTATAATTGCAATTGCATTGGAAAAGCCCAATGAGGATCTACTTCAACCATCCAGAATAAGGTACGATTATATATCCCTTAGTGTTAGATTTACTTACTGCTCTTGCATATTGGGAAAGATTGATTTATGGTTTCAGACTGTCTGTTGTGGTACCCCCAAGCTATTGGAAGTTTCTCTCTCTGTAACACAAGGTATATTGTCACATATATTTTTATTATCATTGTATAAGTAGAAGTAAAAAACAAAGCTAGATCCAGAAAAGTACTGCTGTAATAAATTCAAATATAATTTTCATCTCTCTCAACTTCAACAATCCACTGGTCACTGCGTTAAAGCTGGTCCTTGAGATGACTTATCAACTCCAATGTACCAAACATAAACAATAACAACATTACAATGAAGTTTAATAAATGAACAGTAATTAAAGAACAATAGTAAAGCTAGTTAGATCTTGTCCATATCAATTGGAATTGAAAATGAGAATAGGCCAATTAGGCTTATCTTCATGACCTCAACGTTTAAAGATAATACAATACAACATAAAATAGAAGAACAAATCATGAATATCATTTCCACACAAACAATGTTGAACATTAGATTGACTAAGGATCTGGGGCCGCTCCAAGAGGCCTTGCTATGATATCCAAAACATAAAACCATATCATGGCCTTAAGAAAAAATGTCCATGTGTTTGATTTCTTAGTAACAGCCTGCAACGATCTAGAACAATGATGAGATACCGGAACTGGTACCAAAAATGTCTTCAGTAAGTACTGAAAGTCTACAATGCTAGAATCTCAACTAGAATGTTTTGTCATCAACAAATTAGATTCATAAATTCAAATTAATAAAGTAAAACCATAAAATTAAACAAAATATTTAGCCTTTACCTCAAAATGCTTACAAGGGAACATTAAGGTCCAAAAGATAGGAACATGGATAGTATTGGATCACATAATAAGGTCAAAATGGTGACATATTTTGTGTAAATAAGGTCAAAAGAGAGGACCAACACTCCCCAAGGATGAAGAGTTTGCATGTCCTCATGCAAATTTGACTTTAAAATTGGACAAAAACATCATTTCATAAGATCTTTACTGAACCCTACAACATTAACGAGGATATTTAACCCTTTATTTTGTTGACGTATGCCTTTTCTAAGTCTTCTTTTTTTATTATAGGTGATATTCTTCCTTACTTCCTTGTGCCATTTCTTACCCAAATCATAAAATCTCTTACTTTTACAAGTAGGCCTATCAAATTTCCTTTGCAATTTTCCATTTTGATTTTTTAGTATCTCATTCTCATTTTTAATATAGTGGTCAAGAATGATAAACTCATGAAGCTGCTATTTTAAATGCTGATTTTCTTGGTTTAGTTACAAAATTGTTGGAGGCCTAGTTGTAGTGGAAGATGCAACTGCAAGTGGTGTATTGAAAGGTTGTTGTTTAAAATAAAATTTTCCCCGTTGTAAAGAAACAAACCTTTCATGATAAAGAAATTTGTCTTTCCCTTTCTTTTGATGAAATATAAGGACTTCTGATAGCTTCAAATCATTATCTGCCCCAATTTTAGGTGATGCTAATGGTGAGGATGGAAGAATAAGGGAATTCTTGGATGTAATGAATTCCTGGGATTAATATGTTTGGCCATACTCCTAGTTATATGGTGAGTAACTGGTAATTCCATTGTGATAACCTTGATGTAGGTCACCTCCTAGGTTTTTCCCATATTGGTTTAAATACATGGCCCTCGACTATGCTAGAGTTGAGGAAATCAAGGTTAATAAAAATTTTAATGACGTTCTTTGCCTTTTGATATTGTGGATCGGGATTTTGGGATACATGTGTGTGTTGTTCTTGAAAATTAAACCCTTCAATATCTACAATTCCCTCTTTAGAACAATGAGGTGTATGTTTTTCCCTTTCAATAGAACCTTTAGGTGGGGGGAATGAGAAACGAGGGTATAAAAAATGCTCCCAACTCATACTATTCTTTCCTAACTTAGCTAAGAAAAATAAAATTTTAAGGTCATGGTGACAGAAGATTATTATAGGGTCTTTAAAAATTTATTCTAACCAAGGCAACCATTTTACAAAGACTTTTCAAGAAGAAATAAGGAAAATTTAGCTGTGCAATATTTGACTTGAAATGTCACAAGATTCTAATATGGTATAGAAAGGTTATACCATACCTCCCCTCACAAGTCAAATATTTTTGTAATTCCACTAAAGGTTTGGCCCATTCATTCTCCAAGCAGCTACATAGTGTCCCTTTTGTCCAATATATATGATAAAATTTTCAGTTTAGGAATAGTTTGCAATCCTGGTATGTCATGGTTTGTTTTTTGAACCATAGTTCTCAAGTTTTGGGTAACCCTATGACTATGGTAATACTCTCCTTAGATACCTTCACCATTTTATTTCCCAACTCACCTTTTTCTCTTTCAGAACTAAGAGAAAATTGCGTGGACACCTTATCATTATATCCTTGAAAACTCCTAAAGAAGGGAAATCGTCCCCCATCTTCAAACATTCTTATGGAAGCGATAAATTCATGCAATAATTCTAGGATATCCAAGGAATCAAGGTCACAACGATTGACAACCATCTTGGTTGGGAAGACGGAACACTTACTCACATTTATAGGAAGGAATATAATTCAGGTGGATTATGAAACCTTCAAATGTTTAGATATTTGAATGAACCGAATAATGAAATAGAAAGCTCATTCGAATCAAGTTTACACTTTGAATGAGTCAAAATTGGTCACATCTATAGGGTGAAATATTAGCAAAAATCATGTAAATGAAATTGAAAAATGATGTTTTTAACAAGGCAGAAGCTCAATATTATGAGTGAATGGGAAATTCCTTTGAGGTGAATTTGTCAGTTCCATCATGACAAATCATTCTTAGATTAGTGGGTGATAGGTAAGGGAAAAGAGGCAAGCATTAGAATAACATTGATTGAAGTCATAATGGGTAATGAAAAATGATAAAGGATATATCCAAATGAGAGTAAGAAATATGGGATATGGGTTAAGGAAAATGAAGGGTATAGGATATAAGGTAAAGCAAGAAAGAGGATGGAAAATAGTAGGATTTAGAGCAATGAAAGAGTTTTTAGGAATAGTAAGAATGAACAAGCATGGAGGCGTTACTAATTTTGTGTATTTTAAGCGTTTTTAATAAATAAAAAATGAGTGCTTAAGAAACTTATTTCAAAAACCTTACCAGTGAGGAATACTTACAAAGCTCCCAAATGTCTCTATATATAAAACTTATGCCGATATAGGAACTTTGGTGCATGAACACTAGTGCAGGAAGTGTTGGTGTTGGTACTGAAAGTTCTAGTGTTAGTACTGGAGGTGCTTTTTGCACTAGTCTTGGTACAAAAACAACTAAAATTATACAATGATGAAATAGAGAAGGTCTAGGCCAAACTTGGTTGAATCTTGCTGCCACATTATGAAGTGTGGTTGCTAGACTAAAGCAGTACTACGCTTGTAACTAAAAATATGTCTATGAAAGAATGCATCTATGGAAGAATGTATCACTTGTTGAGATCAAGAGATGATACCATACTTTAAAAATAGAAAGCAATTATAGTGGATACAATGAGCAAGGATCAATGTTGGTCTCTCTGGGCAGACCCGGGTTTCCTTTAATGTACCAACAAAACCCCTAGCTCATTGGCCCTTTCGGCGATAGACTGCAGAGCAGCCTGAAGTCTCACCCGAAGTGATCTTGGATGGGTCGGCTGAAGACTCAGGTGTCTTCAATCGGGTTTTGTAGCATCCTATTGGTTTGTGACTCTTCTTCACCAGTGGGATCTCTCTGCGATAGCGATCCCGCCTTCTAGCTGGCGCTGGTAGGAAATGGACTCTTATCGCATCTCTGCTTCTAGCGCGATGCACAAACTATCTCCTCTACTCAGCTCTTATCTTGCGATATCTCACACCGCGGTTCCTCCGACAGTGCGATATCGCCTTTCTACACTGTGATATCCTTTATAGTAAAATGTCAATATGACTCTCACAGTCCAAAAGCTTCCTCCCTTAGCATAATAGTTAAGCTAAACAGCCTCACTTAGACTCCTACAGTCTTATATGCTTAACATCAACTACGCTGAACTCACAGAACTCATATACCGGAGTCACTTACCACTGTGTCTGTCAAACTATTATGAACTAAACACTGGTAAACTCATATACATGCTACTTGATACCTTCAACTTGCGTTTAACCCTCTGTGTGCTATAAACTGAAGCATAACATACATACGTCCATCAACTTATAAGCAACATTCATGTAACAGATAACAGATAATACATAAGTAAAGTACCAACACATGAAATAGTCGCACAACACACGGATTTTACGTGGTTCACCTCCAAGGGGGAAGCTACGTCCACGGGAACTGGTTTTTATATTATATCTTGAGAGGATAAACACAGTTCCACTGCAATCTGATATGTAGCTTGAGATCTTCTGGGAAACTCCGCACACACAACCGGGAACCCTTCTCTCTTAGATCTCTTCTCTTATATTGCCTTCTCTTACAATATACTCTTCCTCTCTCTCTCTCTCTCTCAATCCCTGCGGATTGTTACATACATGCTCAAGGAGCTAGCTACTGGTTACAGTAAGATAATACAGATGGATTAACAAGACCAGATCTCGACTCTTACAATACTGCTCTCTAGAGACACTTGGCTAGCTAAATGACTCAGTGGATACCCCCGTATGACTGTCTAAGCAACTACCCATTTGTCTAACCTTTTACATTACAAAATAAATGCTTATATAGGCGGCTCGAAGGTCTTGCCATTACAAAAATGTGGGCCTTTCGCAACAGTAACCCAAAAACTCTAACTGTGACAGTTGGCGCATCTGTACTGTGGGCTACCGCTTACCGTCACACCACAGCTTTCTGCAGTCTTCCACGCTTCTCGATGCTGATCGTCGGTATGGGTGCCTCTTCCTCTGTCGCTCTGCTTCTGTCCTTCATCTTCAATGCCTCGGCCCGTTGCTCCCTTTCCTTTATGAGGGTAGCTGACCCCTCCTGTCTTCGCCGCTGCCTTAAGTGCAATGGTTGAGCTCTCTCTTCTCGGCCGCTCAGGTACTGTCTTCTTTGACTTTCCTGTCTCGATGTAGCATCTTTTCCTGTAGCTGTGGGACCCTGCTCCAACAATCCCCTAACACTTACTTGTGGCTCGTCCCTGAGCCACTAACAGCTGGCTTCTCCTGCTGTAGCTTCTCCTTGGCTTCCTGCGAAGTCCTTGTGAATTTATCTCGAAGTCCTGCGACTTCGTTGTTCATAGCTTCAACACACTCTTGTGCCATTTCAAGCATAGCTTGACTAATGCTGGAGTATTTTGTAAACTTTGTTCATAGGTCTCTCTTACCTTTCCTTCCCTTATTGTCATGCTCTTGCTCTCGTCGCTTGCAAGACCTGCCATCCATTTCTTCACCATAAGGATTCAAATGCTTGGTATCACGAGAACTCCTCCCTATCTGGGTTAGAACTCGTATCCCAATTAAAATATAAATCTGTATCTTCGAGTCTTCTTAAACATTTCACTCGGTCTGGATTCTTTCATATGAAAACTATACAAACCATGAATTCCATTCCGAGAGCAAGCCTTTGTCTGCACTCTGAAGTTTTGCTTGTTTGTTTTGCTTGCCCCTTTCACTTTTCTTCTCAGCAAATCACTCCAGGTATTCATGCTACCTAGATATTCATATTTTCATTTCTTTGCCTCGGCAATCTCTTGTTCTTCTCTTAGGTGATGAGACAGGTCATCTTCCTTCTCCCGTTGCCATCTTTTCCTCATTTTTACTTTCGTCCTTGCTGGAGATTTCTTCTCATCATTCTTCTGCTCTGTTTTCTTATCTTCAGTGATCTGGTCATCTTTCTGCTTCTCTGCAGCAAAGACTTTGATGACATCTTCTACATCCTGTGCTTGACTCCTCATCCTTGGCGGCTGTCTGACCTATGATGTACCTAATTTCACAACCTTGGGCGACATTGTCATAGTGGACATAAGGCCATCGCACTGGAATCTCTGCACAATGTCCTCTAAAGGCTCTGTCTCGGACAGAAACCACTCGGTGCAATACTCTGGATTGGCAATGGTTGCGAAATTGGGGAAACTAGCACTCTGTAAGTGAAGCATCTCTTCACAGGAAAACTCTCCAAATTGCTCTGTACTCTCAGAAATCGCAAAAGTAACCCTTCTGTATGAATGATCTCTGAATTTATAACGAAAGCGATAATCTCTGAAGCAACGGTCATCTAGGCTGGAACCATCGGTGGTATTAATTGCATGGACAAGACAATACCCGTCATTTCGATCCTCATTAATTGCTGAAATTCGATGAAATTTCCCTCGAAACTTGTGTGCAGGCGCTGGTCTTGACTAAGATTTAGCAAATCTAGAAAAATCATTATACTATTGCCAAATCTAGGGTAACGTATACCAGTCATCACTGTAATAACTGCTTGTCAGAAGGCGAAGTGACTGGCCCTCTGTCTCTTTTCAAACTTGTCTGCGTGGCCCGGGGAGCATCGCATTGCTGCGATGTCACACCGCATCATCTCAAACGAAAGTGTCAGCATGAACTCCACAAGTCGTCTTATGACTTGCGCAACATAACTTTTCTGATGCGATTCCTCATACTTGGATTTTTTTATTTTTTATTTTTAAAAGTGTAGACTCATTCCTGGTGCGATGCCTCCTTTCAACTACACTGGACATCTGCACTCACAAAGCTGTCTGAGTTAGGGCTGGGAGGTGGAGTGGCTATCACTATAAAGCTTAAGCCTACTACCATTAATAAACGTAGGAAGAAGCTCCCCGTTCAGTTTGCTGAGCTGAACAACACCTCCTTCTGTGACATATTGAATTTGATATGGCCCCAACCAATGCGTCTTGAACTTGCCTGGAAACTTAACAAACTTACTGTCATATAGGAGCACTAGGTCTCCTATCTGAAAACTCTTGCTCTTAATGTGCCTGTCATGGCAAGCTTTTTCTTGTGCCTTCTGCACTTTCTGATGGAATCCTGTGATGAATCTGTCTTCCTCTAAGGCAAGCAGCTGCGCTAGCCTTTCATTCATCGTATCTGTATCAGCTATCTCGGTAATTTGAGCAACTCTTAAACTGGGAATAATATATTCCATAGGCATAATAGCCTCTTGTCCATACACCAAGCTGAAAGGTGTGTGTCCTGTAAGTTTCTTACATGTAGTCCTATACGCCCATAATAAAGCATTAACCCTAAGGTCCCAATCATTTCTTTGGCTGTCACAGATCTTAGTAAGGGAATTTTCTAGAATCTTGTTAAAAGCCTCCACCATACCATTAGCTTGTGGGTGGTAGGGAGTGCTCTTATGGTGCTAGATCTGGAATTCCTCCGTCAGGGCCTCAATAGTGCGGTTCAGAAAATGTGTGCCTTGATCACTCATCAAAATTAATGGACATCCAAATCTACTTATGATGTTTTCAAAAATGAACTGTGCAGTTGTAGCAGCATCACAATTCCTTACTGCTTTAGCCTCTGCCCACCTGGTGAGGTATTCTGTTCCTGTGATGATGTATCTTGCACCAGTTCATTTCCCTGGTGGGTTGATAGGACCCACAAAATCTATAGCCCATTTTTCAAATGCCCGCAGCGTAATCTATGGTCACAGCGGAATTTCATCTCTCCGTGAAGGTTTTCCTACCCTCTGGCAGATATCACAACATCTGCAAAATTCCTTAGTGTCTTTGTGCAAAGTAGGTCACCATAATCCTGCAGTCAGGATTTTATGAGCAGTCGGCTTTCCTGCGAAATGAAATCCTGCGGTACCTGAGTGTGCTTCTCTGATAATGGCCTCTTTCTCGTGCGGCATCATGCATCTGCGCAAGACTTCATCTAGTCCTAACTTATATAGATGTCTTGCGATCAAAGTGAAGTCTGCTGCTTTCACAACTAATTGTTTCTTTTGCTGCTTATTGAAGTCAACCGGTGCCCACCCTTTAGTGAGAAAGTGAATAATATCCTCATAGTACTCATCTGCGATCTGGATAGAAAATAATTGCGCATCTGGCAAATTATCCTCTAAATTACTTGGTTCTTCTCCTGAATCTATTCGCGATAGATGATCAGGTCCGACATTTAATCTTCCTGGTTTTACAATGATTTCAAAATCATACTCCTGAAATAGAAGTAACCATCTACAGATCCTTCCTCCCAATACTGGTTTATTGACCAAATAATTTAAAGCGGAATGGTTAGTAAACATCTTGAATGGGGCACCCAACAGGTAGTGCCTCAACTTTTGTAGAGCATACACCATGGCTAATCCTTCTCATTCTGTAGTGGTGTAGTTCTTTTCTGCTATAGATAGCTTTCTGCTGGAGTACGCGATCGGATGATCGATACCCCCTTCTCCTGGATGCGTTAGGACAATGCCTAGTGTGATGCCAGATGCATCCACATGAACATGAAATGGCTTGTTCCAATCTGGGAATACTAAGATGGGTGCTGTAACCATATTCTCTTTAAGTGTGTCTAAACTTTGCTGGCATTCCTCATTCCATAGGAATGTCACGTCTTTCTTTAACAACTTTTCCATAGGCGCTGTGATCTTTGCATAACCTTTCATAAATTTTCTATAGTACCCGGTATGACCAAGTACTGTCCTCAACTGCTTGACTGAGTTGGGTGCTGGGAGATGTACAATGATGGCAATCTTTGCAGGATCTACCATCAAGCCTTGTCTGCAAACAATATGACCCAACAAAATACCAAATGGTGCACAGAATATACATTTCTTCAAGTTAAGAGAAATCTGATATTGCCTACATTTCTCTAACATGAGCCTTAAATCTCCTATATGCTTGTCGATTAATCCAAATACAGTCCAATCATCAAAATAGACTTCTAAGAATTTATGTATGTATTCCTTGAATACATCAACTACTACTCTAGAAAAGATAGCTGGTGCATTTTTAAGACCAAAGGGCATTACCGTATACTGGAATGAGCCCCATTCTGTCGCAAAGGTGGTATTATGTCGATCCTTTGGATGGATTCTGATCTGGTGATAGCCTGAAAAGCCATCAGTGAAGGAGTAGACCTCCTGTCCTCCCACATTGTCTAAAACCTCATCAGTAAACGGTGTTGGAAATGGATCATGAAGTGATGCATCATTGAGTTTGTGCAAATCGACACAAATCCTGATGTCTCCTTTAGTTTTATTTTCCTTCACAACCATGGGACTAACCCATTCGCTTTCTTCTACTGGCTCAATGATGCCTGCTGCTAGCATCTTATCGATCTCATCCTTAACTTTTTCTTTATAGCGGTGATTCAATCTGTATGGACGCAACTTAACTGGCCTAGCATCCTCTTTCAATGGTATGCGCATGACTCCCAAATCTCCTACTATTCCCTTCATCTCTGTGAACTTAGTGGGAAATAAGTCCTGATAGTCATGTAAAATATTTGCAATGTGTCCTACTGTTTCATCATCCCAATAGTCTCCAATAGAGGCAAAATTTGTTTCTGTTTCTGTGCCAATATTGATCTTTTTAATCTTGATAGGTTCTGTGATAGCTGGAATCTCGAGTCTTGGTCCATCAACATCGCGAGTCCCTTCTGACTCTGGAATGTTGATGCTGCGAGGATTCTCAGCCTCATCATCTGGCTCTACTGCGAAGTTGTAGCACTCTACCGCATGTTCCAACTGGATAGCCCAATCAGACTGAGCAGACACTGATTGGGTACAGTCATCAAATATCTTAGTCTTTATAACGTCTAGGGCCTGATCAATTCTTAGATACTCAGATTCAAAAGTGAAAGTGAGTAAAAAGCTGTCTATCATAAGTGGCCATGTGATGGTTCCTCTGCGCAACTCGGTCTCAGTGTACCAGTTCCTTGGAACTGTGTCTAAAGTGTGAATGAATAGGTGAACCCATTCATCCTCTGGAATTTCTGACCAATTCTGTTCACAAGTCTGGATATGTGACCTGGGGTCACTTTCTCTTGTATATTTCTACTGTAAGGGATCCTTTTCATTAGAGAACCTAATTGCCATCAATCTCTTAAAGTCATCCCATGATGCGATATGTTCTTTATGTGCATGCCACCATCTTGTAGGTGTGGCTCTTACTGCAAGGTCTATAGTTGTCATCCTCTGCTCCTGAGGAATTTCCTGCTCAAACTATTGTAAGAAGTCATTGACATCCGCTAAGCCATGAAAGGATGGAATATCAATAATGTCTGCGCCAATCCATTGTAGTGACTTAGTCATAAATGCACATCTGGGCGTTGAGACTTCGTAAAGTCTGTCCTGCCAGTTCTCTAGACCAACCTCCGAATATGATGTGCATGAGCTGTCGCATCACCGACTGATGTTTCCTTCTACGGTCGGATTGATGTAATCACTCTGATTAGCTGTCATCTGATAGAGGCTCTCCATATTACGTGCCTCTTCCTCTATTCGGATAGGTTCAATATACCTGGGACCCTGAAAAGGATCCAATGGTGCGATGACCCAGATTTGACTATCCTCAAAGGTCATTTGTCTTTTCTTTAAATCAATAACAACCATGTTATCGATTGCCCAATCAATACCTAGTAGAGATGGATATGGTCTACTATCGCCAATGATCTCTATAAATTCAAAGTCTGCAAAGCTGCGGACTCCGTCAATATCAACTGGTACCTACGGTAATCGACCCAGTGGTGATACCCGCTGCTGATTGGCTAGTCGAAGATGGATAGGCGATCTGGCTAACTTAGGGCTACCCATCTGTTCCCATGTCTGCATAGTCAGAACATTTACCTCTGATCCTAAATCTAGGATTACCTCATCCATTTCAAATTCTTGAACTTGTGTTGTGAGTCTCATCTCTCTTCCTGTTCTGGTATGGCCCATAATATTATGAACAACACGCTGTGCACTGCTCATGGAAGAAGATGGTTGACACTAATCTATGATGCGCTGAAGTTCTCTGACAGCTTTCTCATTTTTAATGAGTTTCAAGCAACTCCGCAGGAAGGATTGTACACTTCCTGTCGACTCATCCTCTTTTCACCTTCCCGATGTGGTAGCGTGCGATATCTGCACAGGACTAACGCCACAAGGTGTTTGCTGCTGCGGTATGCCCCTGCATGGTAGTACCTACGATCCCGCTGCTGTAGGTTCAGTAAAGAAAGTTTGAGCTTTCTGAAACGTTTCTTTGTTCTTCTGCAGGTCGAGTGGTGTTAATTTAGTAGTGGCTATGCGCACCCACTCCGGACCCGTGTTCTTTTCTGCATCCTGCGATGTTGGACTAGTAGAAGCACCACTGCGAGTCACAATGTTGGCTCTTGGTTCTAGCTCTTTCTGCTTAGCAGCAATGAGCTGAATTTTCTGGTGTACTGCTGGCTTAGGGTCTCTAATCTTGGCTATCAAGATCGGACACTCTTCTATAGGGTGATCATAGGACTTGCAATACTTACATGTCGTACTAGGGTTCTGACAGTCCCTATCATAATGTCCTATAATTCCACAATTGTAACAAGTAATAGGTCCAAGGCCACGGCCAAAGCCTTCTCCATGGCCAAAGCCTCCTCCACGGCCAAAGCCTTCTGCACGGCCTCGTCCTCTGAATCCTCCTCCACGGCCATCACGAGCCAGTTCATGCTGTGTTCCTACTGCTGGACCAGGTGTTTCTGAATGGACTCTATACAAGTCATGCTTTATCTCTATCATAAGATCATAAGCTCAGAAATTATGTTCATCATGAACTACTGATTTGCAGAAGTTACAATATAAGTTCTTAGGGGTTTGTACATACTTCTGAAGTAAAGGGCATTCCGGTGGTCGATGTCCTCTTATTCTGCAGAGTTCACACCACGGCCCTTGAGTCTGTAATAAGGGGTTAGGAGCCCCACTTACTAAATAATCCACAAATACTGGACAATTATCCTTAGTATGGCCCTATCCTTTACACTTTATACACCATATCTCTTGTGCAATCTCTTTTCCTTTCTTAATCTCATGCATCTGTAACGTGATATTGGCTAACTGGTTCTGTAGGTTTGTCATTCCTGTACTGGTCTCAGCTAGAGGTGAGGCCTCTAGTTTCATTTCCATCTCCAACGCTTCATCCTACGTACGGAGTCTCTGTTGCATTAATGGAAGTTTGATGTGAGGGAGTAGTGCTGTGATGAACCATTCTTTATGCTGCTCCGGGGAAAACTCAAAGCTGATTTGGTATATAAGGGCTTTGAACTTCTAATCAAAGTCCCATACTGACTCTGTAGGTAGCTGTTTGATGTCTTTAAGCTCTGTGATACACTGTGACTCAGACTTAGGTTTCTTAAATTCTTTAATCATTGCGGTCTTGACCTATACAAGTGTTCTGGATGGTGCTGTTGTATATTTCATATACCATGTTAAGGCTCTGTCTCTAAGTGTAGTGACCAACTGGAAAAGTTTAATATTATCATCCTGGATCCCTTTAATGGTCCATACGGCTTCACATAAGAACCAATGCTGTTCCGGGTCTTCTGCCCCTATACCCTTGAAGGTAGGTAACTTCATGTCATCCCCCATTCTGTTTGTTACGTGGTGGATGCTGGTTTGCTGTATTACTACCACTCGATGGTGTAGGTGTAGGTGATGTAGCGGTAGTATGTACTGTATGTGAACTACTAGATGTAGTTCCTACGGGATTACTCTGAGTCCCAGTTGTTTTCTGTGGGGTATAAGGGTGGTAAGGGATACCCCCTACTGTTCTCTCTATATTACTTGGACTCTGTTCTCTAGTAGTGTCTAAACTGTTTTCAAAGAGAGAAGATCTGAAATCTACTTTATATTTCTTACCACTACGTGTACATACAATTTCATTAAAGTCACTCTCAAACTCTTGTGACATTACACTTATTTACTTATTCATCTGAGACTATATCCATTACTCCTTTTTCATGTAATAACATCTTAATGGACAAGTTTAAAGAGCTTACGTAATTACCGCGATATCCTTTGAAGAAGTACCTCTCTGCTTTGCTGAAGCTCTTTCTTTGATCGACTGCAAACTCTGTAACGAAGCCTTCCAGCAAACTCGCAAGCCAGAAGTCTACCGCCCGTGAGATGGGATTATCAACGCTCTTCACAGTTTGGATCAACTCTGGTGTCCAAACTATGTTTCTTTTCTTCTTGAATATATTCTTATCAGTCAACTTTGATAACCAATCATACAACTCTATTGCATAGGTTGCAAAAAATATCGTATGCAGGTCAGTGAAGATATGTTTTTGTAACCAGTCCTCTGTACTCAGGCTAGGACTCTTGTTTTCTTTTTTAGCAAATTCTTTCTCCTTAGACTCAACCCAGTGGTTAATTTCTTCTTTAGTAGGATGCCAATAGAACATTATCTTTTCGGTTTGTTCAAAACCAGCAACGAAACGATTTGTTGGTCTCTCTGGGAAGACCCGGGTTTCCTTTAATGTACCAACAAAACCCCTAGCTCACTGGCCCTTTCGGCGATAGACTGCAGAGCATCCTGAAGTCTCACCCGAAGTGATCTTAGATGGGTCAGATGAAGACTTAGGTGTCTTCAACCAAGTTTTGTAGCATCCTATTGGTTCGCGACTCTTCTTCACCAGTGGGATCTCTCTGCGATAGCGATCCCGCGTTCTAGCTGGCGCTGGTAGGAAATGGACTCTTATCGCATCACTGCTTCTAGCGCGATGCGCAAACTATCTCCTCTACTCAGCTCTTATCTTGCGATATCTCACACCGCGGTTCCTCCGATAGTGTGATATCGCCTTTCTACACTGTGATATCCTTTACAGTAAAACGTCAATATGACTCTCACTGTCCAAAGGCTTCCTCCCTTAGTATAATAGTTAAGCTAAACAACCTCACTTAGACTCCTACAATCTTATATGCTTAACATCAACTACGCTGAACTCACGGAACTCATATACCGGAGTCACTTACCACTGTGTCTGTCAAACTGTTATGAACTAAACACTGGTAAACTCATATACAGGATACTTGATACCTTCAACTTGCGTTTAACCCTCTGTGTGCTATAAACTGAAGCATAACATACATACGTCCATCAACTGATAAGCAACATTCATGTAACAGATAACAGATAATACATAAGTAAAGCACCAACACATGAAATAGTCGCACAACACATGGATTTTACGTGGTTCACCTCCAGGGGGGAAGCTACATCCACGGGAACTGGTTTTTATATTATATCTTGAGAGGATAAACACAGTTCCGCTACAATCTGATATGTAGCTCGAGATCTTCTGGGAAACTCCGCACACACAACCGGGAGCCCTTCTCTCTTAGATCTCTTCTCTTATATTGCCTTCTCTTACAATATACTCTTCCTCTCTCTCTCTCTCTCAATCCCTGCGGATTGTTACATACATTCTCAAGGAGCCAGCTACTGGTTACAGTAAGATAATACAGATGGATTAACAGGACCAGAGCTCGACTCTTACAATACTGCTCTCTAGAGAATTTTGGCTAGCTAAATGACTCAGCGGCTACCCCCGTCTGACTGTCTAAGCAAATACCCAATTGTCTAACCTTTTACATTACAAAATACATGCTTATATAGGTGGCCCAAAGGTCTCGCCATTACAAAACTGTGGGCCTTTCCCAACAGTAACCCAAAAACCCTAATTGTGACAGTCGGCGCATCTGTATTGTGGGCTGCCTCTTACCGTCACACCACAGCTTTCTGTAGTCTTCCACGCTTCCCGGCGCTGATCGGGGGTATGGGCACTGCTTCCTCAGTTGCTCCACTTCTGTCCTTCGTCTTCAATGCCTCGGATCGTTGCTCCCTTTCCTTTATGAGGGTAGCTGAGCCCTCCTGTCTTCGCCGCTGCCTTTAGTGCAATGGTTAAGCTCTCTCTTCTCGGCCACTCAGGTACTGTCTTCTTTGACTTTCCTGTCCCGATGTAGCAGCTTTTCCATTAGCTGCGGGACCCTGCTCCAACAATCAAGTAGCCAAACAACCATTTCCCAAGCTCTATAACAAGGGAACAACTACATCTAGGAAAGCCAATTTCTTGAGATACATGAAACTCCCTCTTTTGGGGACAAACTAGTCATTAAGCCGCCTTACACCTATCTCAATTTTATTTTCCATAAACATAAGGCTATAAATTTGTTAAAGATATGCATGCATAGACTCAATGAATACTAAAAGGAAACTACTATATAGTTGGTAACATATAGAGAAGATCATTAAAATGATACTCATATTCAGAAAATATAAACAATTATTGTTCATAAATATATAGTTCATTTAATACTATATCAAGCATCTAAATAATTTTAAAAATAAAAAAATAAGGTTTATTCATATTATCTTAATGGCAGAGTTAGAAAAATGCACTATTTGATTTTCTTGTACCAATTGGTACATGAATTTACATATTGTCTTAGTTCTAAAGAGTTCAACTGGTGGAATATTCTTTGCATATAATTGAACTTAATATTTCAAGCATAGCCCAAGGAAATATTTAAAAACATATATGCTTTTTATGGTTGCAATAAAGATCCTATTTTCTTATTTATATAAGATCCATCAATTGTTTAACAGTCTTATGCCGAGGGATCCATTTGGATAAGATAAGGGATTTTTTTATCTCTTTTCCTTATACAAGGAGAATATGAGAGTATATGTGGTCAAAAATTGACAACCAATAGAAAACCAGTCACCCCTGTCCAACTCCATGAAGTCTTATGGTCATCTAAGTGATATAAGTGAGATTCACAATAAAGCTTGCTAAATTTATGTAATCATGGGTCCCAAAAATAATGCCCCAAAAGACACAAAATGCCCAAAAATACCGTGATGGTGTTGTTTCTTCATCCATTGATACAAATATAAACAAAATGCCAAGGGTTTCATTGTAAATTAAAAAATGCCAAGGCTTTCACCGTAAATTCAAAACCCTAGGTTCTATTCACAAAAGGTGCATTACAAATTGATCCAATGTTTATTGTCTATGGGATCCCAATGATTACCTATTTATCCATGAGAAGCATGAACCATGAGCTCCAACCATGAAACGTGAAATATGAGCTCCAACCGTGAAATGTGAGCTGTGAGCTCCAACCTATGAGATCCAACCGTAAAATGTGAACTTTGAGCTCTAACCTGTGAGCTCCAATTGTAAAATCCAACTAGTGAGTTGAAACCATGAAATGTGAACCCTGAGCTCCAACCAGTGAGTTTCAACTGTGAAATGCGAATTATGAAATCTAACCAGTGAGATACAACCATGAAATGTGAATTGTGAACTCCAAACAATGGGTTGCAAACATGAAAAGTGAACCGTGAGATCTAACCGTGAAAGGTGAATCGTGAAATGCAGAGCAATATGAATGTAAAGGATGAGAACGACCAAAGGTTAAAAATAACTTCACCAAGTGGGATTTAAGGGACGACTACCAATTAATACCAAATGTACTCAAATATGAAATTTGATGAATTTTTTCATCACATCCTTAAATTTTAAAGCTTTTGGGATTGAAAACCTTCCAAAATGTAGAGATATGGATCTACATAACAACCATATCACCTTTTTAATGCTCATGCAAGGAGAATACATAGTTTGGTGCCTAGAATGGTGACTTTGACACAAATCCTAAAAGTTGCACAAGCAAAACATAATTGATATCCTTTATTGGGAGTCAAAGAAGTCAAATTTTTGGGTCTTTGATATTAGAGAATATTGTCCTAGTGTTCCCATTGAGTTTTATGGTTCAATGGATTTCCATACATTGTTGTTCTTTCTCACGCATAATCTATATATGTAAATTATTATATTGACAATGTAATGACTTAATTGTTCCTGTAAGTCAATGTAGAAACCATGAAAGCATACCATGATTCACCCATGTGGAATTACTAATTGATGGTGATCCACTATATACATATAGAAACATCAATAATTAAAAAACAATTCGCTACTTCTAGATTATTCTCTAGCCCTATTTTACTTTAAGCTAACGCATTTGATTACCAATTTTCTCCTCAGCTATGTTCTTCATAGAAAAATTGACGCAGCAAACATACACCACATGATACACCTACAAAGATCCATATCATGCACTTGAACAATGTGAAACATGTATCATATTGCCATAGTGTAGTCAACTACTTGTTGTTGGTGTAACCAACATTAAAAAAAGAGTGTTATGAATGTCCCTCTACTGAAATATAATTATATATATATATTATATGAAAAATTCCAAAATGCATAAATGTTAGGTATAATGTGACGCATGATTGAATAACATGCACAACTACATAATCAATCACCCATGCAGACCTCTTAATCATATAATGCTGTAATATGGGTCACTACTAGTGATTACAATGAAATGATAGAGTTTATTTTAGTTTGAAAGCTATATATTTATCCAACCCTTCCAATGTAAAAGTGTCAAGATTAATTGCAATTAAATTGGCACTTGTAAATTAAGCACACACTTCACAAAAATATAATAAATAAGAACACAAAAAAATGCAACCATAGAGGGGAATAGGCTTGATCATGGTCATAAAGGTTGAATTACACATGCCATGATATAATATAAGGAATAATTTAAGTACCAAATATAATGATGATGATAATGTAATGTCCCCTTTTTGGAATTTTATTAAAATGCCCAATTTTCCAATTTTTTCACTTTTTTGGCTCTTGACTAGTTTTGATGTCTAGACCTCCAAATTGACCCAAATGCTTCCAAATTTTCTCTGAAGGTACATGAATGATAATATAAATTAAATATAATTCTCATGTATGTTTTTTGACCTCCAAATTACTTCTGAAAACTTGTTTAATGTTCTGTTCAAAGTAGAAGTCTTTACTAGCAAATTGGGGCTCCAATTCCCCCTGGGTAATTGCCGGAAATGGCTTCACAAATGATCCCAAAGTCACTTGAATTTCTGAAAAGAGGATGGGTATGTGTAAGGTACCTTTTAAAACTCTCATATGCATCATGGTTTAGTTTATACAGTCTGTTATTACTCTTTCCAAAACAACCCCCAAGTCACAATTTTGACCCTTGGGGAAAATGCACCAAATCTTCTCCCAATGCAATAAAAATCAGTAAAATGCCTTCCAATGCTTAATTAATTAACATGATACTTGAAATAAACATTAAATAAATTCCATACATCATGCATTTATTATATGTACATTCCTCCATTCAAAATAATAAGCATTACCATGGCATATATCAAAATGGAGTGGAAATGGTCATTGTTTATTGATTAAAAGTCATTTTGACATACAACTCTTCGGAATTTCGACTTTAAAATTTCTGAGAATGAATAAAAGAGAATATTTAACTTATTCCAATCATAAATTTACAATTAAATTCTCTCCCAATTCAAAATCATCAGCATTACAATGGTTCACAACAAGATAGTGGGGAAATGACACTATTTCTTCATTGTTCAACATTTTTACATGAATTATTTTGGGTATTTAGACCTGAGAGTATTCTAAACATTAAATACAGATCATATACATCATAAAATAATATTAATGATAATTACAATCTTCCCCAAAGTTATCAATAGCTCACCCAAAGCGCAATCCCTCCATTGGCATGAATATGGTGTGAAAACTGGAAATAGTTGAGAGAGAGTGCTGCAATAGAATAATCCACATTATTTCCTGTAGATTAAACCTGCAAATAATACTCCATTAAATCTCCATGAAATACCTGAGTGGCCTTTCCAAACACCAACTAGGATGGGAATCTTTCACCCTCAAAATTGGCTTAAGCAAGAAAACTAGTCATCCACTAGCTCTCACAATTCACAAATGAGCAAAAAACCTATTCTCATGGGTCATCCCTATATTTTATAAACATTATTGGTATAATATGGTTCCAAATCCAAGTCGAATTGGTGTGGCTGCTCATGCTATGCCATGTGGCCTCTCTCTTCACCTTCCCTCTTCTCCCAAATTTGAGTAGGAGCCTCTTGGCCTTCTCCAACTCCCAATTTCGACCTCCAAGATGCTCTATTCAGGCCTAACATGTCAATATTTTAGTATGTCAGCTTCCATATCTGACTTGGGTCATAACTGTCATAGAATCTCCATCATTGGTGTCATAGCTGTCATAAATGTAAGGGGAATCTAGCCAAGTGTCCATGAAACTCCCATTTGGCTCTTCCTCTCCCATGTGAGTTACAATTCATCCCAAATTCTACCTATGAAGTATATGGACAAGCATATTAAAATTATAATTCGTACAAGAACATTAGACTTCCCATATATTCAAATTTGCAAGAGAAAGATACCATTTAACATAGGAATTCTAGCTAGTGTGGGCCCCATAGTCTCCATGTGTCTTCATGCTCTATTGCCACTTCCATTTTCTCTTGTATGTATTTAATAAGATAAATTATTATCAATAATTAAATATTTATCCCCTTATAATGTATAAACATCATTTATTATCCCCCTTATTCCAAATCTCAAAGCTTCCACCCCCAACCTAGGTAACTAGTGATTTTCCTCCTTGGCAATTATTTGACTTTTAGCATCCATTTGACAACTTTCATGAATATGGAAAATGTGATTTGGCCATTGTGACCCAATGCCAAATTTGGGACATTACAAATCCTCCCTTCCCAATATTGCTTGTCCTCAAGCAATTTCAAACATGGTTGTTGAAGAACCTGCTTTCTGTATGATTCTTTGAAGTTGCCACTAAGCTTCCCACTTTGAGTCTTTGAGATTCCATGAAGATTTCAGAGAGGAACCACCATGCTTGCTGCTGCACTAATCTGATTAACATCACCTTATTAAGTGGGGAACACATCTCCCATACTGCTTGTTTCCCAAAGAATTTGAAATCAATCGGACTAAAAACAATACCAGGGTCCCATTGCTTGCATTGCATTCCAATAATTAAGAGTGCTCTCCAACCCATACCATTTGAAAAGAGAATTCATGGATCCCATTTTCTTGTATGCATTCTTCCAAACATCATGAGTGCATAATATATATCATCAAAGTATATAAAAACATAATAAGAATGTACATCAAGGAGGTGCCTCACCAATAAATCATGAAAGTGCTTATACCTCCCAATGAGTAGACTACCATTTGCCAAGTGCATACAAGCTTCAAGTGACCAATCAAATCTACTCCAATGACATAGGTGAGGATCCCATGTCCCACTATTCTACTCCAAAGATATATAATGTGCATCAATATAATCAACCATGTGTTCTTTCATCCAAGGAGTGAATGAAGAACCTCCACCAAAATCTGAACCAAATAATGAGCAAAGAAAACATGAAGACTTCAAGTGGATCAAAGAAGTCTCATCAATACACCCATGAATATGTATATCATCATGAAATAACAAAGGAATTTTCTTCCAATAAGAATGTTCTTCAATCACATATCTCTTCACCCAAGTGTGTGATGAAGTTCCTCCAACATCAAATAGACTAGGCAAGGAGCAAGGAAAATCATGAGTCTCCAAGTGACTCAAGTGAACATCATAGGTGCACCCATGTAGATGTGTATAATCATAATGTAAACAAGGATTCTTTTGCAAATTTAAATAAGATGGTTCTCTAATAATTACATCATCAAAAGGAGAAATAGATGTCCATGCTCTTCATGTGGCACCATAAAAAATAAACCTTTCACCCATACTTCATTAGGATGACTGCTGCAAAATTTAGAAGTGTAGGATGTAGGAGAAAGAACCAACTCACCCAAATGATCATTAAGTGCAAAATTGTCATAATGTGAAGGATCCACAGGGGTAGGATTATGCAGCTCCTTCAAGAGTGTGAAACCTTTGTCATAGATTTGTTCCAATGTAGAGGAATCATGTTCTTCTTTAAAAATTGGATACCCTTCATCAAGAGACAATTCAAGTTCCTCTTAAACCACATCAAGTGTTTGGATCTCTTCAAGCACATCTTCAAATACATCAAGTACATTCAAATTTCCAAATTTCTCATGATCCACCATGTCATGAGAATCCTCCAAACAATCTACCATTTGACAATCTGAAACATAGGAGGAAAAACAAGTGTCTTGCAACTTTTCAAGAAGTTGCTCATTTTGAATTGTGAGCTTATGAATAACTTCATTATTCTTCAAGTAGGATTCATGTAAACATTCACTAAGCTCTGTTACCACCTAATTTGTACTTAGTGGTTTTTTATCAAGTGAGCCCGGTGAACCAGACAAGGATAACTTGTTCGGACTTCAGAAGACCTTCGGTCTTACTTATGGGTAGCTTTGTTGTACTATATCACATGTTCATACCCCATGGGGGAATTGTGATAAATGTTCTTGCATGATAGTGTCTGTAAAAGACTCGGTCTCTTAGACTTTATTTGTCAATCTGATCAGCCGAGGGTGTTTTTTCCCTTGGTTATTATTGGTTGTTGAATAAACAACTAATAATTTCTGAGTTTTTCACTCCATACCTCCAAAGTTGGGGTGGTCGGCTTGGCATTTAGGCCTATTGAGGTTATTAGAGTCTATGTGTCAATGTATAAACATGCTAGACATCATGGTTGAGTCATATGCACATGTCTAAGTCCCCCTAGGTTTTTTCATTTTTTTTAAATTTTTAAAATTTTCAGTGTTTTTTATTAAAATTTAATTTTTCCAAAACCTAGGCTATTTTTTAATAGTTCAATTGGAAAAATTGATTTTGTAATAAAAGTGGGCCAAATAATCGGTTTCAGTCATGTAGGTGCTCATTTTCAAGCTAAGAGCACCATGTAAACCCATGGACCCACTATTTCCTAGTTTTGAGTGATTTTCCATCACTCAGGTCAGAAAGCCCCAAATAATCAATTATTGATTATTTTAATTAATAAATTGATGAATAATGGAGCAAATCCAAAATCCTAGATCAGTGGATTCTCAACCGATTTGATTGAAATTAGTCAGATCTGAACCAGATTGACTGTATCTGACAAATCCTTGACTGAAGGAGGTGATCTGGACAGATCCAGAGTTGAACTTCAACATCCTTTATGGGGAATTTCACCCTCCCTCTCTCCTCCACACATTTGGGCTCATCTGGATGAGTTTTGGTGGATGCTTCAGTCAACAGGTTGAGGTGTCAGTCAGATCAGCCCCCCGATTGACAGTTGCACTCAGTGAGACTCAGATCTGGCTTAGCTAGACACAGATCAGGCATTTATGGACTCTCCTTCAGCTACAGTGGTATATCTCCTTGGGATTTGCGCCCCCTTGGGCTGGATCTCCTTTTTTTTGTATAAATAAAGCTCAGGCTGCCTCTTCCAAACTAGTGAGAACTAGGATTCAGGTCTTGTTGCTCTTGTATTGTATTGTTTATTATTCTGAATAAAGAAGCTTTGGAGGCAAGATCTATGGTGTAATGCTCTTCATGTGTGGATGGTGATTGTCAAATGCTTATGAGGTATAATCTGTGTTATTTATCACTGCTTTTGCTGGTTAATTGTTGGCCTTAAAGGAGAGAGCTCCCTCCTGTTAGGGTAAGAGTTTATTCTAGTTTGATTTATGCTCTTACTACTACTTGTTTCAGATCTATTGGAGTTGTATGTATTTTAAGTTTAATTGCATGCTTTCCAATTATCTCTTCCAGTAGCACCTATGTTTTAACCATCTGTTTGTGCAAGGATTTCTAAGTTGCAGGTGATATCGCTTGTAGAAGAGGTTGAGATGGTTTGCATCTTCCTCATCTTCAAGATATTATGAATGACATAGTCCCTCGGTGTTCCACCAAAGCAGACTCCAAAGCCCAACATTCCCAGGCTTCCAACACTCTTTCTCTCTCTTCCTCCTTCAAAATCTTAATTTCTCTTCAAATTGGTTACTTTTAAAGAATCTTGTTGCTTAGATCTGTCTCACAAGGAAAATTACATATAGATCTAGTTAGTAAGATCCTTTCTTAAGTTTATATCTCAGTTTCATTTTGCATATAAAGTCATATTTTAAGAGATCTAGCTGAAATTATCCTCTTTTTTGCAAGCATTTTAAAGAAAATTTGTAGCTTGCTTTTAAGGTAGTTTCCTTTACTATACTTTAAAGTTTCATATTCTACAATAAAAGTGCACATCTCATTGGCTGCCCAAACAGCAAGCCAAGATCCCAAGGAAAGCTTGCTTTCCTTGGTTCCTTTTTTTTTGCAAAACTAGATTACCCCAACTTAACAAATTTTTACTTAGTTTTTTTTCGGTAACTAGTGTGGTGACCCAAAACACTTTTAAAGTGTGTTTGGGCACATTTGATTTTAATTGCTCACTTTTTAGCAGGTCTAACAAAAAAGAGAAGGATACTTTGTCCAATTTCTGACTCTTGGACGAACCAGAGCTTCTTGGAAGCTTCCCCCACCGCCGTGTTTTGATTTTAGCTTGTTACAAGCTTGTTGTAAGCCTTTGGATCCCAGATAACAAGGACCAAAGTGCATCAATTTCAATTTGATGATATTGTAAATCGATGCTAATAAAAATAAAAGTTCCTTTCAAATAGGCTCTTTCGAGCCTATTCACCATCCCCCCTGGGGGGATTTGCGTCTGTGTCAATTTTTTACTTTTTGTTCATCTATTTTCAATCTAGTGTAATTATAATCTACAGGGTAGTATAATTTGATTTATTATCATTTCCATATTCCATATCTGATATTTCAAAGTAATCTTAATACTTATCCCACTACTTCTCGATTGACCCGAAAGGGGAAAGAGATGCGTGGTAGGACTAATTAGAAAACCGGTATTGTGTATCTTTGTTTTCCTTTTCATCAATGGTTTCATCAGCTATAATAAAATTAACCCCTCCTTGATTCCCTGATTGAGATCCACTTGGATCGAAAGAGGTTCCTGGAGGGTTTTCTTTTTAACAAGAACACCTATCTTAAAATTTAATAAAATTGACAAGACTCCGGTGTGTATGCTCTGCACTTGGCTACGTTTTGTCTGATCAGTCAAGCTGCATCAAAATCACTTGAGTGACTAGAATAATTAGGATTCACTCTCCCAAATTGACAAACCATCAGGTGAAAATCCAACACCTAGATCAAACCATTACGGTGGCAAAATACCCAAAGGAAGCGGGAACTCCTGAAAAGTGACCTCGGGCCGCCGATATTTGTTACACCTATGGGTGCATTATGAACAATAACATCAGAGACTCCATTCAGCCCACATATTCCTTGCGGGTAGCTGTGAAGGTTTAGTTTTGGACATACTCCAAGTACTCTCGGGTATATATGGAGTCGCCCCCTTTCGCCTATTTTTAATCAACTCATATTTCATATTAACTTAAAACGTACCAAGAGGCAATCACAAAACATTCACTCCAAGCACATGCAAGTACATTGATTATATTTGGACTCCATTTTAAGGAACTGGATATTTTCTTGCTAATATATATATATTGTGTCTTAGCATTGTGCTTTCGTGCGCTCATTCTGTATCTTGTCATCTATGGTTGTTTATGGTTAAATTTCAAACTCCTAAGTAACTCATTCAATTTAACATCACCATACTAAATAATTTTGCCTTAGTAACTTAATAGGGTCTACCCCCCTTGGCTTCATTAGGAGTTGAGTCAAGAACAAGGTGACAACCTTGACTCGAGACTTGCCCCCAAGGACACACTGAGTGGCTTGAATATTTCTGCCACGTGACCTAGGTGTGTGAAAGGTGGCAACAAGCTCAATGATATTTTTTATATAAAAAAGCAAAGACATGAAATTACCTTTGATGTTGCACATTGCTCTTTGGATCTTCTCCATGTTTTCAAGGAAGGATGGCTCCTCCAAGGAAGTAGCTTTCCAACAAGAATTTGATACCAATGCTTGAGTTTCATGGAGTATGATAAGGGCCTCTTGGATCTTCTTTTCATTCATCTTTAAGGACCCTTCAAGAAAATGAGGCTCTTGAAAATTAACATCCTCATCTTCTTCCTTCTTGCTTGGACCAACTTCATGAAGCTCAAGTGGTGATGGGGAAGTTGATCTTGTTTCTTCTTCAACTGCTACAAGGTATTCATTTTCAGGTTTAATGGAAGTTTGGCTTGCAGCAACACTTTCAAAATTGTTCTCTATGTCACCAACATAGAGGTGTGAGCACCCATCAATAGGTACTCCTTCATAGTTTAATCATCCATCAGTAGATTCTCTTTGGTCCATGTCCATAGTAGAATTTGTTTCAGAATGATATTCAATAGTTTCAAGGTACTCTTCTTCCTTCTCATGTGATGTTTCCTTATCTTTTTCAAAGTCATTTGGGAGTGAATTTCGATCCTCTTCATGTAATGCCTTTTCTTCTTCATCACCCACAAAAATTTGTATCTCCTTGGTCTCCTCCCTACTTGTGCATTGATTATTATTCCTTAATGAGTTCTTATTTGAATTATTTTTTATAAATTCCTTCAACCAATCATTAAGGTCTTCACAATGAATAGTTTTATGTGCCAATTTGAATGCTTGATTAACCTACCTAGACATATCATCACCAAAAGGCTTAATGAATTTATTCAATTCATATATACCATCCATAACTTCAATAGGTTCCAAGAACATGCTCTGATACCACTGTAATGTCCCCTTTTTGGAATTTTATTAAAATGCCCAATTTTCCAATTTTTTCACTTTTTTGGCTCTTGACTAGTTTTGATGTCTAGACCTCCAAGTTGACCCAAATGCTTCCAAATTTTATCTGAAGGTACATGAATGATAATATAATTTAATTATAATTCTCATGTATGTTTTGTGACCTCCCAATTACTTCTGCAAACTTGTTTAATGTTCTGTTCAAAGTAGGAGTCTTTACTAGCAAATTGGGGCTCCAATTCCCCCTGGGTAATTGCCGGAAATGGCTTCACAAATGATCCCAAAGTCACTTGAATTTATGAAAAGAGGCTGGGTATGTATAAGGGAACTTTTCAAAGTCTCATATGAATCATGGTTCAGTTTATACAGTCTGTTATGACCCTTTCCAAAACAACCCCCAAGTCACAATTTCGACCCTTGGGGAAAATGCACCAAATCTTCTCCCAATGCAATAAAAATCAGTAAAATGGATTCCAATGATTAATTAATGAACATGAGACTTGAAAAAAAAATTAATTATAGTCCATACATCATACATTTATCAGATATACATTCCTCCATTCTAAATAATAATCATTACCATGGCATATATCAAAATGGAGTGGAAATGGTCATTGTTTGCTCATTAAAAGTCATTTTGACATACAAATCTTGGGAATTTCGACTTGAAACTTTCCGAGAATGAAGAAAAAATAATATTTAAATTATTCCAATCATAAATTGACAATGAAAGTCTCTCCCAATTCTAAATCATCAGCATTACAATGGTTCACAACAAGATAGTGGGGAAATGACACCATTTCTTCATTGTTCAACATTTTTACATGAATTATTTTTGGTATTTAGACCTGAGAGTATTATAAAAATGAAATACATAGCATATACATCAGAACATAAGATAATTAGCATTATAATCTTCCCCAAAGAGATCAATAGCTCACCCAAAGTGCAATCCCTCCATTGGCATGAATATGGTGTGAAAACTGGAAATAGTTGAAAGAGAGTGCTATAATAGAAGAATCCAAATTATTTACTATAGATTAAATCTGAAAATAAGACTCCATTAAATCTCCATGAAATACTTGAGTGGCCTTTCCGAACACCAACTAGGATGGGAATCTTTCACCCTTGAAATTGGCTTAAGCAAGAAAACAAGTCATCCACTAGCTCTCACAATTCACAAATGAGAGAAAAAATCTTCTCATGGTTGATCCCTGTATTTTATAAACATTATTGGTATTCTAAGGTTCCAAATCCATCCATAAACCAAATCCAAGTCGAATTTGTGTGGCTGCTCATGCTATGCCATGTGGCCTCTCTCTTCACCTTCCCTCTTCTCCCAAATTTGAGTATAAGCCTCTTGGCCTTCTCCAACTCCCAATTTCGATCTCCAATATGCTCTATTCAGACCTGAAATTTCAGTATGTCAGACTTTATATCTGACTTGGGTCATAACTGTCATAGAATCTCCATCATTGGTGTCATAGCTATAATAAATGTAAGGGGAATCTAGCAAAGTGTCCATGAAACTCCCATTTGGCTCTTCCTCTCCCATGTAAGTTACAATTCATCCCAAATTATACCTATGAAGTATATGGACAAGTATATTAACATTATAATCCATAAAAAAACATTAGACTTCCCATATATTCAAATTTGCAAGAGAAAGATACCATTTAACATAGGAATTCTAGCTAGTGTGGGCCCCATAGTCTCCATGTGTCTTCATGCTCTATTGCCACTTCCATTTTCTATTGTATTTATTTAATAAGATCAATTATTAAATATTTATCCCCTTATAATGTCTAAACATCATTTATTATCTCCCTTATTCCAAATCTCAAAGCTTCCACCCCCAACCTAGAAAACTAGTGATTTTCCTCCTTGGCAATTATTTGACTTTTAGCATCCATTTGACAACTTTCATGAATATGGAAATGTGATTTGGCCATTGTGACCCAATGCCAAATTTGGGACATTACAGATGATGACGACGATGATGATAATGATGATGATGATGATGAGGATGATGATGATGATGATGACGAGGATGATGATGACGATGACAATGATGAGGATGAGGAGGAGGATGATGCCGACGATGAAAATGACGAGTATGACGATGAGGATGAGGACGGGGATGATGACGATGATGAGGATGAGGATGGGTATGATGATGACGATGATGATGAGGATGGGGATGATGGCGAAGATAAGGATGATAATGATGATGATGATTATGATGAAGATGACGACGGCGGCGATGATGATGATAACGGTGATGATGATGATGATGATGATGATGATGATGATGAAGATGATAATGATGATGATGACAATGGTGAGGATGAAAACGACGATGACGATGATGATGAAATTTGTTTCTTAAGAACACTTTCATCACTTTCACACATTTATTCAATAAGTTTCTTGTTTGATTATCGAATATTGTTTTGTGTGTCTCATGTTTGAGTCTCAAACCCCTCCCATACCATTATAGCACGTGTCCATTTTAACCATGACAAATGTCAGTCCATACAAGCACAAATTGAAAAAACTTTGATGTTGGCCCCATTTGCATGTCATTAGTGATATATAGTACTATTGGGTGGGTGAGTCATATTTAAGTCTATAAATCCTCCCACATTGTGAAAATGTGCGAATAGTCTTCCCAGGTCAAATTTTAGCTCACAATGAAACAATTTGCGAAAAATTCAACATTATCCCTGTTAAGAGGTCATTGACGTTGTTGGCCATGTCTACTGAAAGTACAATGTCTTTTAGTTGTGACTGTTATAAGGAATTCTCAATCAGTGCAGACACTGCTTGTTCCCCTGCACTGTAAGTCACAAGCACAAAACAAAAAGACACAACAACACATTCTTTCCTTAAACAATCAACTGAAATAACATGAAATACAATATACCTCAAGCCTAGACCTCCTTGTATTTTCTCCAAAACACCCTTGCAATCATTCAATACCTGTAAGATAGATCAAAAGACAAGAAAAAAAGATGAGAGCATCATGATAAATTTATTATTTATATCAGTGATCAAGGAGTCTGAAAATATCTAACTAAAATCAATACATTAGATATAGGAAAGGGGAATGTCTTTGTATTAATTATGGAAGAGAAAGAAGTACAACCAATCCTTGATGTCGATGGCTTCAATCTCCACAAGAACATCTATAATCTTCTATAGCTATGTATATCTCTCCAAACATAAGCTAGATCTACTTTTCCTCTGATTCAAACTTCAAACTAACAACATAAGGGTGCTTTTTATGGCCTCCCCTACTCTCATCATGAAGGCTTCATTTATAGGCCTAGAACTCATGAGATGACTTGGAAAATGGATAGAATGTGATCCCTACAGGTGAGGGAAGTGAATGCCACCTCTCCCAAGCATGTAGGAACTGACTCCACGGAGGCTTCCACATGGAAGATTCCAAAACCTTCTTTTTCCCCAATTTTTGACCATCGACGCTCCAGGTATAAAGGACAGAAGCGTTGACCTAGGGTTTTGTCAAAGGAAGAGGGAAACGATGTTTTTTGGTCCACGGTGAGAAGCACTATCAACGCTCTATGCAAAAGTCAGAAAGGTGCCGACCCTTTAGTATGTGGAAAAAAGATGACCAATAGGACTCAGGCCAGGATTCATGGGAGGTTAAAAGGCAATGTAGAATTTCCATGAAGGCCGATAGGAAATGTGGAATTTCCAGGTGCAACAGATTGCCCCCCAAAGTATGAAGCTATAAGGAAGTGATAAGTGAAATAGTTTACAAGATTTTTGTCTGATATAGAGGCAAAGAGAGATAGACTCATAACTAATACAAGACCAGTAATTGACTTTATCCAAAATAATCATAGCTGCGGACAAATACACTGCAAGTATATGATGATGACCATGTCATGGCTACCAATTAGTGTTCAAAATTGAACCCTTATCATCCCTTCCAAAGGGTTCTTGCCCTTCCCAGAAGTGTAAAGTTAAAATTGCCCTTCAAAAAAAAATTAAAATCTGAATTTTACCCTTCCAATTAAGAAAGGCATAATTTATATTGACATTTCAAAAGAAGGGCAACATTTGAAATTACCCGTACATATAAATTTCTCAAGATGTTGAAATTCCTATGCTATAAAGTTCAACTCATCATTCAAAATATTAGAAATATGATAAATTATAATCACTTACTCACTCATGGCATTTACTCACTGCTTAGTTGTGCATGATGGCTAGAGGCACTAGCCATCGAGATGTGACTCTGATTCTCAAGTCACTTGGGGCTGCAATCTAAAGTGTGGCAATGTGTCAACAACTATGACTATAACAAAAAAGAACAACTACTAGTCTACTACTAGGCCCAAAACGAGCTCAAAACTTTGTGCCTACTACCTATGTGAACCTCGCTACCAATGTCCACTCTTTTTTCGTCAAAATGAAATTCAAAAGGCCGGTTTGATAAGTCCTCCTTGACAAGACTTCATTTATTGCATGAATATCATGGACTCACGACAACTATAAAGAATACTTGATGTCATGCAAATACAAATAATGGCATGTAGCTAGGATCACAAACTGTGCAGAAGCTGATTTATGCATTGTTATAGATAGGTGTCATTGGGCACATGATATGGAGAAACAATGGTGATTAATAAAATTAAAAAAAAATTATTGGCTCAAGAACAGTCTTCAATTTTATGGGTGGCATGATCGTGATGTAATCTCCCTCCATCCTTACAAACATTTGTGGTTTCTCACAACATTTGTCCTCAGCGCTACCAAAATACATATTAAATTACTTGTCTTTACATCCTCTTCTCTTTAAATCTTCATCTCACAGTCATAACTAAGGATTATTATGCATGCACATCCCCACCTTATAATACGAATTGGGTCAAGGCGCAAAGACAACCATAAAATATTAAATATGTCAAGACACAAAGAGTTAGAGACAACTATAAGTAAGTCTTATATTAAATTTACCATATAAGTCTTTAATTAACACTATCAACTGAGATTTGACACGTTGGATTGTTGTGATCTTCTTATCACTCCTTACCAATGTGATTGCAAGGCATTCTTTGAAGGTGAAGTCCATAATTTTAGGTATTCTTCCTCATTATCATGCCTTTTGGTAAGACAATAAAGAGGGCAGTGGCCTGGATCAGCATGGAAAATGGTTTTGACATAGAGGTTATACACATTAATTGTTTTCATTAAATAACTTAAATTCCTACCCGTGACTATTGCTTCATTGAATCGTGGACTGGTACAAAACACAACAAATTTTAGAGTCTCAAGCCCTTAATTACAGTTCATACCCAGAACTTTCTCAAATCTAGCCATTAATAAACTTCTTTTGGTATTTTGGTTCACTTTAAAAGGCAGAGTGTTGAGACTCAGGCATGCATTGAGTTGCAAGGATTCAATTGAATTAGGAATGATTCCATTGCCCCTCCATCCCATACATGTATGCTTTCATGACAAGTATTGAACAAAAATGTTTGATACCCCAACCCCGGTTATGCTAGCTTTGCTAAATTGCTTGGTATGTAGGATTTTTTTTTTAATGTTTTATGAGTTGTGTATTATTTTTTCTTAGGTGCCCAATCCTTATCAGTCTTACATCTCTCAAGCTTGGATTGCACGTGGATGCCCCATTAATGAAGTGTTTAAGGAGTTTTTTTGTATAATGAAGTGTGCTCAAACTCGAAAAAATACAATAGAATAGTTGTTATGTTACTGAACTGTAAAATTAATCATACACATATGACAACTTAATGTGTTCAAAATAAGTTTCATTGAAAAGATATCATTTCTCTTGTAGATATTAAGGGGTGCTCATTTGCTTAAAATTGTAAAAATTTGAAAGAACAATATTTGTTTTTTGCATTTTTTTGGTAAAAGGGTTTAGTTAATTTATACTTATCAATTGAAGTACAATTATTTATATTGCCCTTCATCTTCGAAGGGCTCAAAGAATAAATGCCCTTCCAATTGAAATTAAGACCCACCCTTCAAATTTGATCACTGCTATGTAGATCTATGAATAACTTCTATAGGAGGTAGGACATATCTACGGAACATATAAAGTAGATCCATGTCTCTTAACCTCAAATACGAAACACAGCCACCAAACTTATAATATGGATCTGTGTCATGACTCTAAATGATCTCCAAACGCAACCTGAGCATAGGAAATCATGATGATGAAGCCTAACTACTCAGGGTCTTCATTCCAATCCCCAACCGATACACTTCTAACCATGTGAGTATATTTCTTATGTCGAACATGGTAGAAACCACTTGATTACTAGTCATTGATGTCAATTGTTAACAAGTGCGAGGGAAATCACCATTGATGTCAATGATTCCAAAGGAATCTCCGTACATATCATCGGATGCGAATAAAGGAATTGGAGTCGAACACTCGATGATATATTTCAATCAAGAGACAATGATGTAAACTCCTGTTGAAAGCGAGGTAACCTGCCATTAAGGCATAAAGGCCCAAGGAACTCTTTAGCTTTCTAGGTCTAATTCTTGGATAATGATTCGAAGTCGACAAGAATAGACTTGTCACAGGAGGTCCATGATGATTCCCACATCAGTGATGTGAAACTAGGAACAAAAGTTGATTTGAATTGATGGAACTGACTCAGACACGACTGACTTTAGGGACAAACAAAGTTACTGATGAGTTATTTTCTGGTAGAGACATCCTTTGAACATTTTACGACACGACACAAGACTTGGTAGCTTTGACTTAACGAGAATAGAACCAGGTGTAATGCAAGGAATATAATGAAGCATTCTTTGAATTAACTCAATGGAGTCAGGTGACTCACAAAAGTGGATTGACTCGGTGACAAGCGCAATACCCAACTATTTAGATATGCAAATGCAGACTGGTGCCATGTTCAAAGGTGGACTATAGATTACTACCATAAATACAAATGAAACCCATTCCTATTTCCTTTAATTTCCCTGCCTCGAAAGGTGAGTGCCTCTTTTCATTTTTACGAGTCCAAAGAGGGTAACAAACACTCGTTAAAGCTCATCAAATGAAGAGTCCATTATCATACGTTTTGCGAACTTGAGAAAGGAGGGGTTCATTCCCCAAATAGGGTCTTTCATCATTTTGTTTTACGAGTCCGACAAAAGCAAAATCATTTTTCATTTCATGTTTAGAGAGTCTGAAATGACTAAGAAGAATCCAAAAGGTCCTTTTTTGTAAATAAGGCTAGCCGGTCTGAAAAAGAGATAACCTACCCTCGACTAGTCGATCGTTCTGATTCTTTTACAAGCGTGAACGTAATAAGTTCACTTGGAAATATTTTTGTGTTTTGAGGAGACTGAAAAGAGCTTAAATATAACTCCATAACTAGGTTCCTTTTTCATAGTCCACTTTTAATGAGTCTGAAAAAGGGAAAAAGTAGACTTGACACTCTTCTACTGGGTTTTTAACGAGCACGTGAAAAGTGTTTAAAGACACTCGTTACTTTTTCATTTCAACTCCAAGCTTTAAAAAAGACTAAAAAAGCTTATATCATAGCCATAACTCAATGTTGCCTTGAAAAAAAATCCAAAAAGCACATTAAAAGCCAACTTACCAAAACTATATAAAATAAAAAGTAAAAACCCACTTTTAATGAAATAATTTGGATTTCAAAATAAATAAATTATAATAAACTTTTGAAAACTTCCAAATAATCTATAAATAGAAAGTGTTGGTAAGAATTATTTACCATTTGCTTTTACCATTGTGAGAATTTGGTAGTTGGAGTGAAAGCAAGGAGTTTTCACCGGTGCTTAAGCAAGTGTCCCTCATCCATTGTTCCTTCAACTTCGTGGAAGAGGTAAGAGTTTTGATCCTTTCTTTTTAATGTTCAAAAAATGACATTTTGTTTCCTCTTCCATTGTTTTACTTCATGTTCATAAATAGTTTTTAATTTGCTTTAAAGCCAAGATATAGGGTAAATTAGTGATTTGAAATGGATAGGAGGATTTTCGACCATCTTAGAAGGATCTTTTACGAGTTTAGAGGCAAAAAATTTCAGGTTGCAGGGTCATTTAGCTGCCGGGCAGAGCACGTGATGACACTTTGTCAAGCTAGGACAAACGCGCCGTAGGTGATCTATCCATAGTAGATAGGCTATCAACTCTTTGCAAGCCAAGGACATCAGTGCCGCTGGTGCTCTGTGGGCAAAGACTGGTAGCGTCGCTGCTCCCTTATGTGCAAAAAATAAACCCTAATACATCAAAAATTAAATTTTTATGCCTTTTTACCTTGTTTTTTAAAATTTTTCATTCAAATGCTCTTTAGTTTTAGTCGTGATGCAGTTTCTAATATCAATTTTGTATGTTTGCAGGTGCAATACTTTATTTTTCACCATGGTCATTTGGAAAGAGAGAGAACATGAAGTTCCAGACCACCAGGCTGTCAATGATCTAGACATCGTAGAATCTCTATAGAACTGCGGGCTCCTGAAGTACTTTAGACTACCTGGTATGAAAGCGTATTCCTGTTTACTAGATTATATCGTAGGGATGTGGGATCCTGACCAGGAACATTTCGTAGGGATGTGGGATCCTGACCAAGAAAATTTCGTAGGGATCCACACCCTACCCATAGAGATTGAGGATATCTACTTTCTGACCGGGTTATCCAGGAGAGGAAGTCCAGTAGTTCTATCTAGGGCACGGGGAGGGGAGACCTCCTTAGATGACTTGATCGACCACTACTGTGCACTAGGTATGGAGCCCCAGTCCGGGAAGCTACGTATTCAATCCATAGTGTATCTACCTTTGAGGATAGTGGTATACATGATTGGACAGGTGGCAGGAACTAGGTCTGCCCATATTACCTCTAGATCACACATGTTGTATGCTTTACAATGTATGGAGCCCGCCATCTTCAACTGGTGTGCAGGAATGCTGGCATGTCTCAAAAATCAGTTGAACAAATGCAAGAGGGGAACACTAAAGCAGTTTGGCTATGGAGTCGTGATAGTATCTTTTATCTTATAATGAGTGCCCCTTATGAGACCATAGGTGACTATTACCAGGATTGAGCCCGAGGATCGAAGGATGATTGCATGGGTTACTTCCATGCCCTGCCTTAGTGGTGGGGGACCCAAAGTCAGTTATGGAACTAGTTTCTTTTGCTAGCTGAGAAACCAGTTACTCATGGTTGAGGACTATGCCTACGAGGGAGCAGATTTTCGTGATGACGCAGAGCTTGCATTGCCTGAGGGAGAAGTATGGGACGACCGAGGTAAGAAAAGACACCATCCATTGTGTTTTTAGTTTTTGTATTTTATTTCATTTTTTACTTTGTAGTACTGAGATAAGTGAAAATATTTATGTGCAGACATTGGACCCGTTCGTCCAGCAAGAATGTCACCCATCGCTAGGCGAGAAAGTACCAGAGACATGATGTTATACCACTCTGAAGTTGATGAAGAGCTCAGAGACCTTGAGGAGAACCTAGAATGTTTGAATGTGTTAGATTTTTATCATATAAGCTAGCATTATGATCTTAGGATCTTTTAACTGAGAGAATAACAAGCACAACAATAAAACATAAGCACGATACAAGAGACAAGAGACACAAAGAATTTTCCTTGGGGAAGCCATAAAGGAGAAAACCCTGCAACTTCCTCAGAGATAGAATCAGCACCAAAGGTAAAACCGGAAAATAGTAAGATGATCTCCACACAGTAGTGGTCTCTCTCTCTCACATTGAGAGAGCTTCTCCTCACTCACTCATGCACCCCAATGAGTGAGTGTGAGTTTTTGCAAGTGAGATATAAAGAGAGGCTCACTCTCTATTTATATTCTTTCGTTCACTTGAAGTGCACTCCAACATGTCGACCTCACTTAACAATTACTTACTAGAGCTGACATCTCTAGGAGTGTCTAATAACCCTAGTGCCCCACCACTTGTGGGGACTTTGCCTCCTCTGACCAATAGGAGGGTAACACAATGGTGGGGACTATTGCCCTGACTTATAATGACTCACCTAGGGTCAAATTCACTAGGATAGTCTAATAACCCAAGGGGCCCACAACTGTGGGGACTTTAACCCTTGACCAATAGGAGGGTTACCCACAATGACTTGACATGACTTTCTCATTATAGAAACTTCCTGGAATAAACATCGGGGTATGACATGACTCAAATGCATTACAATACATCCCGGAGTAAACATCGGGTTACAATACATAAGAAATATGGATGAATACATTCCAAAGTTACAATTACATCAACACTCCCTCTTAACTAGGAAGGTATTCTCTCGACACAAATTATCAGCACAAGTCTTCTTCTCTGTATCATCTAGATCATCATTGAGTTCTCGTCATCTTTGTCTTCAAGTCATCTTTATCTTTAAGTCATCTTCATTTGGATTTGGATCATCACTTGATCTAGATCATCATCATTGAATCTAGATCATCACTCAATCTGGATCATCATCACTGGATCTGGATCATCATCACTAGATTTGGATCATCACTCGATCTGGATCATCATCACTAGATCTGGATCATCACTCGATTTGGATCATCATCACTGAATCTAGATCATCACTCGATCTGGATCATCATCACTTGATCTGGATCATCACTGGATCTAGATCATCATCACTGGATCTGGATCATCACTGGATCTGGATCATCGCTATTGGATCACCATCACTGGATCTGGATCATCTTTCGTTCTATATTATCACGGGTGCTATCTCATGATTCTTCTCGTCATCAAAAGTTCTACAAAGCCAGCCCTTTTTCATGCTGGTTGTAGGCCTAGCCATCATGTAGGTCTTTGCCCAGCACTTACATCTGACCTACTTGTCAGAAAGGCATGCCCAACACTCACATCTGATCATGTAGGAACTAATCCTATAATCATATCAGAAAGGCCCAGCACTCACATTCACTAGCATGATAGGACACACCTACTATCATCTGTGAAAAGGCCCAGCACTTACAACCACCAGCATGATAGGACACACCTACTATCATCAGTGGAAAGGAACAGCACTCACATCCACTAGCATGGTAGGACACACCTACTACCATCTGTGGAAAGGCACAACACTCACATCCACCAACATGGTAGGACACACCTACTACCATCTGTGGAAAGGCTCAGCACTTACAATCACCAGCATGGTAGGACACACCTACTACCATCTCTGAAAAGGCACTGCACTTACAATGAACAGCATGATAGGACACACCTACTATCATATGTGAAAAGGAACATCACTCACATCCACTAGCATGATAGGACACACCTACTTTCATCTGTGGAAAGGCACAACACTCACATCCACCAGCATGGTAGGACACACCTACTACCATCTGTGGAAAGGCTCAGCACTTACAATCACCAGCATGGTAGGACACACCTACTACCATCTATGAAAAGGCACTGCACTTACTATCACCAGCATGATAGGACACACCTACTATCATCTATGAAAAGGCACATCACTCACATCCACCAGCATGATAGGACACACCTACTATCATCTGTGGAAAGGCTCTGCACTTACATCCATCCAGGTGGGAACACATCCTGCTCACAATGATGGAAGGGCTTGCACTCATATTTGATCTTGTAGGAACCAATCCTATAGTCATATCAGAATGGCCCCCAGTCCTTGACTGAGATACCTGGTAACTGACCAGGTGCCTCCATTCTCCTAGACAATGGTAGTTGCTCTTACATCCGACCTGCTCCTCGGAATGGCCAACACTCACATCTGACATGGAAGGAACCTAATCCTTTAGCCATGACAGAATGGTTCAGCCCTTACATCTGATCAAGTGGGAACACATCCCTCTATCACATCAGAATGGATTCTTAGTCCTAGATTGAGTTGTCCTGGTAACTGACCAGGTGCCTCCATTCCTAGAATGGTAGTTTCCCTTACATCTGTCCTACTTGACAGAATGGCCAGCACTCATATCTGACATGGAAGGAACCAATCCTCTCACCATGACAGAATGGCTCAGCCCTTACATCTGACCATGGAAGGAACCAATATTCTCACCATGTCAGAATGGCTATGGGTCTCATCACTTTCTCTTGGAGGAAACCTTGATCTGGAGAACACCAAGCTTCTCCCTAAAGTACTCAAACTTCATCCTAGCCAATGGCTTTGTCAATACATCGGCTATCTATTCCTCCGTCGCAACATACTAGAGCTTCACTACTCCCCTTTGCACCATATCCCTGATATAGTGATACTTGATCTCGATATGCTTTGACTTGTCATGGAACACTGGATTCTCTGAAAACTTCACGCAACTCTGGTTGTCACAATGTATACAAGTAGCATCCAACTGGAGATCAAATATATCAGACAGTAGCTTTCGTAGCCATACTGCCTCACAACTAGCTAAACAGGCTGCGACATACTCTGCTTCAGCTGTACTCAGTGCCACACAGGATTGCTTCCTACTAAACCAAGAGATCACACCTGATCCCATGCTGAAGAAACACCCTGAAGTGCTCTTCCTATCAATGGCATTGCCTACCCAATCTGAATCAACATAACCCTCCAAGTTGATCTTTTGATTCACATCATACTTGAGCCCATAATCAACTGTACCCTTTAGGTACCTCAAAATATGTTTTGCAGCAATCAAGTGAACATGTCTCGGATCTGTTAGGAACTAGCTCAAGCAAAGAAAATATCTGGTCTTGTGTTCGTCAGGTACATCAATGACCTAATCATCTGACGATACATCATAGCATCAACCGAATCTGATGAAGCATCACTCAATAGCTTCAGGTTCGATGCCATCGGTGTGGCCATAGCCTTGCAGTCCATCATCCCAAACCTCTTCAGGATCTCTACTACATACTTCCCTTGTCTAAGGAAGATTCCATCTGTTCTCTGCCACACCTCCATACCTAGAAAGTAATGCATCGTTCCCAAGTCCTTCATTTCAAACTCAGCAACAAGCTTTCTCTTCGTATCAGTAATCAACCCATCCGTACCTGTTACAAATAGATCATCTACATATAGTAGAAGCATCACTGGGTTGCCTTCCTCAACCTTGTAGTAAAGGTTGGAATTGGAATCTGCTTTACTCTCAGTAAATCCTAGAGGCTCTAGCCATCAATGATCTAGCCATCATAGAAGCTCTATAGAACTGTGGGATCCTGAAGTAATTTAGAGTACCTGGTATGAAAGCGTATGTCTGTTTACTGGAGTATATTGTAGGGATGTGGGATCCTGACCAGGAACATTTCGTAGGGATGTGGGATCCTGACCAAGAAAATTTTGTAGGGATCCACACCCTACCCATAGAGATTGAGGACATCTACTTTCTGACCGGGTTATCCAGGAGAGGAAGTCTGGTAGTTCTATCTGGGGCACGGGGATGGGAGACCTCCTTAGATGACTTGATCGACCAGTTTTGTGCACTAGGTATGGAGCCCCAGTGCGGGAAGCTACGTATCCAATCCATAGTGTATCTACCTTTGAGGACAGTGGTATACACGATTGGAAAGGTGGCAGGAACTAGGTCTGCCCATCTTACCACTAGATCACACATGTTGTATACTTTGCAGTGTAAGGAGCCCGCCGCCTTCAACTAGTGTGAAGGAATGCTGGTATGTCTCAAAAATCAGTTGAACAAATGCAAGAGGGGAACACTAAATCAGTTTGGCTATGGAGCCGTGATAGTATTTTTTATCTTACAATGAGTGCCCCATATGAGACCATAGGTGACTATTACCAGGCTTGAGCCCGAGGATCCAAGGATGATTGCATGGGTTACTTCCATGCCCTGCCTTAGTGGTGGGGGACCCAAAGTCAGTTATGGATCTAGTTTCTTTTGCTAGCTGAGAAACCAGTTACTCATGGTTGAGGAATATGCCTACAAGGGAGCAGATTTTCGTGATGACGCAGAGCTTGCATTGCCTGAGGGAGAAGTATGGGACGACCGAGGTAAGAAAAGACACCATCCATTGTGTTTTTAGTTTTTGTATGTTATTTCATTTTTTACTTTGTAGTACTGAGGTAAGTGAAGATATTTATGTGCAAACATTGGACCTGTTCGTCTAGCAGGAATGTCACCCATCGCTAGGTGAGAAAGTACCAGAGACATGATGTTATACCACTCTGAAGCTGATGAAGAGCTCGGAGACCTTGAGGAGAACCTACAACATTTGATTGTGTTAGATTTTTATCAGCTAGCATTATGATCTTAGGATCTTTTAACTGAGAGAATAACAAGAACAACAATAAAACATAAGCACAGCACAAGAGACAAGAGACACAAAGAATTTTCCTCGGGGAAACCATAAAGGAGTGACCCCGTAACTTCCTCAGAGATAGAATCAACACCAAAGGTAAAACCGAAAAACAGTAAGATGATCTCCACACAGTAGCAGTCTCTCTCTCTCACACTGAGAGAGCTTCTCCTCACTCACTCATGCGCCCCAATGAGTGAGTGTGAGTTTTTTCAAATGAGATAAATAGAGAGGCTCACTCTCTATTTATATTCTTTCGTTCACTTGAAGTGCACTCCAACATGTCGGCCTCACTTAACAATTACTTACTAGAGCTGACATCTCTAGGAGTGTCTAATAACCCTAGTGCCCCACCACTTATGGAGACTTTGCCTCCTTTGACCAATAGGAGGGTAACACAATGGTGTCGACTATTGCCCCGACTTATAATGACTCACCTAGGGTCAACTTCACTAGGATAGTCTAATAACCCAAGGGCCCCACAACTGTGGGGACTTTAACCCTTGACTAATAGGAGGGTTACCCAAAATGACTTGACATGACTTTCTCATTATAGAAACTTCTCGGAATAAACATCGGGGTATGACATGACTCAAATACATTACAATACATCCCGGAATAAACATCGGGTTACAATACATAAGAAATACGGATGAATACATTCCGAAGTTACAATTACATCAACAGATTGTGGGTATCCCTGATGTGACTACTGAAAAGGTACCTAGGCATTATCAGTGCCATACTATAGGTGTCTCTGGACGGTTTTCTAGGCTAATCCACAGAGTGGCTCAAGCTATCGCATGCTACCATGAGCAACATCAGGATGAGGATTAGTCTACTTTGATCTTCACTTTTTTGTATATGTACTACTGAAAGCTTCGAGGCTTCATATTTTTCCCTATGTATATGTGTATTCTGAACTTTTTTACAATCCTAAACTTTGAGGGAACTGAAAGCTAGATGCTTGTAACACCCCGGTTTTGACCCTGTTTGCATTAAAATGTATATGATGTATATATTGTAATTAATCATGGTGTGGAGCTAAAGGAAAAATCCCCACCATTGATTTAATGTTTTATGTTCCGGCGATTAAAAATCATTGCCGATGGTATATCGTGTTATCGGGCACATTATAATTTTGGCATCATGTAAATATGCATTTTAATTAAAAATCCCCACAACCAGCTAAGTCAATGCAACCATAATGAAAAGGGCATGATTTTCCTAAGGAATAGGGAGGGAAATTATTGAAACCTTTGGGCCAATGGGGAGAAGCAAAATGTCAAAGGGAGATCCCATCAAACCCTCAATTGCCCATTTTGTCTTTTTCCCCAATCATTAAATTCTGCCAGAATGTGGTTGAGTTAGTTATTGCATGGAGTGGGAAGAGCATGGGCAGAAATTCAAATTGGGAAAAGGACCCATTTTTGAAAAACGTGTTTTGACTTCCTTGGCAAGGAAAATTCCCAAAAACGTATGTCATTTTGCCATACACCCACGTTCCTCATTTGCTCACGCAGGGAAAGCTTCATAGCTGTTCTTACCTCCATGATTTTGCTGGATGTGTGTTTTTCCTTCACAATTTTGGGCCCTGGACGTTTTCCCCATCATCAAAACTCCATGTTGGGCTCTCTCTCAAACAGATGGAAGTTTGTTGTGTGTGAATTTCGATTTTGGAATTGCTGTATGTGTGTTTTTACCTCACAGGGACAACCGTTCTTCACTCTCCTCAGACTGAGAATTTCATTTTTGGGTGATGATATGTGGTTGGGTTTCTTCCCAAACATTTTTGTCGCATTTCTCCACCGTTTTCCAAGCTGAAAATCGATTTTGGTTCTTTGGGTGTTTTACCCACATACCATTTCTGATTTTAGCTTACAGGACATTTTTGTTCATGCCCAACATTGTAAATATTGTGTATTGTATTCTTTTTTGGCCACGTTAGGGCCAAAACGTCCTTGGGATACAGTCTACTGTTAGTGGGTTGTTCTTACCCTCCTTGGGAAATAATTTTGTGGCTGAATTGTTTTCCTCTACCCTAAAATGGTGTGTATTGCTGTGTATGCAATTGGTCTTTGGACTATGTAGGAGTGGAAAGGAGTCTGCTTGACAACCTAGTGTTTTGTAGGAGCCTCATAAACAAAGCTAGAGGGTTGACTCTCTTCTCTACACCCCATGAATAGCACTAGAAGGGAAGTCATGTCCTGAGGGACTGTGCACCAGAGAAGGGAATGATTCCTTGTGTTGGGTGTGTGTGGATGTCCTAGGAGTCAAGCTAGTTCTGGTGTAGGCATCCTTAGCTCTTTAGTGAGCCCACTAGCTTAGCAGACAGTGCTTCCATCTCTTGATAACCTGATAAACCCAACTTGTTGGCTTGGTTATGTGTTGTTGTGTACTCTTGGCCTGATAAACCCAACCGTGTTGGCTTGACTGAGTTTTGACATATCTTTAGCTATGTGTGAGCCTGCTTAGTTTCCTTATTCCTTGTGGGAATCATGCCCAGCTCGAGAGTGGCAGTGTTGCTGAGAGATTAAGGAACACACTGGCCTATGGTTGGGTGGAATGTTGCAGCAGCATAGCTGGTTGTGGGGAGCTTCATTTGAAGATAAGTATTCTCGTGTAATCACCCATGTAATTGTTTTGTTTATGTAAATTATGATGAACATGTAAAATGTGTTGAATGCTTGAACTAAACGTAATTTGCTTCCGTTGAATGTTAATTCTTTATGCATCTATGTATCTTGAGTTTAATCCATTTTATTTTATGTTTTATGGGGCTAGTTTCCCGGATAGATAGTATATCGGTAGCGTCCTCTTCACCGGGTCGGAGGGTTGGGGATGTTGCAATGCTTCAGCCCAATTTTGTATCCCGATGCTACAGCTTTTTATTCATGACAAACTTTTATATTTACAGTTGTGTGTGTGATAAATTTGATGTGTGAAATGATTATCTACTTATGAATTTACATGTATGTTGTTTATGTTTCAAAATGGACTTTTTAAATATGAGCAATGTACCAATTTAAGACATAATTAGCTAGGGAGTCTGCCACAACATTTAGATGTATTGGAATGTGTTGATATATAACATGCTCAAAATACCTTTCTAACAACCTAACTCTTCGGAAAGTATGAAGAAGCAGGGGATTTCAGATGGTGTAGACCCGATTAAGCTGTTGAACAACTAGTTCGGAGTCTAGGTAAACCATAATTTCCCTTACATCATTAGCTAGGGATTCCGTCAACAATCCAATCACGGCTTGGTATTCCGCTAGATTGTTGGTGGAGGGACCTAAAAGAATACCCATTGAACTCACCAGGTCATTTGTAGGAGAGTACATGTTATAGATGATTTTACCACACATGGTGAATCACATTTTTATGGCCTTCCCTGTCCCTATGCAGACTCCTTAGACCCCATGGACCATTTTGGTTCCTTTGATGTTTCCTAGACCATCCCTAAAAACATGCTTAAATTCCCATACACGACTTTTAAACCCTTTATCACGTATATACGTGGGTTTGACCTCTAAAACCGTGTACATCAGGATGTGTGCAAAAATCCAAATTCTTTTGGAGTTTTCCTTGATGTGGATCCAACTCACTTGTCTCCTGGCCTTCCATATGCCTTGAGATCGCTCGGATTTGACCTTTCATTACCCCATTGATGAGCTATATAAGGAACCCTTTGGATACATTGAAGGCATATGAGAAATTAAGAGCAAGAGAACTATAGTCCATTGTTGACGGAACTTGTGCTGGAGTCTACATCCCCTTTGTCCCTTGGAGCACTTTTGTGTTCTTCCCAAGCTTACCTTTTGCTTGTGAGCTTGCTATCGAGAGATGGAGGATTGAAGTGGTGGAGGCCCAAGTGGGGGACTCGGTTTCTTTGATTTGCAGACGTGTCGACATAGGTTGTATTCATTGTAATCTCTAATTTTATATCAATAGAAATATCTTTTCCTGTCCAATAATGTGTGTTTGAATGAATATTTTATCCATGGATGATTTCAAATGCTTATATGTTATTGATTATATATGCTAGAGTAGAGCTAACACAATTATATATAGTATGCTTGTCTTGTTTATTGAATGTTGAGGAAGAAATTCATCAATTCAAGCTGAAGTTGGAAAGCTCAACAGGGATCTACACCAACCGTCCGGAATAAGGTACGAATCAAGATCCTTTAGTGTTAGTTGTTTGGTTTCTCTTGCATTTAGGAAATGATTGATTTTTGGAGTTAAGCTGTCTGTTGTGGTACCCCAAGCCATAGGAATTTCTCTCCGTAACAGAATTGCCGACTCTGCTGGGGACATTCCTTGTTTTTCTTTGGGGTTTGGGGGCACAATGGGCTTGATATTCTTGACTTGCTCTTTGTTTCTCCTTGTTTCTATGTTGCATTTTATAGTATGTTCATCCATTGACACTCCCCTTTATTGGTTTGACCCTTGGACTGATTTTTACCACTGTCTTCTCTGTATATGCAGGTTTTTGGCTAAAAGTCACATACATACACGGATTGTTGGCCAAAAGTCGTGTATACACGCAGGTTTTTGGATAAAGTCGCGTATACACGCAGGTTTTTGGACAAAGTCGCGTATACATGCAGCTTTTTGGCCAAAAGTAGCGTATATATGTAGCTGTTCTTTAAGTAGTCGCATACATCCTCCCTTTTGGTGAGTTTGATGTTGTGGGAAGTTACTGGGTGGGTTGTGAGTGTGGTTGGGTCTTCCTTGGGTCTGATGTTGTCTGTTGGATGCTTCTTTTACGACCAGAGACCGCCTTTTTCATTGATTTTTCTTTGAAAGTAGTTTTAGTCATTTATGCTTTTTGTTTTTCCATTAGTGCATTATTTTTTTTTTTTTTTGTCTCAGTGTCTTGCTGGGCTTGTGTTTTATACTTGCTGCAGAGACTGAGAGTTTTTAGATGACTTTTATTGCATTTTTCATTCTTGTATTGGAAAATACAATGTAGTTGCACTCTTAGTTGCATCTTAGATATGGATTTAAGGAGGTACTTGCATTGGATTGCTTGGATGAGAGTTGTGTTTAGGCTTTCATATAGGAAGGACTGCATTAACATCGGAGGAATGATTTTTTATGCATCTCATGAAGTGGCATACCCTATTTTTCATTTGACAAAGATTGCACTTAGTATTGTTTGTTATGGTGTGCATATTTACTTCACTACTGATTCATAACTTCATTAGTTGCATGATCATTTCCCTTTGAGTAATTACAGCCAAATAAAATCAACGCTTAATTAAAATGGATTACACTATTTTCTTTGATAGGGTACACCAACAAGATTAGGTTTTAGGGTCTTGGAATAGTTCATTTTGAGTAAATTATCCAAGACCACTAAACAACAACATGTAGGTGTCTATCTAGGTGAGAGTGTGAAATTCCTTGGTATAATTAGTGTTTCTCAGGATCCTCCTCTTACAAGGGAGTTAAGCACGAGGCAATGTGAGCGGTTATGATTGGGATGACCCTTGGTTGCAACTGAGTAGCACCGGAGATATTTCTAGGATTGTATTTGTATCTGGGGGCTCTTTCGAGAGTTTCAGGCTTTGCTACCCTGCCCATATGGTCGATCCTGCCTGTGACTGTCTGCCTGAGCATTGGTTATATTGGGGTGACCTTAGTTGCCTTACCTAGGTTATCACAGGGGGTACTTGCAGAGGTTATTCTGTAGGTGTCCCGACCAGGTAGAGGTTAGAAAACACAATTGCTTTATGCATTGAAGCCGAGGGACACTATAATTGGTTACATACCTCCGCTTGTAGTGTATGGGAGTTTCGAGCCTCTCCTAGGTGAGACATATCTGCTGCATTCAGGAGCTCACATATCCTCCCCTTTATTTTCTTGTATTTTGGCTGTATATTTTCTTAGGAGTGTGCTCTTTGTGCACTAGTTGGCCTTTGGGATCGTGGTTACTTGAGTATATTTATGCTCTCTTGAGTTTCTGTCCTTTTATTTTCGGCATGCTTGGTATCCTATCACCCGTCCTTGGTCCTAGTATAGACCATGGTGTCAGACTTTGGGGCATCACAGTCCCTTACCTTGCATATAGATTTGGGAGTGGTCACATTCCGCCCTTTCCTCCATTTGTGGAGGATGTTGACTCCCTTCTCTCGGTCTTTACACTGGTGGTCACCCTCATGGGGGTGGTAGTGGATGCGTGAACGTTGGGTCTACACCTTATTTTCCTTTTTATGTCCCATCGTTCACCGCGTTGTTTCCTTTGGGAGCAGTTGTCATGATCATTCCTCCCTATATCCTATAGTTCGGATTCTTTATTGACTATTTTGGGTTGTTTTGGACTAATATGGTTGTCATGTAGGGTCCAATTTTTGTACACTCTCTCCGAGGTTTCAACCCATTCGTTCCTATCATAGGTATTATGTCTGAACTGGCATATAGGTTAGGATTTCACATCCACTTGCATTTATGCATTGCCTTATGACCATTCCATCTTAACCTTAGGTATGAACCGATTCCATGGTATCACAGAACCTTCATGCTGTTGTTAGAAGTGGTACTATGTGAATGGTAGAGATTTCCTATACATGGGTGTCCTAGTTAGCTCCCCATTGCATTTGGTACCCATGCTGTGAGTGTTGATGTATTTGTAACTTCGGAATGTATTCACCTATGTATCTTATGTCTTGTAACCCGATGTTTATTCCGGGATGTATCTATTATGTAATTGAGTCATGTTGTCATGCCCCGATGTTCCGATTGGGAGGATCTATTATGTAAACAAGTCATGTCAAGTCATAGTGGTTAACCCTCCAATTGTCTAAGGGTTAAAGTCCCTGCAGTTCCAGGGCACTAGGGTTATTAGAATCTCATAGTAGAGGTCGACCCTAGTAGGGTTTTAGTCATGCCTGGATTAGTATAAATAGAGAACTGGAGTCTCTATTTATCACACAACTCATCCACACTCAAGTGTACCGCATAGTTGAGGAAGGAGAAGACACTGGGGCTAGACAAGAAGAAGATTATTGCTGTCAGGATATCACTTACTGTTTTGGGATTTTCTATTTTGGTGCTGATTCTATATCCGAGGAAGTTGCGGGGTTTTCTCCTTTATGGTTTCCCCAAGGAAAAACACTGTGTCCATTGTCTCTTGTGATTGATTGCTATGCTTGTTATTCTCTCAGTTAAAGATCCTAATAATGCTAGCTTAATGTTGAAAAACCAACATGGTATCAGAGCTAACCTGAGAAGAAGACACTGTGTAGCTGCGGGAACTAGGGCTTCCTAGTTTGTGGATCTTCCTCCATATATTTTTAGCAAAAGTAAGGTGGAATAACTCTCCTCCTTAGGGCGCATATTTCTGTCGAAGCATAATCCAATTCTAAGGTTTTTCAGTTTTGGACCTGTCACTACTGTAAAAAATTAGGGCTTTTCACAGAAGAGGAATTTTTCAGTAAGCCCAGGCCTGGATTGATCTCCTCCCCAAAATCGAAGTTAGGGACAAATTTCAAGGAATTTGGGTGATCATAACTCTGGAAAAGCAAAACCCTAATTTTCTCCTAATCCAGTACTACAGGATTTTAGCTCAAGTTTCAGATCCGACATCTTGAACCTGGTAAGATCTAAAATATTTTGTATTTCCATTTGAGGTTCTTAGTTAAGATGTCTCATCATACCAAGCTTGATGAAAAGCTTGAGGGATCTAGTAACTTTCGAGCCTGGAAGTATAGGATCTCCCTGGTCCTGGAAGAAAATGAGTTAGACTCCTACATCCATGAGGAGGTTCTGGTTCTAGAGGGAGATGAGGCAAAAGCCTTACATAAGAAGAAGATGGTTATGGCAAAGAGGATCATTGCTGATTCTATCAAGGATCACCTTATCCCACAAGTGTCCTCTCTCAAGACAGCTAAAGCTATGTTTGATGCCCTAACAAAATTGTTTGAAGGGAAGAACATAAACTGGAAGATGACTCTGAGAAATCAACTGAAGAATGTGAAGATCCATAATGCAGAGACCATCCAGTCTTACTGCACAAGGGTTTCTCAGATCAAGGAACAATTGGAAGCAATAGATGAAGAAGTGGAGAATGCAGAAATTGTGATAACCACCTTGAATGGTCTCCCTAGGACATGGGACTCTTTCATTCAAGGGATCTGTGCTAGAAAGAAGTTAGTCAAGTTCAGTAGACTGTGGGAAGAATGTTGTCAAGAAAAAGCTAGGATAGCAGCCCGAGAAGGGAAGATGGGAAGTGAAGATCAAGCTCTCACAGTACAATCCAAGAAATCCAGATCCAGCCATCACAGAAGTAAGTACTCTCATCACAGGAATAAATCTAGAAAGCCTAAACATAGGTCTAAGTTCATTTGCTATACATGTGATGAAAAAGGACACTTTGCTAGAGATTGTCCTAAGAACAAAAGTAGCCCTCACAAGAAGAAGGGAAGCAAGAGAAGACATCATGCTCATGCTATAGAGGATGATGAACCATCCAAGAAGAGATCCAGATATGAAAGTGAAGATTCTTCAAGCGAGGATGAATATGTTCTGATCTCCACTCTCACAGGTAACATTACTCATGGAAGTGATGATTGGCTTATAGACAGTGGGGCCTCCAAACACATGATTGGATTCAAGGAATCCTTTGTGAGACTCTCAGAACATGAATCACCTCACAAGGTGAAGCTAGGAGATGACTACCAATATCCAATAAAAGGTAGTGGGAAATCTTCCTATAAACTAGACTCTGGTAAGTCTCTAACAATGAAGGAAGTATTGTTTGTGGCAGGACTCAAGAAGAACCTTCTCTCCATATCAGCATTGGATGCAAAAGGAAGGAGGGTTGTATTCATAGATGGTCAAGTCATCATGTGGCCAAAAGGAAAGACTATTGATGATGCAATAGTGATTGGTGAACAAGAAAGAGGTTTGTACAAATTGAAGGGCCATCCAGAACAAGCCTTGGTCCATGACACAGTAGAGCCAAGTGAACTTTGGCATAGAAGGCTTGCACATGTGCATTACAGAGCACTACCTCTTGCAAGCAAAGCTGTTGAAGGTCTTCCAGAAATGCAAGCAAAACATGATGGGGTCTGCGAAGGATGTGCGAAAGGAAAGAACACAAAGAAGACATTTCCAAGTAGTGAAAGCAAAGCAAAAGGAATCTTGGAAATCATCCACTTCGATGTATGCGGTCCTATGTCATCAAGCTCAATAAGTGGGTATGCATATTATGTTTCTTGTATTGATGATTTTTCTAGGAAGACATGGGTTTACTTCATGAAGAACAAAGATGAATTATTTAGCAAATTTAAGAAATTCAAAGCGTTGATCGAAAACCATACTGAAAAGAAGATCAAGACTTTACGATCAGATAATGGCAGAGAATTCACTTCAAATGAATTCAAAGAGCTATGTAAAGAATCAGGGATTAAGAGGGAGTTGTCTACTCCTTATAATCCACAATAGAATGAGATCGTGGAATGAAAGAATAGAACTATCATGGAAGCTGCAAAAGCAATGCTTCATGATCAAGATCTTCCTATGCATATTTGGGTGGAAGTTGCCAGAACAACGGTGTATGTACAGAACCGTACTCCACATAGAGAACTTGAGAACAAGACTCCTGAAGAAGTCTTCTCCGACAAGAAGCTAGAAGTCAGCCATCTCAGAATATTCGGCTGTCCTATATACATACACATTCCAAAAGAAAAGAGAACAAAATTAGATCCTTCAGGAAAGAAGGGTATATTTGTGGGATACTCTGAAAGCTCGAAGGCTTACAGAATCTATTTCCTAGGATACAAGAAGATTGACATCAACAGGGATGTGACATTTGATGAAGACAGAGCTTACAACAAATCCAAAAAGAGACCTGCTGAAGAACCTGAAGAAACAAAAGCACCCAGAATTCATGACACAACCATGAATGAAGAAATTCACGAAGAAGATCAAGAATTTGAAGAACCAAAAAGACCTGTAGATCCACCTCTAAAGAAGAATGCCCATAAGAGGAAACTTGCTTGGGTACAAGAACTTATCCAAGGTGGGGAAAGATATGGGGCTCCAGAAGAGAATCACAGAGAAAGAAAGAGGACTAGATCCTGCTCCGGGTATGTAGCTTTACTATGTGATTTCATTGATAAAGAACCTTCTAGTTATGAAGAAGCGGCAGAACAGAAAGAATGGAAGGATGCTATGATTGAAGAATATCAGTCGATCATGAAGAATGATGTTTGGGATGTTGTCCCAAGACCAGAAGGGAATTCAGTTGTAACTTCCAAATGGATCTACAAGATCAAGCATGCTGCAAACGGTAGCATTGAAAAATATAAGGCAAGATTTGTGGCTCGGGGTTTCTCTTCAAAAGAAGGAATTGATTATGAAGAAACCTTTGCACCTGTAGCTAGATACACTTCCATCAGATCAGTACTTGCTCTGGCTGCAGTGATGAAATGGAAGATACACCAGATGGATGTCAAGACTGCTTTCTTGAATGGTGTAGTGGAAGAGGAAGTGTATGTAGAGCAGCCACTCGGTTTTGAGACACATGACAGGGAATCTCATGTGTGCAGATTGAAGAAAGCCCTATATGGTTTGAAACAGGCACCCAAGACCTGGTACGATAGAATTGACAACTTTCTATCCAGTTTGGGATTTACCAAGAGTAAAGCAGATTCCAACCTTTACTACAAGGTTGAGGATGGCAACCCAGTGATACTTCTACTATATGTAGATGATCTATTTATGACAGGTATGGATGGGTTGATTACTGATACAAAGAGAAAGCTTGCTGCTGAGTTCGAGATGAAGGAATTGGGTATGATGCATTATTTTCTAGGTATGGAGGTGTGGTAGAGTGTGGATGGAAGCTTCCTTGGATAAGGGAAGTATGCAGTAGAGATCCTAAAGAGATTTGGGATGATGGACTGCAAAGCCATGGCCACACCTATGACATCAAACCTAAAGCTATTGAGTGATGCTTCATCAGAGTTGGTTGATGCTATGATGTATCGTCAGATGATTGGGTCATTGATGTACCTGACGAACACAAGACTAGACATTTTCTTTGCTATGAACACCTTGAGCTAGTTCTTGATAGATCCAAGAAATGTTCACTTGATTGCTGCAAAGCATATTCTGAGGTACCTGAGGGGTATAGTTGATGATGGGCTCAAGTATGAGTCGAATCAGAAGATTAACCTGGAGGGTTATGTTGATTCAGATTTGGTAGGCAGTGCCATTGATAGGAAGATCACTTCAGGATGTTGCTTCAGTATGGGATCAAGTGTGATCTCTTGGTTTAGTAGGAAGCAATCATGTGTGGCACTGAGTACAACTGAAGCAGAGTATGTCACAGCTTGTTCAGCTAGTTGTGAGGAGTATGGCTGTGGAAGCTACTGTCTGATATATTTGATCTCCATTTGGATGCTACTTGTATACATTATGACAACCATAGTTGCGTGGAGTTGTCAGAGAATCCAGTGTTCCATGACAAGTCGAAGTATATCGAGATCAAGTATCACTATATCAGGGATATGGTGCTGAGGGGAGCAGTGAAGCTCCAGTATGTTGCGACGGAGGAACATATAGCTGATGTATTGACAAAGCCATTGGCTAGGATGAAGTTCAAGTACTTCAGGGAGAAGCTTGGTGTTCTCCAAATCGAGGTTTCCTCCAAGAGAAAATGATGAGACCCATAGCCATTTCGACATGGTGAGAGGATTGGTTCCTTCCATGGTCAGATGTAAGGGCTGAGCCATTCTGTCATGGTGAGAGGATTGGTTCCTTCCATGGTCAGATGTAAGGGCTGAGCCATTCTGTCATGGTGAGAGGATTGGTTCCTTCCATGTCAGATATGAGTGCTGGCCATTCTGTTGATTAGGACATATGTAAGGGCAACTGCCATTTTGGGAATGGAGGCACCTGGTCAGTTACCAGAAAAACACAGTCTAGGACTGAGAAGCCATTCTAATGTGACAATGGGATGCATTCCCACTTGATCAGATGTAAGGGATGAACCATTCTGTCATGGCTAAAGGATTAGGTTCCTTCCATGTCAGATGTGAGTGTTGGCCATTCTGTCGAGTAGGACAGATGTAAGGGCAACTGCCATTCTAGGAATGGAGGCACCTGATCAGTTACCAGGTAGCTCAGTCTAGGACTGGGGGCCATTCTGATGTGATGATATGATTAGTTCCTTCATGATCAGATGTGAGTGCATGCACTTTCGATGCGATGTGTTTACACATGGTCTGATGTAAGTGCAGTGCCTTTCCGATAAGATGAGGTTGGATGTAAGCGCAGATCCTTTTCGATGCGTTGTGTTTACACATGGTCGAATATAAGTGCTGAGCCTTTCTGACAAGATGAGGTCAGATGTGAGTGCTGGGCCTTTCTGACAAGATGAGGTTAGATGTGAGTACTGGGTGTGCCTTTCTGACAAGATGTGGTCAGATGTAAGAGCTGGGCGGGCCATTCTGACTTAAGTGTCATATATAAGTGTTGAAAAAGACCTACATGAAGGGTAGGCCTACAGGATTGAATCTGTAGAACTTCCTGTGACGAGAAGAATCGAGATAGCACCATTATGAGATAGCATATGATGATGATCCAGACTTGATGATGATCCAGATGAGCTGATCTAGACTTGATGACGATCTAGATCAAGTGACGATCCGGTTGTGATGATGATCCAGACTCGATGATCCAGACTTGATGATGATACAGATCGAATGATGATCCAGCAGTGATGAGCCAGTAGTCATTATGATGCAGATCCCATGATGAAGAGAAAGAAGATGACTTGAAGACTTGAAGACAAAGAAAAATTAAAGAAGAAGATGACTTGACGACTCAAAGATGAAGAAGACTTGAAGACTAAAAAAGAATTGAAGATGACAAGATAATCCAATTGATGTAGAGAAGAAGACCGGTGCTGAAAATTGTGTCGAAAGAATACCTTCCTAGTTAAGAGGGAGTGTTGATGTATTTGTAACTTCAGAATGTATTCACCTATGTATCTTATGTCTTGTAACCCGATGTTTATTCCGGGATGTATCTATTATGTAATTGAGTCATGTTGTCATGCCCCGATGTTCCAATTGGGAGGATCTATTATGTAAAAAAGTCATGTCAAGTCATAGTGGGTCACCCTCCGATTGTCTAAGGGTTAAAGTCCCTGCAGTTCCAGGGCACTAGGGTTATTAGACTCTCCTAGTAGAGGTAGGCCCTAGTAGGGTTTTAGTCATGCCAGGATTAGTATAAATAGAGAACTGGAGTCTCTATTTATCACACAACTCATCCACACTCAAGTGAAGTGCATAGTTGAGGAAGGAGAAGACACTGGGGATAGAAAAGAAGAATATTACTACTGTTGGGATATCACTTACTGTTTTGGGCTTTTCTATTTTGGTGCTGATTCTATCTCTGAGGAAGTTGCGGGGTTTTCTCCTTTATGGTTTCCCCGAGGAAAAACATTGTATTCATTGTCTCTTGTGATTGATTGCTGTGCTTGTTATTCTCTCAGTTAAAGATCCTAATAATGCTAGCTTAATGTTGAAAAACTAACAATGAGTCCTCTCTTAGGTCCGGGAGTCCGTTGTATAGTATTTCCATGACATTTCGCAAGAGCCTCATACTCCTCTTGATCTTTTGTTGGCTTGTTTCCTCAGGACTCCCTTATGTCAAGTTGTAATTGCATTATTATGAGCTTTGCCTGCCTTATTGAGCCTTATGCTGGATTCACTGACTTTGAGTATCAGCTATATAGCCTGAGCTTGTCTCATGTCTAGGCATGTAGAGCCATTTTATATATCCTTTGTAGCTTGATTCCTTATTTTTACCGGGAGGGGACTTTCCCTTGAGTGTCTCTATCCTACACATGTGTCCTTGCATTGAGCATAGGTATGTTCCACTGCTTGGAACTAGTTTTTTTTCCCATTTTGACACTCATCTCCTCCTAGTCTGTAACTTTAAAGAAGTTTTATTCTTTTTCAAGCTTTCCAAATATTTGAAAAAGTCCAAAAAAAAAAATTAAAAAACCAAAAAGCTGGACAAGGAAAGATGTTATCTTTGGAAGTAGTTGAGTCATGTTGCCTTCGAACAGAGCACTATATATCACATCAATTGGTTGGGTTAATAGTTTGAATTTAGGAGCTGTACTCATTTATCTGAGTTTATCTCAACCAAATGGTTAAGCTTCCAGTCCCTATGGAGCCTCTGTCGATGCCTCCTATGTCACAGATATGTCCCAGTTTTTCATATCGAGTCTATGCTGCCTACATTCAGTCACCATTTTTCGTTATGCTCTTGTTCGAAGGAAGTTGAAACTTGAGTCTGCCATTCCTCAGCTATCTTGACTTTGCATTTGGCCATTCCCGGTACAGTTACTGGTTTGTGCACTTTATGATCGAGTCCTTCCACATTATACAGCTTTGCTAAGTACCTCGTGTTGGATGATGGGGGATGCCTAAATGCCCTCCTTCCAGCGGATTTCATCCCATCGACTTCAGATCATTTATTTTGGGATAGGAATCTAGAGTCATCTTTGAGTGCCTTGAGTTTTGCAGTCATCAGTGGCATGTTCTCTCGCCATCGACAGTTCTTTGGGAATACATCAATGTCCCCTGATCAATGGATTCTCTCAAGTGTTTGACCTCAACACATTTATTCACACCTGTTAGTTTGCACTCCAGTACCTTGATGTTGATGTATTTGTAACTTCAGAAAGTATTCATCTATGTATCTTATGTATTGTAACCCGATGTTTATTCCAGGATGTATCTATTATGTATTTGAGTCATGTTGTCATGCTCCGATGTTTCAATCAGGAGGATCAATAATGTAAACAAGTCATGTCAAGTCATAGTGGGTAACCCTCCGATTGTGTAAGGGTTAAAGTCCCTACAGTTTCGAGGCACTAGGGTTATTAGACTCTCCTAGTAGAGGTCGGCCCTAGTAGGGTTTTAGTCATGTCGGGATTAGTATAAATAGAGAGTTGGGATCTCTATTTAGCACACATCACTCACACACTCAAGTGTAGCGCATAGTTTAGGAAGGAGAAGACACTAGGGCTAGACAAGAAGAAGATTACTGCTGTTGGGAGTGCATCTTACTGTTTTGGGGTTTTACATCTTGTGCTGATTCTATCTCTGAGGAGGTTGCAGGGTTTTCTCCATTTATGGTTTCCTCGATAAAAAACACTATGTTCATTGTCTCTTGTGTTTGATTGCTGTACTTGTTATTCTCTCAGTAAATATCCTAACATAATGCTAGCTTAATGTTGAAAAACTAACATGGCATCAGAGCTAACCTGAGAAGAAGACACTGTGCAGCTGCGGGAACTAGGGCTTCCTAGTTTGTGGATCTTCCTCCACATATTTTCAGAAAAAGTAAGGTGGAATAACTCTCCTCCTTAGGGCGCATCTTTCTGTCGAAGCAGAATCCAATTATGAGGTTTTTCAGTTTTGGACCTGTCACTCCTGTCGAAAATTAGGGATTTTCACAAAAGAGGAATTTTTAAGTGAGCCCAGGCTTGGATTGATCTCCTCCCCAAAATCTAAGTTAGGGAAAAATTTCAAGGCATTTGGGTGGACAGAACTTCAGAAAAGCAAAACCCTAATTTGCTTCTGAACCAGCTCTACAGGATTTCAGCTCAAGTTTTAGATCCAACATCTTGAACCTGGTAAGATCTAAATATTTTGTATTTCCATTTGAGGTTCTCAGTTAAGATGTCTCATCATACCAAGCTTGATGAAAAACTTGAGGGAGCTGATAACTTCCGAGCCTGGAAGTATAGGATCTCCTTGGTCCTGGAAGAAAATGAATTAGATTCCTACATCTATGAGGAGGTTCCAGTTCCAGAGGGAGATGAGGCAAAGGCCTTACATAAGAAGAATATGGTTATGGCAAAGAGGATCATTGCTGATTCTATCAAGGATCACCTTATCCCACATGTGTCCTCTCTCAAGACACCTAAAGCTATGTTTGATGCCCTAACCAAATTGTTTGAAGGGAAGAACATCAATAGAAAGATGACCCTGAGAAACCAACTGAAGAATGTGAAGATTCAGAATGCAGAAACAATCCAGTCTTACTTCACAAGAGTTTCTCATATCAAAGAGAAACTAGAAGCAGTTGATGAAGAAGTGGAAAATACAGAGATTGTAATGACTACATTGAATGGCCTTCCTAGGTCATGGGATTCTTTCATCCAAGGAATCTGTGCTAGGAAGAAGTTAGTCAAGTTCAGCAGACTATGGGAAGAGTGCTCTCAAGAAGAAGCTCAGATAGCAGCTTGAGAAGAGAAGATGGGAAGTGAAGACCAAGCTCTTACGGTACACTCCAAGTCTCACTCCAAGTCAAGCAAAAGAAGACCTCATGGTTCTAGAGGTAAGCACTTTCACAAAGGTAATACTAGAAGAGATGTATCTAGGATCATATGCTATACTTGTGATGAAGCAGGACGCTATGCAAGGAATTGTCCTAACAAACAGAAGATAGTAAAGAAGAGCAACAAAAGAAGACATCATGCTCATGCTGCAGAGGACGATGAACCATCCAGAAAAAGATCCAGAGATGAAAGCGAAGATTCTTAAAGTGAGGATGAATATGTTCTGATATCAGCTCTCATAGGTGACATTACTCATGGTAGTGATGATTGGATTATAGACAGTGGGGCTTCCAAACATATGACTGGATTCAAGGAATCCTTTGTGAGACTGTCAGAGCATGAATCACCTCACAAGGTAAAGCTAGGAGATGACTACCAGTGTCCAATAAAAGGTAGCGGGGAATCTTCATATAAGTTAGACTTTGGAAAATCCCTAACAACGAAAGAAGTATTGTTTGTGCCAGGATTCAAGAAGAACCTTCTCTCCATATCAGCATTAGATGCAAAAGGAATGCAGGTTGCATTCATAGATGGTCAAGTCATCATGTGGCCAAAAGGAAAGACTATCAATGATGCGGTAGTAATTTGATAACAAGAAGGAGGATTATACAAATTGAAGGGCCATCCAGAACAAGCCTTGGTCCATGACACAGTAGAGCCAAGTGAAATTTGGCATAGAAGGCTTGCACTTGTGCATTACAGAGCACTACCTATTGCAAGCAAAGCCGTCAAAGGTATTCTAGAAATTCAAGCAAAACATGATGGGGTTTGCAAAGGACGTGAAAAAGGAAAGAATAAAAAGAACACATTTCCAAGTAGTGAAAGCAAAGCAAAAGGAATCTTGGAAATCATCCACTCCGATGTATGTGGTCAGTCCTATGTCATCAAACTCTCTAAGCGGGTATGCATATTATGTTTCTTTTATTGATGACTTTTCTAGGAAGACATGGGTTTACTTCATGAAGAACAAAGATGAAGTATTCAGTAAGTTCAAAGAATTCAAAGCCTTGATCGAAAACCATACTGAAAAGAATATCAAGACCATTCGATCAGATAATGGCGAAGAATTCACTTCAAATGAATTCAAAGAGATATGCAAAGAATCAGGGATTAAGAGGGAGCTGTCCACTCCCTATAATCCGCAATAGAATGGGGTTGCGGAATGGAAGAATAGAAATATCATGGAAGCTGCAAAAGCAATGCTTCATGATCAATACCTTCCTATGCATCTTTGGGCAGAAGCTGCCAAAACAACGGTGTATGTACAGAACCATACTCCACATAGAGTACTCGAGAACAAGACTCCAGAAGAATTCTTCTCCAGCAAGAAACTAGAAGTCATCCATCTCAGAATATTCGGCTGTCCTGTGTACATCCACATTCCAAAAGAGAAGAGGACTAAATTATTTCCTTCAGGAAAGAAGGGTATATTTGTGGGATACTCTAAAAGCTCGAAGGCTTACAGAATATATTTCCCAGGATATAAGAAGATTGACATCACCAAGGATGTGACATTTGATGAAGACACAGCTTACAACAAATCTAGGAAGAGACCTGCTGAAGAACCTGAAGAAGCAGAAGCACCTAGAATTCATGATACAACCATGAATGAAGAAACTCGAGAATTTGAAGAACCACAAAGACCTGTAGATCCACCTTTGGAGAAGAATCCTCATAAGAGGAAACCTGCTTGGGTACGAGAACTTATCCAAGGTGCGGAAAGATATGGGGCTCTAGAAGAGAATCACAGAGAAAGAAAGAGGACCAGATCCTGTTCCGGGTATGTAGCTTTACTATGTGATTTCATTGATAAAGAACCTTCCAGTTATGAAGAAGTAGCAGAATGGAAAGAATGGAAGGATGCTATGATCAAAGAGTACCAATTGATCATGAAGAATGATGTTTGGGATGTTGTCCCAAGACCAGACAGGAAGTCAGTTGTAACTTCCAAATGGATCTACAAGATCAAACATGCTACAGATGGTAGCATTGAAAAGTATAAGGCAAGATTTGTAGCTCGAGGTTTCTCTCAGAAAGAGGGAATAGATTATGAGGAGACCTTTGCACATGTAGCCAAATACACTTCCATCAGATCAGTACTTTCTCTAGTTGTAGTGATGAAATGGAAGATACACCAAATGGATGTCAAGACTACTTTCTTGAATGGTGTAGTGGAAGAGGAAGTGTATGTAGAACAACCACTTGGTTTTAAGACACATGACAGGGAGTCTCATGTATGCAGATTGAAGAAATCCCTGTACGGTTTGAAACAGGCACCCAGGACATGGTATGGCAGAATTGATAGCTTTCTATCCAGTTTGGGCTTTACCAAGGGTAAAGTAGATTCCAACCTTTACTACAAGGTTAAAGATGGCAACCCAGTGATGCTTCTCCTATATGTAGATGATCTGTTTGTGATAGGTATGGATGGGTTGATTACTGATACAAAGAGAAATCTTGCTACCAAGTTTGAGATGAAGGACTTGGGTATGATGCATTACTTTCTAGGTATGGAGGTGTGGCAGAGTATGGATGGAATCTTCCTTGGACAAGGGAAGTATGCAGTAGAGATCCTGAAGAGGTTTGGGATGATGGACTGCAAGATTATGGCCACACCTATGGAATCGAACCTGAAGCTATTAAATGATGCTTCTTCAAAGATGGTTGATGCTACGATGTATCGTCAGATGATTAGGTCATTGATGTACCTAACGAAGACGAGACCAGACATTTGCTTTGCTATGAACACCTTGAGCCAGTTCTTGACAGATCCGAGAAATGTTCACTTGATTGCTGCAAAGCATATTTTGAGGTACTTGAGGGGTACAGTTGATTATGGGCTCAAGTATGATGCGAATCAAAAGATTAACCTGGAGGTTTATGTTGATTCAGATTGGGTAGGCAGTGCCATCGATAGGAAGAGCACTTCAGGGTGTTGCTTTAGTATGGGATCAGGTGTGATCTCTTGGTTTAGCAGGAAGAAATCCTGTGTGGCACTGAGTATAGCTGAAGCAGAGTATGTCGCAGCTTGTTTCGCTAGTTGTGAGGCAGTATGGCTGAGGAAGCTACTGTCTGATTTATTTGATCTCTAGATGGATGCTACTTGTATACATTGTGACAACCAGAGTTGCGTAAAGTTGTCAGAGAATCTAGTGTTCCATGACAAGTCGAAGCATATCGAGATCAAGTATCACTATATCAGGGATATGGTACAGAGAGGAGTAGTGAAGCTCCAGTATGTTGCGACGGAGGAACAGATAGCTGATGTGTTGACAAAGACATTAGCCAGAGTGAAGTTCAAGTACTTCAGGGAGAAGCTTGGTGTTCTCCAGATCGAGGTTTCCTCCAAGGGAAGGTGATGAGTCCCAAAGCCATTTTGATGAGCAGGTCAGATATAAGGGCTGAGCCATTCTGTCATGGTGAGAGGATTTGGTTCCTCCCATGTCAGATGTGAGTGCTAGCCATTCTGTCAAGTAGGACAGATGTAAGGGCTACCACCATTCTGATGAGTAGGTCAGATGTAAGGGCAGATCCATTCTGTTCATGGCTAAAGGATTTCGTTCCTCCCATGTCAGATGTGAGTGCTGGCCATTCTGTTGAGTAGGACAGATGTAAGGGCTACCACCATTATGATGAGCAGGTCAGATGTAAGGGTAGAGCCATTCTATTCATGGCTAAAGGATTTGGTTCCTCCCATGTCAGATGTGAGTGCTGGCCATTCTGTCGAGTAGGATAGATGTAAGGGCTACCGCCATTCTGACGAGCAGGTCAGATGTAAGGGCAGAGCCATTCTGTTTATGGCTAAAGGATTTAGTTCCTCCCATGTCATATGTGAGTGCTAGCCATTCCGTAATGTAGGAAAGATGTAAGGGCTATTGCCTTTCTAACGAGTAGGTCAGATGTGAGTGCTAGCCATTCTATCGAGTAGGACAAATGTAAGGGCTACCGCCTTTCTGACGAGTAGGTCAGAGGTGAGTGCTGGCCATTCTAATGTGAATGTAGGATTAGGTCCTATATGATAAGATATAAGGGCTACCACCTTTCTGACAAGCAGGTCAGATGTGAGTGCTGACCATTCTGACAAGTAGGTCAGATGTAAGGGCTACCAAAGACCTACGAGGAGGTAGGCATACACCCAGCATGAAAGAAGGCTGGCTCTGTAGAACTTCCTATGACGAGATAACACACACATGATGATGACTAGGTGAGATCCAGATCGAGCTATGATCCAGATCCAGTTATGATGACTCCGAGAGATCCAAATCGAGTGATGATCCAAATCCCGCAGTGATGATCCAAATCCAGATCCAGATCGAGTGATGATCCAGATCCAGTCCAGTGATGATGATCTAGATTGAGTGATGATCCAGATCCAGTGATGTTGATCTAGATCGAGAGATGATCCAAATCCAGTGATGATGTCCCATGATGATCCAGATCGAGAGATGATCCAGATTCAAAGAATGAATATGACTTGAAGACGAAGATGACTTGAAGACTCAGAAGACTCGAGATGCAGATGATGAGATGATCCAGTTGATACAGAGAAGAAGACCAGTGCTGAAAATTGTGTTGAAAGAATACCTTCCTAGTTAAGAGGGAGTGTTGATGTATTTGTAACTTCGGAATGTATTCGTATATGTATCTTATGTATTGTAACCCGATGTTTATTTCGGGATGTATCTATTATGTATTTGAGTCATGTTGTCATGCCCCAATGTTCTGACCGGGAGGATCAATAATGTAAACAAGTCATGTCAAGTCATAGTGGGTAACCCTCCGATTGTGTAAGGGTTAAATTCCCCGCAGTTCTGGGGCATTAGGGTTATTAGACTCTCCTAGTAGAGGTCGGCCCTAGTAGGGTTTTAGTCATGTCAAGATTAGTATAAATAGAGAGCTAGGATATCTATTTAGCACACATCACTCACACACTCAAGTGTAGCACATAGTTGAGGAAGGAGAAGACACTGGGGCTAGACAAGAAAAAGATTACTGCTGTCGGGAGTGCATCTTACTGTTTTGGGGTTTTACGTCTTGTGCTAATTCTATCTCAGAGGAAGTTGTGGGGTTTTCTCCATTTATGGTTTCCCCGATCAAAAAAACTGTGTTCATTGTCTCTTGTGTTTGATTGCTGTACTTGTTATTCTCTCAGTAAAGATCCTAACATAATGCTAGCTTAATGTTGAAAAACTAACACTTGATTCCCATTTTCATTATTGGTGGGTGATCTCGTGTCTGTTAACGATATACATTAATGACCGGCAATCAGACGATGGACTACTATGTTTGACCTCGACACCTCTATTCACATAGTAGGACATGTACTCGTAGCGATTTGTGTAGAAGACCTTCCAGATTGGTGGCATCTCATATATGCTACCTCCTTGATCATGCCAGTGTTCATGAGATTTCAGCTCTTGTGACTTGATTCCAGTAGATGTCAGATATTTCCAGCCATTATGGAGATCTTGATCCATTGTATATCTGTAGTCTTCATGGATATATTCATCATGGAGATTCTGATCTATGTATATTGTACGTGGCGATGAACACATATGTCATATTGTATCATGCCTATTCATGGCCATTGTACTCTTATGTATCCGGGACTGCTATATGTATTCGCAGTTATATGCAGAGTTGTATCATTGTATAGTGCTGATTGGGTGGCTAGTTCTTCCACTGATTTCTTCATCACTTCATTTCTGGGATGGACTTATAATGTATTTTGGCCATCATATGACCCCTCTGACCTCACACATTAGGGGGAATCCGTTATAGCTGATTTTACCACACATGGTGAATCACACTTTTATGGCCTTCCCTGTCCCTATGCAGACTCCTTAGACCCCATGGACCATTTTGGTTCCTTTGATGTTTCCTAGACCATCCCTTAAAACATGCTTAAATTGCCATACATGACTTTTAAACCCTTTATCGCGTATATACACGGGTTTGACCTCTAAAACTGTGTACATCAGGATGTGTGCAAAAATCCAAATTCTTTTGGAGTTTTCCTTGATGTGGATACGACTCACTTGTCTCTTGGCCTTCCATATGCCTTGAGATCACTCGGATTCGACCTTTTATTACCCCATTGATGAGCTATATAAGGAACCCTTTGGATACATTGAAGGCATATGAGAAATTAAGAGCAAGAGAACTATAGTCCATTGTTGCCGAAACTTGTGCTTGAGTCTGCATCCCCTTTGTCCCTTGGAGCACTTTTGTGTTCTTCCCAAGCTTACCTTTTGCTTGTGAGCTTGCTATCAAGAGATGGAGGATTGAAGTGGTGGAGGCCCAAGTGGGGGACTCGGTTTCTCTAATTCGCAGACGTGCCGACAGAGGTTGTATTCATTGTAATCTCTGATTTTATATCAATAGAAATATCTTTTCCTGTCCAATAATGTGTGTTTGAATGAATATTTTATCCATGGATGATTTCAAATGCTTATATGTTATTGATTATATATGCTAGAGTAGAGCTAACACAATTATATATAGTATGCTTGTCTTGTTTATTGAATGTTGAGGAAGCAATTCATCAATTCAAGTTGAAGTTGGAAAGCTCAACGGGGATCTACACCAACCATCCGGAATAAGGTACGAATCGAGATCCTTTAGTGTTAGTTGTTTGGTTTCTCTTGCATATAGGAAAGGATTGATTTCTTGAGTTAAGCTGTCTGTTGTGGTACCCCAAGACATAGGAATTTCTCTCCATAACACTACAGTACCTAGGTTGCTGATGCAAGGTTAAGTGTATATCTATTAGCACTGTCGGCAAAACCAGTGAAAGTAGTCATCTTTCCATCAGACAAAAGACATACATAAGTAGGGTTGTATGAAAAACACATTTTAAATCATACAAAAGACACACTTCTCAAACTAAACCACACAACAAACTATAAAAAATATTTACAAAGACCCTATGCTAGATGACCTAGGCATAGTATCTTTTGAGGTAGAGCCCGTTTCTAGGCTCTCCCAAAGGTATCCCGTCATAATCAACTAATTCATATGCCCCTTTCTATAAAACATGACTGACAATATAAGGCCCATGCCACATAGACTCAAATTTTCCTGCCTCCAGCTTGTCATGTTTATGGTCATAAGTCAAAACTAGGTCTCCTTCATTGAAGGAACGGGGTTGAATAGTCATTTCATATTGAAATTTCTTCATTTATGTGCCTCATTGGCTAAGGCAGCATCACATCAAGTTTTTTTAGATACAAGAATCTCTCTTTGTCTATAGTAGTGTTGGGCAACAGTTCCACAACAAGTTTCAAAGAAGGGATCTCACATTCTATCGGGAGAGTTGCTTCCAACCCATATACCAGTTGGAATGGTGTAAAACTGGTGGAAGTCTTGATAGTAGTCTTACAGGCCTAGAGTGCAAAGAAAAGTTGCAAACGCCAGTTTGACTTGGCTTGCCCTACCATCCGCTGAAGCATTGTTTTTAATACTTTGTCTATAGCTTCAACCTAGCCATTGGCCCGAGAATAGTAAGGTGTAGGGTTATCATGATGAAACCCTAATTTTGCACTGAGCTCTGCCATCATTTTGTTTTGAAAATGTGATCCATGATCGGTCATGATGGCCCTAGGAATCCTGAATCTAGCAATGATATGGTTGAATAAGAATAGTGTAGCAGTCTTCCCGTCTTCGGCATATGTGGGAATAGCCTCAACCCATTTTGTAAAATAGTCCACAGCCATAATAATGTAGCCATGCCCCTCGGCTGAGGTAGGTCTACAATGCACGCAGTCTATGCCCCATTTTGCAAAGGGGCCAATTGCTACAATGGGATGGAGCATAGTTGGATGGGTGCATTTCTTTGAAGTGAACATTTGACATGGTGGGAATTTCTTGACTGTTTCAATACAATCCTTGAAAATAGAGGGCCATAAATACCCTAAATGTAATATTTTCTAGGCAGTGGCCAACCAAGATAGATGACTGCCACAAGCTCTAGTGTAGCAATCATTTAAAATAATTTGATCCTCTTCATGTGTAAGTAAATGTCGTAATATGGAGTCACTACACCGGTGGTATAGGGTATCATTCAGGATAAGATAGCTTTTGTCCTGGTGGTGAATGCAATGACGTTCATCACGAGAAGCAGTGGGCTGATATCGTAAGGTTTGGAGATACAAAATGATGTCTCCATACCATGGATCAGTCGTACTAATGATAAACAATGATTCATTTGGCAATGAATCGAAGGGCTCTGTATCCTCTATAGTATGGGGAAGGTCACATATAAGCTCTGCAAAAACAAGATACTTCTTAGAAGTGCTTTTGGCGAATTCTAATTCAAATTATTGGAGAATCACAATCTAGCGTGGGTATTTTCCCCCAAGCACTTGACATGTAAGAACGTAGTACATGGGGTTGGAATCCGCCTAAACAGTGGTGGTGCAGAGCAAGATATAATGACAGAACTTTTGGACTGCGATGACCGTGGCCAGAGCAAGTTTCTCCACATGTGAAAATCGATTTTCAGAGTTTAAAAGACTCTTACTGGCGTAATATATCACATGTTCCTGGTCCAGTTCATCTCTTTGAACAAGGACCATGCCTATAGTAGACAAGGATGCAACCACATACAAGGAATAGTCCTTAGCATAATTTGGTGGTAGCAACACTGGTGCATTGGTAAGTGCATGTTTAAGATTATCAAACGAGCATTGTGTTGCACGAAATTATCCCAGATAAAAGGGGTATCCTTTTTAAGAAACTTCATGAAACTGTTTGTCCTTTCTGCATAATTGTAGATGAAGCGACGTAGAAATTTTTCCTTCCCTTCCAAACTTTGGAGTTCATTTATGTTCGTGGGAGCAGGTAGGGCTAAAATAGCTTTAATTTTCAAGGGGTCTATATGGATGCCATCTTTGGAAACGATAAAACCAAGAAGTCGACTAGTCTCTACACAAAAAACACATTTATGGGGATTTAGATGAATATTGAAATGACGACATGGAAGAAAAATGGCTCTTAGATGATCAACATGGATATCCTGCTGCTTGGAATGAGCAGGTATGTAATGCCCCGGTTTTGACCCCGTTACATTAGATGTATATGATGTGTATATTGTAATGATCATGGTGTGGAGCTAAAGGCCAAGGCCCCACCATTGATCGGTTATCTTGTGTTTTGGATTTTAAATTTGTCACCGAGGGTATATTGCGGCATGCGACATATAATATGTTGGCCGTCATGTAAATATGCATCATAATTAATTAATGGACACAACCAGCTACGGTCGCGGCAACTAAATCGAATGAGGCATGATTTCCTAAGGATAAGGGGGGGTGAAATATTTAACCTATGGGCCAATGGGGAAAAGCCAAATGTCTATGAGAAAACCCATCAAGCTGTCAACTACCTTTCTTGTCTTTTTCTCCAATCATTTATTTCTGCCAGAATGTGGTTGAGTTAGTTATTGCATGGAATGGGAAGAGTATGGGAAAAGAAATTCGAATTGGGCAGAGACCCATTTTTGAAAAATGTGTTATGACTTCCTTGGCAAGGAAAATGCCCAAAAACGTATGCCATTCTGCCATACATCCACGTTTTTCATTTTCCTCACCATTCTCCTGCACGTTGGAGCTTTTGGGAGCAGCTGGAGTTTTTCCTGTGTCTTTCATTCCACGATTTTGGTTGCTGGCTTCATTTTTCCCATGGATGGGAGGTCGTTTTTGTAGTGCCAGGGACTGGGTTGTCTTCCTCATGTTTTGGGAGCTGCTGGTGCATTTTTCCATTCACGTTTTTGTGATTTCATGTGTTTTTACCATGGCTGGGAAGAGCCATTCACGTTTTTGACTGTCTCAGCGACTATTGGCCTCACGCACAGGCTATTTGGGACGTTTTTCCCTACTGAGAGTTGTGCTCACTGATAAGCTTCAGGGCTGTGTGTTTTTCCCGATATTGTGAGCCATTTTTGCTGTTACGTTTGGGACTGTGTAATTCGTTTTTCCCTGTTTAAGCTGTGAGAGCTGAATTGATTGCCTGAGTGCAATTGTTGGTCTTTGGACT
>LPNX010634781.1:431773-477274 GCA_001517045.1 Pseudotsuga menziesii
GAGTTCTTTATAAGATAAGTAAACTTGTGTATTTTACTTCTGCAACTCTATATTTACTGTTAATTAAAAATGGAATGAACATGTTGAATGAATGCTTGTTTGAATGCTGTTGTTTTCCGCTGTGAATAAGGATTAAATTGCATCTGTGCATGATGAATAATCCTGTGCGCATATTTTAGTTTAAATTCTCTTTCAACATTTTATTTAAGCCTGTACATGTTCATGGGCGGTTAGCCTGGTCTAAATAAGCGTGTAGTCGCGTCCTTCTTGCCGGTCACAGCAATGGGGATGTGACAAGGTAGGTCATTAAGATAAGGTTCCACAACATGTTTAAGGTCATGAAAAGCATATGACATAGTGCATTGGAATGTTGTGCTTGCGTTCTTTATACCAAAAGGCAACTTGCGATAGGAAAAAGTCCCCCAAGGGAAAGTAAATGCTGCTTTGTGTTGGTCTGACGGGAGAATCTCAATCTGATTATAGTCGAGGAAGCCATCCATAAAAGAAAAAATAACGCTTTCGGCACAATTGTCGATTATCTGATCGATATAGGGAGTGGGGAAATTATCCTTTGGACAAGCTCTATTAGAATCCCTAAAGTCGTTACAAACCCTAATAGTGCCCTGCTTTTTGTTGACAGGGACTAAGTTGGACACCCATTTAGTTAATGGTACGGGGTAAATGAAACCAGCCTTCAGAAGTTTCTCAACTTCTTCCTTTATGGCTGCTGCTTTTCATGGATGGACCTGTCGTAGTTTTTGGCAGACTGGTTTGGAAACAAGGTAAGTTTTTATCTCATGGACAATGTGTAACGTCCCCGACCCTCTGACTGGTGAAGAGGACACTACTAACACCAAACATATGGGCAAACAACACCATGAACATGAATAGGCATATAATGCTGAAATAAAAAGGCTTAAACATAATACATACTAAGATGCACAATCCTTCATATACATAGCGGAAGCAAGGAAACATTCATTCAAGCATGCCACATGTTCATCATATTCATTAATCAGTAAATATAATTGCAGGGGTAAAATGGACATGGATACTCATCTGATAAGAACTCGTCCCGCAACCAACTACGTCGCTACAACGTTCCACCCAACCATAGGCCAACGTGCTCATCAATCTCTCAGCAACACTGCCACCCCCAAGCTGGGCATGATTCCTCAAGGAATAACGGTCAAGCAGGCATACACATAGCCAAGGTACACCAATCAGCCACGCCCACACAGTAGGGTTTATCAGGCCGTCAAGGAGCTAGGAAAGGCTAAATGCTAAGCTGGTGACCTCAAACACTAGTTTTCTCAAGAAAAACCAACCTCTAATCCTACTCTCAATAGTCCAAAGACCAACCACTACATGCCGCAGTAAACAGCTCCGTGAGGAAGATGAAGACCACAGGTGACAACCCCAAACAAAAGGGTGAACATGGCTCTAGTCCACAAGACAACTCAGAGTTGTTCTTGGCCCTAGCATGGCCAAAACAACTCAGCAGCAACCCCAAAAAGGTTCTTGTATACACAACAACCCAACCCAGGGTAAATCAACAGTCCTAACTTCACAATGAAACGATGGCAACAATCTATAGTCTGCAATGGACAAGGAACCAAACTTCCAGCAAGGGCAGGGGAAACATAGACCCACAACAAAACCCAAAAAGGATGTATACACACACAGCAACCCAACCAGGGATAGATCAACAGCTCAATCCCATAAAGAAACAACAGGAAAAACACGCAGTCTACAGATGGGGAAGGAACCGATTCTCTATTTGCATGTGAGGGAAAAAGACACAGCCAAAGCAAAATTGTGAATGAAAAACACAGAAGGAACCCATAGCACACAAATCTCACTGCAGTCGCTGGGAAAACTTACACAGATCAGGAATGGAAAATACCAGACTTCCAAACTCTGCGTGAGAGACAAAACACAACCCACAAAACTATGGATGTAATTACATACACAATTTCAATGATGGGAAGAATAGAACATTAAGAAATCTGCCAATGGTGGAAAAAGACACCCTCTCTACATGATCAGAGGAGAGAAAACAATCCACCAGCCCTCGAATTCGTGAGGTAGAGGAGAAACAACCTCCCCGCAGGTCAATAATCTATGCAAAAAAAGGGAAGACGAACCCCAAACAAAGGGACGCGGAACCTTTTATCTTAGCTTGTGTGAGAGGAGATGAACAGACTCGTGATCGACCTAGTGGGAAAACCATTTGCTACCCAAAAGGCACGTCGTGGAGAGTGGGTGCAGGTGTGAGCGTGGTGGTGTTTTTCCTTGCCAGCAAGTAGATGCCCCCAACTAACAATAGAACAACAAGGTGGTGACACATGGCTAACTCCCAATGGCCCCACGGGTTAGACAATCCCCCCCCTTACCCTAGGGAATCACACCCTTTTAATTTAACATTGCATCATCATAGCTGGATGTAGGTTTAATTAAATTGATGTGCATATTTACATGATGCCAAAGCTATAGTGTGCCGGATAGCATGATATACCATCAACAACGATCCCTATTGCTGAAACATAACACAACCGAATCGATGGTGGGGATTTTGCCTTTAGCTCCTCACCATGATTAATTACAAAATATACATCATGTACCCTTTAATGTAAATGGGGTCAAAATTGGGGTATTACAATCCCCTCCCCCTTGGAATAACACCATCCTCGATGTTCCAATACATATACAATTTGCACATCAAAATTTCAAAATTTCATAGACCTGTCCCATGTTCAATTATTTACTCTGAACGTTCAGGACCAAGCCCCATGGCTTCCATGAGTTTCTCCTGCTAGTTCCCAGCTCTTGGCTTATCCCAGAGCCTAGGAAATTTGTGGCTGCTACCCTATTTATGTTCCCTCGTTGGACAATACCGACATAAATGATGTCCTCTGCAGTTCCAACATTTCACTGGTTGCTTCATCTTTACCTGCTCAATTTATTTTGATTCTTCATGCCTGGACCGTTTCTTAATGGATCGTTTGGATGAATGTCCCATCATTGATCCACCTTCCTTTCCTTGGCCGATTGCTCCCAGAAGGATTTTCACCTCCCTTTGCAAACCAATAGAGTCTTGCAAAATCTGGTGGTTCATCTCATTCTGCCTTTTCTGTATCTTGAGCATCTCTCCAAGATTCTCTTGGGTCCTGGCCATCATTTGAAGGAGAATTCCAGCTAAGTCCAACAAATTTTGGTCCGCTGCCATGATCAATGTGCACCACTGGATTTCACCTTTCTCACCTGTGAAATGCATCATCAAAATTCTGTTAGACCAAGCATAATATAGGCATTAATATCAGTCATTTAATTTCCCAATTGGCATGACAGTCCAAGCCTCATCAAGGAGACTTTCATATTTTTCATGCCTTCCCAACAGGCACATGAGCTCATTCATGTCCATCCTTGGGCAAGGAATTAACCATTCCAACATTCATAATTTACTTTAAGCAATTACACACATTCTATTTCCAGTCATACATGCATTCAACAATATTTTGTTTTCACAATGCATAAACATATATATATATATATATATATATAATCAAAAGGCAAGAGAGAGTGGCAAGAGAGAGCAGCAAGAATTTTTCCCCACTTTGTCTTGTTCCATCCTGGAACCCACACCACCACTGTGGCTTTTCATGCTCTCAGCCTCTTTCACTTCACTGTGAATGCTGGACCAATCCCTCTTGGTCATGACACTTGGTGTCTCTGGTCTATTTCAGACCTCTCAACCATGGGGCCTCCCCACATGGTTTGTCTCGACTGCTAGGACCTTCATAGTCTCACTAGCACATTTTTCATCATCGCTCATTCTGAGCTCTCTAGGACAGTCACATGTCCACATGCACCCCTAGGATGCTCTCATAGTCCTCGCTCCCAACAATACCTATATTCAAACATTGAATAGATTCACATGTTTAGTTTATTCTCATCGGTTTTATCTCTAGAAAAAGAGCTTAAAACATCATAACCAAATCATATACACATGTATATTCATAAGCAAAATATTGCAAAATAATCCAATACTTATCTGTATTGCGCGTTTCCTCGTTGGTCCACAGGATCCTGCTTTGCTTTGCAAGCCTTGGGATCGCCTATGGACTTGGATGTTAGGTCAGCACGCAGGCTGCTTCACAACATCCTTTTATGTATATATCAGGCACAATCAAGCCAACCCTCATTGGGTTTATCAGACCATCAATGAATTGCCTGTACTTATATCAACAATAAATATATATATATATATATATCAGGCACAATCAAGCCAACCCTCGTTGGGTTTATCAGACCGTCAACAAATTGCCTATACCTATATCAACAACCAATCATCAGCCAAGCCAACCCTCGTTGGGTTTATCAGGCCATCGACAACAACACATGCCCTTATATCAACCATAAACGACCATTTCCATATCACCTAGAGACCACACTGTAAACTACATTTGCTTATCCTGACAACACAAGCAATATAAGCATATTCGTTAGTGTTATTGCTCTAAAATCGTAACCATATTTCAGACCATTCACTATCAAGTATTGAGACACCAGGAGTGCGTCTACTCCCTAGGGTGTAATCAATATTTAAAAATCCTTCCATGATCTGACATCGGAAAAGTGTGCACCCTTGTCCGGTGTGTATCATGTAGGCCCTATTCGTACTCAAGCAATCTACCATAATGGAAACAAAATCAAACATGCTCTACATATTGAATTTAATAATTTGACATGCATATTCTTAGGTAGGGTCACATAAGACTTATCCATTTGTCGAGGCAGTATTCCTTCGTTAAGGAGGAATGGGGGCTCCCTTCTCTGAGTTGACAGTCCCTTAGTTTTCCATCCCAATTTCTTCTTACATTTCATATCCACACATGTCTTACTGAGATAATCTATACCATCTCACTCATGTTTCTTACCAAACATGTAGTGCAAATGAGACATTTCCAAAATGTCCAATGGAGTTTCCCTCGAAACCCATTTCAAGATAAGGGAGAACCTTCCCATGAATTTTGGCTCCTGCAGGACATCACACATGATCTTCCTGCAGTGTGTACCCTTGGCATAGTCAGCAAATAGCCAAACAGTCAATCATTATCTGATAATACAATCCAAATTGATTGTCCATAACCAAGCAAATGACATTAGTAATTAAATTCAATAGAAATTGCAACTTTGTTTACTACAGAAATTGATTTGCTTGGCAATGAGGTGATCCTCAATTTTGGGTCTCTTGTGAGCAGCACCATCATATCCATTATGATTTTATGCTTACTAGCATAACATGGACACCCACTTACAATGCGTCCTCCTGACACAATTCTATGCAAGCCAATAGTGATTAGTGGTTGTCAGCAATTTCTCAAATCTAAAATTTACAAATTCAAATTTACAACTCATTATGCATACAAACTATTATCACAGCCATGAGACTCTTCTCATGAGGTTTGGCTCTTTCACATGGTATATTCCAGCCTTTGTCATGGTCTTACCCATTTTTCCATATCCCAAACAATCTACCTGAAACCTGAACTTCAATCAGCCAAACATTTGGTAAGTCTTAATGCCTATAACTTTTTCCATTGCTACAACAAGCACTGAAGCATTTTTAGAATTTATAAAATTCAAACATTTCCATCTGTTAATCACATCAATATTACCAAAACTCATTTACTTCATGCAATCATTATCATACTTTAAATTACAGGGTACAGTCACATCATTCATGTAATTTAAATGAAATGTTTAGATACTCCTTACTTCACAAGCGTATCATTCGTACCACCTTGCTCTTTCATAGATCATTTTCAGCAGCCAATTGATCATGACTACCCTCTTCATGCACTTACTATCCTGCATTCATAATAGCCTTTGAAATGGTTCCTGAATTGTCATCAATTCATCATTTCAGCCATTAGTTATTCATAATATCACATGCACTTATCTCAATGCATCACAACATTTGCACCTATACTTATGCAATTAGTCACTCATACCCTTCATATGCATCCATTCAATGCATAACTACAAGATTCATAAAATATTTTAATGCATATCCATTTAATTCTACCTTGCATTGATTTAGGAATACTATGCATTCAACATACCATGCATGACCTAACCATGACTACTTCATATAGGATGCATTACTATAATCAAGATCATAAGTACTTACTTTCCTTGGGCTACTAAGCTTAATCAACATGTACAGGCATGACACATTTCTATATGAATGTAGCATAACATTCAGGTATGAGGTCTCTTACCTTTACCACTCCATGGAATTTGTCATAGTCAAACTCTTACCTTCATGGGTCCTACTTACACCCTTGTCATTACCAGTTTGGTTGGTCCTTTGAAAGAGATTGCAGAATTTGCTCACCAACTTTTGATTATGGACTTGTTGCCTTATCCCTTTCTCCAGAGGGTTGCTAGTCACATTTGTTGGCATCGGCAACATATTCAGCCAGGTCCATGTTGTCGTTGGTTTTCCCACTAATTCCAACACCTATGCAATAACTATCATTAGTGGTTCATTATAAATGTATAATCCTCAATATCCTATGTATGCAAAGCATATCCTCATACATTTCATGTATAAAACTTATGAAATGTAGTTATAATCAGTAATATAGGGTATAAGGAAACTTCCCTTTTCAAGCCCCACATCCTTGCATGGAACTCCTCTTCCACACAACAACTGGTTTGACTTCATGGTCTTGCTACCTCTAGGCATGCACTTTCTGGATTTGTCCATATTGACAGTAACACCTTTATGTTTCAGGCCATCATTAGTACTTTGCTGCTCCACACTCAGATTCTAGTGACTTTCCCTTGTTCCCTGCTGGATAAGCTTTCCAACGCCTATCCACATGCTTCATTCTGACCTCGGGTGTGAAAACCACACCACTTCTAAAGTGATGACATTCATCAAATTTAGGCAACACACTCAACTGTGTTTTGGTCTGAAATGTTAATTTCAGCCACTTGGAATTTCCTTTCCTTTTAGACCTGAACTGCTAAAAAATTCCATGAAAATTCATTGAAACACAGATGGAATCTACTGAAAATTTCACTTGAAAACCCAATTTTCTTTCTCCCTATCAGGTCACTTCCCAACTAAGTTTTCAATGTTTCGGATCCTCAGTGGACTAGTATTCCGATCTGCATCGGCGATGTCTAGGACTATTCATCGGTTCCTGACCTTCTGGTGTTTCGGCGGCAAACCAACTAATATTCCACGCTTCTCATCGGTAGTCTGCTTATCTTTCCTTCTGCGGCGTATCAAACCTGCAGTGGTCTAAAATTCTGAATTTCATCGGCAGACTGTTGCATTATTCCTCTCTGGCATTTTGGTGCCAAAACGACTAAACTCCCGATCTGTATTGGTGAGAAAATCAACTGTTCATCGGGTGTGCAGTTGCTTGAGCAGCCGCATGGCGGAAATAAATATTACTATGATTTCCATGGGTGAACCGACTAAGCTTCTGATTAGTGACCTATTTTTTAAGTCCATCCACCATATTGGGTCCTTAGTAGACTATCTCTTTGAATTTCCTCAGCGACAGCCTAGGTTAACTACTGCATCGGCGACCCGGTGCCCTACGCATCGGCTGGTTAGTCGTCAAGATTTCCACAACGGCGGCCCACATTCAAACTATCTCTTTCGAAGCCACAAGTCTATAGACGATTGGAACCACTAGAAGCTACGGCGTCAGCGCTCAGAGGCCCTCCTTGTTGGGTGGTTAGTCTTTTCGATCTCTGCAATGATAGATGCTCGATCAACAAACCTTACCCGACATAGCTCATTGGCAACAAAATCACTTATTCATTGGTGATGTCGTCAACTAACCATCGCCGATGGCCGATGATTCCATGACTTATAATTTTTTTTGAAACCTTTCTCTTGAGTCTTCCTCATCCTTCTGTCGATTCCATCAGCTCCATCTCCCTTATCCTTCGTCGATCAAGCAACTGCTTGTCGCTGCAACTGTTTACTAACACCGTGGCATTGGCGACTGGAAGGCTAGTGCATCAGCGGATTAGTTCAATCAGCAGCCGCAACTGCAGCTTATCAACTTTGATCTTCTTCCGATCGGTGGCCCAATCTGCTAAGCATCAACGAACTAAAGCATATCCTGGTCGGCATCGGCAGTCGGATATTATCCCATCGGAAGACTAGTACTCTCGGCTTCCGCAATGGTGGGTGCACGAATCACTATATTCTTCTGATCACCGATGATTTCGGGCCTTAGAAATTTTTTTGAACCTTCATTACTGCGTCGGCTGTCGGAACCTCTTCCTCCGTGGCGTCGACGGTCACAGGCTCTATCCGTCGGGAGGATAGTCCTCTGACTATCTGCAACAACGACGCTTTGTTCCACTAATTCCTTCCACTGTAGTCGCCAAATTTTGCCGCATCAACAACATGATCAGCTGTGTGTCGACGATGTGGTCAACTAATCATTGCCGATCGTCGACGGTCCTATTACTTCGTCAAATTTTCCAAAATTCCCTGGTGTTGGCGGTCGCAGGATCTATGTGTCGAAAACATAGTGGTCTAGCCATCAGCAATGGCGGGTGCTTGATCAATTAATCTCCACCAATGATTTCAACACTTAAAGAAAAATTTCAGAACTTTCTTCTTTTGTCAACAGCTGAAACCACTAGCATTGTTGCATCGGCGTTTTAGTCCCCACGGCAACCGCAACTGCGGAAAACCTTTCAACTAACTCTTGCCGATGTTCATCGGTAGTTTCTTCATCTAACCATCGATGATGAGAACAACTATCTTCTGTTGATCACCAATGGTCGGGCTTAGAAATTTTTTTCAAATTTTTTTCGGTTACTATCCGTCGGGTGGCCTTCCCACTAAATGCCCGCTACATCGGAAGAGATTGTTGCTGAGTCTTCCGATGGGCAGATAGTTCTGGCACTTAGAAAATTTTCTGATTTTTCTTGTCTTCACCCATCTTTTTTTGGTTTCTTCTGGACAGTAGGCAACCTGCCCCTATTATCTGATCTGTCATGGCCCATTCAGGCCCATGCAGCAACCAAAGCTCTGATACCACACTGTAACGTCCCTGATCCTCTGACCGACGAAGAGGACGCTACTAATACCAAACATACGGGCAAACAACCCCATGAACATGAATATGCATATAATGCTGAAATAAAAAGGCTTAAACATAATACATACTAAGATGCATAATCCTTCATATACATAGCGGAAGCAAACAAACATTCATTAAAGCATGCCACATGTTCATCATATTCATTAATCAATAAATATAATTGCAGGGGTAAAATGGACATGAATACTCATCTGATAAGAACTCATCCCGCAACCAGCTACGTTGCTACAACGTTCCACCCAACCATAGGCTAGCGTGCTCATCAATCTCTCAGCAACACTGCCACCCTCGAGCTGGGCATGATTCCTCAAGGAATAAGGGTCAATCAGGCTTACACATAGCCAAGGTACACCAATCAGCCAATCCCACACAGTAGGGTTTATCAGGACGTCAAGGAGCTAGGAAAGGCTAAATGTTAAGCTAGTGACCTCAAACACCAGTTTTATCAAGCAAACCCAGCCTCTAATCCTACTCTCAACTCTGACCTATGAAAATGTTCTCGAAAATACTTGGTTTCACTGATATGTCTACAGGAATAGTTTTTGTAATATTACATAAATTTCCTTCAGAATCAACGCTATGAGTGAGGATCAGAGACTAAGGGTTCATGACTATATTAGATGAAACATTTGAAGCAAAGTTTTCTTCTACCATATGTCAAGGGGGAAGGAAAGAAGATGATGATGGTCTTCCCAAGGCATCTCCTCTAGTGACATAAATTCCATAATAGATTCATTTGTAGGAAGTGTATGTGAAATATAATATAGATATGGGGGGGGGGGTTGTCCATCCAATATGGCATGTGATAATGGTCTGAGGCCACCAACAAATGGTCGTTGATGGTGGGGTCACTAGTGGCTTGGATTGCATTGTAAACTTCTTCGAAAGGGGAAAAGGATGTTGATTCATCAGCAATTTCTTTTCCTTTGTCTACATGAGAGGCATAAATCATGTTAATAGATGAAGTTTGTGAAGTAGGAGGAGGATTTGATAAGGGAAAGACTCCCATTAGTGAAGAGTATTTTATAAGACCCACTCTAATGTCCTTACACTGCGGGGTATTCGAGAGCAGAATGCTATTTGCATAATTTTTAATGGCACTAGGCGTGATGAAATCTAACTGATCAATAGTGACAATATTTCCTTCGAATGGGAACTGGACGATCCGAAAAACAGTCGATGCTATAGATTGCATAGCATAAAACTAGTTGCGACCTAGGAGTAGATTGTAGTCCAAAGGAGCATCAACGACTTCAATGTGAATGGAGACTGACTTTCCCCCCAGTTCAACATGGATGGCAGATAGTAATTTGTAGGGTTGAAAGCTACGACCATCAAAAGCTTTGAGGGTGGTAGGTGAATGGTTGATTTCTGAAGAACCAATGGCTCTCCAACAAGATAAAGACATGACTCATGTAGAGGCACCCTTGTCCAAAATGGTACGACGAATAGTCTTTCCAGAAATTTTGGTAGCTATCTGGAAAGCTAATTGATATGAGAGCCTTGTACTGAAATCATCCAGGTTGAAAGTGATGATATTACTATTCTCAAGGTCCATAGCTCCAAGAGCAGGAAGCATTTTTTTTCCGTTTGGTTGGGCAGGTTTAAAGTACTTCTAAAGCTGATATAGCGCAAGGTGCTTGAGCCAAATCTTCTACTATGTTGTAATATTGGGCAGCAAGAGCGTTAGGATTGATAATGGACTTACGTAGAGTACCCTTTGGTGGGTGAAAAATTGGTTCTGGAATAGGTTTTTCAATGTGAATACAGTTAACCCAAAAAATACTTCAGTAATCTCTACATGACCTACACCACCCAAAGACATCTACGTACGACCCTCATTTGACCCCCACACCCTAAAAAAGGCTCAAAAATATAAAAAGGGCTTAAAAACCCCTAAAAAGAGCCAAAATAGATCTCATAGGGGCTAAAACCTCCAAAAAGGAGCTAAAACCCCTCAAAGGAGCTAAAGGTTGGGATAAAGGGGCTAAAAGCCCAAAAAAGGGGCTAAAGCCCCAACCAGGGGCTTAAAACCCTAAAAATATCAAGAAAAAGTATAAATAGAGGGGTGGGGGTCACTCTCAAATCACTCCTTCTCTCCCTATCGTTATGCTACCCATGTGAGTGCCTTGAGACCCTTTGCCTCTCAAGCCATTCACCCTCCCTCTCCTCCATTACTCCATGAGCCAAGCTTCCATCCCAAAGAGAGAAAGGTGCTTCCAAATCTAGGGCATGGTGGTCCATTTCCACCTACATAGAAGGTATAATGTTTGTTTTTAGTCATTTTAATTCTGGTTTTCTAACATATTGTGCTTGCAGGTTTGTTGTCTAATGTTTTTCTACAGGTTTCCATTGATTTCTTGAAGCCATTCTTGCTTTCTAATCCTTTCATGTAGGGTTTCATAGTTTAGTTTCAATATTGTTTGCATGTTTCTCTTCAACCCAACAAGGAACCATACCCTTCCATCCTATAGATGGAAGGTATCCATTTCTGCATGTAGCCAGGGTTTTCCCTGAGCTACAGATTGGCGACCATACCGGGTCGATCCCACTGGATCCCTAGGTTTTGTTTTTAATATTTTGTTTACTTAGTTTGATATATATTTTCTTATTTAGGTTTATAGATCTGTTTATTTCACTTTTGTTATTGTTTCGGCCACAGTACCAGTTACTATTGGTCGTTCTTTGATTTGCAAATCGTTTGATTATGCAAAACGACCGAACCGAATTTCTAAAAATTCACATGTGTTCGGGCTCATTTTCTACCCAAAAAATTAATCCATTTGTGAGTATGCTCATGATTAGGGGTAAAAGGGCCCGTTTCCGAAGTGGGTTTTCAACTGTTTGAGGTAATGCCTCATGGTTTGTTCACAAATCACTTCGCAAAAAGAGTTCCTCTACAGGTGCACGACCCATTTTTCTTTACTATGTATGAGCATTTTAACTTTTTGGGCTTGCCTGTTTGTTGCTATTTGGACTGTTAGTGCAGCTTAGTCACCTATGTCCAGCATTTTGTTTTCATTTTCATACAATTTGTGTAAATCACTGTTAAAATTTAACTGGTTAATGGTTTAATGAATCTGCTTAAGGCTTGCATAAAAATACTGTAGGTTAAATTTAAGTTCTTAATTGAAAATTAACTCCTTTCCTGGCCCTTCCTCCTCTACCCAGTCATCACCCTTCAGGGTATTCTAGGATAAGACGAAGGGTGAAGCTCGTATAGTAATAGGAAATTCATTTGTAATTTTTTGAGGCCACTAAAAACGGGTGACTTGGAAGGTAGAGGGGTTGGAGACCGTTGGGGGTTTCATGGCGTTCGCATCCTCCCTGTTGACCGACCTTCCACTTGGAGAGTGACCTGAGGATCTACGGATGGGCTTAGTCCCATTATGTTTAGAGCCTAGCACTCTTTCCTGGTTGAAGATAAATACAAGTGTAAGGCAGTCACCTAGTCAGGCTACCATAGTTCAGATTCGGGTATGGCTTGTGTTTAAATTTCTGTTTACAATTTACTGCTTTCATAAACAACTTATCCATGATATAAGTGCTGCAATAAACCAAACAATATTTGTGGAATATTCATAAACCATACAAGAATCCACCAAGTATAACAGAAATACAATGGACATGCACACAAATCATACCAAATCCAACAACCAAACTCAGTTCATGACGCTGAGCTAGCCATTAAAATTTATAATTTACACTAATTCAAACACTTGTAGTCTTTGAGGACATAAGTCCCTGACTATCTTAACTGTGGGAAGTACTTGGGCTCAGCACAAAAACTCATTGTGAGGAGTATCACAGGAACCCATAGTAGCTAGCCATTGAGAGGAATTGCCAAGCGAAATGGGCAACGACCCCCATCGATTGACTAGCACTCCCATGAGGAAAAATCCAAGCGCTGTCTCCTAGCAGTCTTGGTGGCCGAGTGACCACCTGAAAGCCAATAGGAAGTCATTAAAACCAGTGTCCAAAACGTCACTACCATATTTCACCACTTGACATACCAACCAGACACAATTGACCCCCCATGCTCTTCCTCATGCTTGAGAGGCGATCCACAATAGTTTGGGTCCTTGCACCAACACCGTCGAGACCATTCTCAGTGACCCTCAACACCATCAGAAGGCCACATAACCTCTGATTCAGATTCAAAATAATATCAATCTGAGCCAGATCTACATACTGCACAATCTAGCCCCACGGCTGGTGCAAACTCATATCCATTTCCTGGCTTGGTGATTGGTAGTGGACCCATGTCCATACCCCACACCACCACCAACACCCATGCTGGAGGTCCCAGCATGGTCATGCAAACCCTCATAAGTCAACTACCTCCACCCACACTGACCAGTCAAACTGTCCCACCTGTCATTCATGGGGGTAGTGTCTCGTCCACTCACACTGTCCCACTTGGCATGCCTGGGGGTAGTGGCCCTTCCACCTACACTACCCCACCTACCATACATGGGGGTAGTGGCCCTTCCACTCACACAATTCTGTTTACCACACTTGGGGGCAGTGGCCTGTCCATAACTATGCCACAAGTACCCCCAGTTGTGCAGGTGCATCATGTCCCTGCAAACCCCACCACCATTACTGCTCCATCTCACATAAAACTTGGGTCAAACCTTCCTTTCATGGCATGCGTCAACCTACATGACTTGGTTGTGTTAACAAATGACCCTATCTGCCATCAAACGTTTTGGCCTCCCATGCCAACCAAACTCCCCTTAGACATTCCCAAGTTTGAAGGGAAGGTAGGGGAGTGCCCCCAAAACCATATCATGATGTTTCACCTATGGTGCTCATCAAATAGCATCGTATATGATTCGATCAGACTCAGACTGTTCCAACGCACCCTCACAAGTGCTATAGCCAAGTGGTACATTGAGCTACCACAAGCCAAATACCCAGATTTTAACTCCTTGTCTTTCATGTTCCTGCAGTATTTCCAACTCCCCGTTAGATACGATGAAGGGGTGGAGATCTTGCTATCTTGCTACCAGAATACTATGACCCACATAACCGACCACATCCATGAGTGGTGGAAACACCGTAGTTTGTGCAAGATTCAACTTGATGACAATATCTTCCTAGATTCGTTCCTGAAAACTTTTCTACCACCTATAGCAAAGGATGTCGCATCCGAACGTCCCCAATTTGAAGAGGAGGCCATCTTGAAAGCACAACAGTTTGATCTAATCTATGCATAGTCTGGATACCTTTACACTATCATTCCAGATGCTTCCCATGCAGGCACCTCCTACAGGGATGTACCGGGGGCATCCCATGCCGCAGATGGCATCCTAAGTTCTATCTCCCACCAACCACAGCACCGTCTGACACCACCTGCAATACCACCACAACCAAGAAACAACCCCAGTGTTTCCTACCAAAACCAAACTCCAAACTATGCAAGAATGATGTCTTAGTTCGAAGCCACAAATTCTTATGCACAACCTGTGCCACCGCAGTAGACCCAGGCATTAGCTTGGTCGACACAACAATATGCGAGACAAATGCCCACATTTGTGGCACCTGCACCCACCCAAGTTTACTATGCACCACCAGTGCAAGCCATTCAAGCCCCCACCCCTACTCCGCCAGCACCTTTAGGATAGGTGTTTGCACAGCAAAACCATCCTAACCATCCAGACCCCAACAAGCAACAAGCCAGAAGTAACTGAGCCCGAAACCAAGGAAACAATCAAACATAGGGAGGCGGTCAACAACCGAACCCTCCCAACAATGCTGGGGAAAACCGACCAGCCCAAAATCCTCAGAAACCAAATGCACCTAGACATAATGCTTCGTTGCATACAAACCAACCATGCAAGTTGTGTGAGGTATACGGGAACTATACACACGAATTCCCCTTCATGGGTTGCGCCAAGCAAGCCATTCACAACGAGGTTCAATATGCTACCAATATGGCAGCCTAAGCTTAACCAAACCTGGCACCACCAGGGCCTCCACCCATGGTCCTCCAAAACCCATTACCAGTCAAAGGACTGGTAGCAACTGCACCCGCTCCCTAGCCCAATCCCAACACCTAGGGGGCACCCGTGACAACAGAAACAGGTGTTCACCACCTGCTAGCCATGACAACTAAAGAGGTCAATTTACAGACCAGACAAAATCAGTATGGAACCAACATCGAACCCGCTGACACATCAACGGAATCTACATCCAAAATATCCAATGCACCTCTTCATCTACCCCCTTTTACTCTGTGCCCCCCCATACGGCGGGTTGCCAACAATGTCACGGCTAGAGCATCTGTAAGCTACAACATCATGGATGATTTGGCCCAAACACCTATAGCCATGTCCGCTGTTGGGGTACTCAAAACTTGCCCAACACAACGAAAATACTTACTAGCCGCCCTTGCTACTGTAGACCCCTCCGACTCCAAGTTGATCACATTTGACATGGAGAATGGAGAACCGTGGATGCCATCAACCATTGCCTTCCAAATACCTGTCTCCATTCGGAATTTGGTCATGCACCGGTGTATAGTGGATGAGGGGGAATCCACATGCGTTATGTCTACCTTAGTCTAGCAGAAGTTTGGATCCCCAATTCTACAACCATCCTTGTTACGGAGAGAAATTCCTATGGCTTGGGGTACCACAATAGACAGCTTGACTCCAGAAATCAATCCTTTCCAATATGCAAGAGAAATCAAATATCTAACACTAAAGGATCAGACCTCGTACCTTATTCCGGACGGTTGAAGTAGATCCCCGTTGAGCTTTCCAACTTCATCTTGAATTGATGAATCACTTCCTCAACAACAAGTAAACAAGACAAGCATACTATATATTGGTGTTAGATATACTCTAGCATATATAATCAACAACGTATAAGCATTTGAAATCATCCATGGATAAAATATTCATTCAAACATACATTATTGGACAGGAAAAGATATTTCTATTAATATAAAATCATAGATTACAATGAATACAACCTCTGTTGGCATGTCTGCGAATCAAAGAAACCGAATCCCCCACTTGGGCCTTCACCACCTCAATCCTCCATCTCTCGATAGCAAGCTCACCAGAAAAAGGAAAGCTTGGGAAGAACACCAAAGTGCTCCAAGGGACAAAGGGATGCAGACTCAAGCACAAGTTCCAGCAACAATGGACTATAGTTTCTTTGCTCTCAATTCTCTTATGCCTTCAATGTATCCAAAGAGTTCCTTATATAGCTTTTCAATGGGGTAATGAAAGGTCGAATCCGAGTGATCTCAAGGCATATGGAAGGCCAAAAGACAAGTGAGTCGGATCCATGTCAAGGAAAACTCCAAAAGGATTTGGATTTTGTACACATCCTGATGTACGCGGTTTTAGGGGTCAAACCAGCGTATATACATGATAAGGGGTTTAAAAGTCGCGTATAGCAATTTTCACATGTTTATAGGGATGGTCTAGGAAACATCAAAGGACAAAAAATGGTCCAAAGGGTCTAAGGAGTCTGCAGAGGGATAGGGGAATGCCATACAAGTGTGAGTCACCTGGTGTGGTAAAATCAACTATAACAGATGCCCCCTAATGTGTGAGGTCAGAGGGGTCATATGATGGCCGAAATACATTCAAGTCCATCCCAGAAATGGAGTGATGAAGAATCCCAAATGGAAGACCAGCCACCCAATTAGCATAGTACAATGATACAACTCTGCACATAACTACAAATACATATAGCAGTCCCGAATACATAAGAGTACAATGGCCATGAATAGGCATGATACGAAATTTCACATAAGTGGTCATCGCCAAGTACAATATACATAGATTAGAATCTCCATGATGAAGATATACAAAGGATCATGATCTCCATAATGGCTGAAGATATATAATGGATCAAGATCTCCATAATAGCTGGAAATGTCTGACATATACTGGAATCAAGTCATGAGAGCTGAAATCTCATGAAGACTGGCACGATTAAGGAGGTATCATATAAGAGATGCCACCAATCTGGAAGGTCTTCTACACAAACTGCTACGAGTACAAGTCCTACTATGTGAATATAGGTGTCGAGGTTGACCATAGTAGTCCATCATCTAAATACCAGTCATTGATGTATATCGTTAACAGACGTGAGATCACCCACCGATAATGATAATGGGAATCAAGGTACTAGAGTGCAAACTAACAAGTATGAATAAATGTGTTGAGGTCGAACACTTGAGAGGATCCATCGATAAGGGGACATTGATTTATTCCCAAAAACTGTCGATGGCGAGAGAACCTGCCACTGATGACTGCAAGTCTCAAGGCACTCAAAAATGACTCTAGATTCCAATCCCAGAATAAATGATCCGGAGTCGATGGGATGAAATCCACTGGAAGGAGGGAATTAAGGCATCCCCCGTCATCCAACACGAGGTACTCAACAAAGCTGTAGAATGTGGAAGGACTTGATCATAAGTTGCATGAACCAGTAACTATACCGGGAATGGCTGACATGCAAAGTCAAGATAATTGAGGAATGGTCGACTCAGGTTTCAACTATCTTTGAACAAGAGCATAACGATGAATGGTGACTGAATAAAGGCAACATAGACTCGATATACACAACTGGGACATCTCTATGACACAGGAGGCATCGACAGAGGCTCCATGGGGACTGGAAGCTTAACCGGTCGGTGGAGATAAACTCAGATAAAATGAGTACAACTCCTAAAGTCAAACTATAAACCCAACCAACGGATGTGATATACAGTGCTTTGTTCGAAGGCGACACGACTCGATAGCTACCAAAAGATAACATCTTTCCTTGTCCGGCTTTTTGGTTTTTTAATTTTTTTTGGACTTTTTCAAATATTTAAAAAGCTTGAAATAGAATAAAATTGCTTTATAGTTACATACTAGGAGGAGACGAGTGTCATATGGGAAAACAAACTAGTTCCAAGCAGTGGAACATACCTATGCTCAATGCAAGGATACATGTGTAGGATAGCGACACTCGAGGGAAAGTCCCCTCCTGGTAAAAATAGGGAATTAAGATGAAAAGCATATAAAAAATGGCTCTGCATGGCTAGACATGAGACAAGCTCAGGCTATATGGCTGATACTCAAATTCAGGGAAGCCGACATAAGGGTCAATAAGGCAGGCAAAGCTCAAGATAATGCAATTACAACTTGACATAAGGGAGTCCCGGGGAAACGACCAACATAAGGTTCAAGAGGAGTATGAAGCTCTTGCTCAAGGACATGGCGGGAGTAAAAGGGAATCCCAGACCTATTAGAGGAATCATAGAATGGGTACCGAATGCAAAAGGGAGCTAACTAGGACACCCATGTATAGGAAATCTCTACCATTCACATAGTACCATTTCTAACAACAACATGAAGGTTCCGTGATACCATGGAATGGGTTCGTACCTAAGGTTAAGATGGAACGGTCATAAGGAAATACATAAGTGCAAGCGGATGTGATATCCTAACCTATATGCCAGTTCAGACATAATACCTGTGATAGGAACGAACAGGTTGAAACCTCAGAGAGAGTGTACAAAAACTGGACCCTACATGACAACCATATTAGTGCAACATAAACCAACATAGTCAATAAAGAATCCAAACTATAGGATATAAGGAGGAATGATCATGACAACTGCTCCCAAAGGAAACAATGTGGTGAATGATGGGACATAAAAAAGAAAGTAAGGTGTAGACCCAATGTTCATGCATCCACTACCACCCCCATGAGGGTGACCACTGGTGTAAAGACCGAGCGAAGGGAGTCAACATCCTCCACAAATGGAGTAGAGGGAAGAATGTGACCACTTCAAATCTATGAGCATGGTAAGGGGCTATGATGCCCCCAAGTATGACACCAGGGTCCGTACTAGGACCAAGGACGGGTGATAGGATACCAGGCATGCCGAAAATAAAAGGACCTAAACTCAAGAGAGCATAAATATACTCAAGTAACAGCGATCCCAAAGGCCAACTAGCGCACAAAGAGAACACTTTTAAGAAAATATACAACCAAAATACAAGCAAACCAAGGGGAGGATATGTGAGCTCCCGAATGCAGTAGGTATGTCTCTCCTGGGAGAGGCTCGAAACTCCGATACACTACAAGCGGAGGTACGTAAACAATTATAGTGGCCCTCAGCTTCAATGCATAAAGCGACTATGCTGTGTGACCTCTACCTGGCCGGGACACCTGTAGAATAACCCCTGCAAAGTACCCCCTCGATGACCTAGGTAAGGCAACTAAGGTCACCTCAATATAATCAATGCTTAGGCGGACAGTCACAAGCGAGATTGACCATATGGGCAGGGTAGCAAAGCCCAAAACTCTTGAAAGAGCCCCCATATATGAATACAACCCTAGAAATATCTTCGGTGCTACTGAATTATGACTAGGGGTCATCCCAATCAATAACGGCTCACACTGCCTCGTGCTTAACTCCCGTGTAAGAGGGGCATCCTGAGAAACACCAATTATACCAAGGATTTCACTATCTCACCTGGATAGACACATACATGTTGTTGTTTAGTGGTCTTGGAGAATTTACTCACAATGAACTATTCCAAGACCCTAAAACCTAATCTTGTTGGTGCACCCTATAAAAGAAAAGAGTGTAATTCATTTTATTATGCGTTGATTTTAATTGGCTGTAATTAGTCAAAGGGAAATGGCCGTGCAACTAATGACATTAGCAGTGAAATAAATATGCACACCATAACAATCAATGCTAAGTGCAATCTTTTTCAAATGAAAAATAGGGTATGCCACTACATGAGACACATAAATATATATTCCTTTCCAAATGCCAATGCAATCCTTCCTATATGAAAGCCTAAACACAACTCTCATCCAAGCAATCCAATGCAAGTACCTCCTCAAATCCATATCGAAGATGCAACTACTTTGTATTTTTCAATATAAAAGAATGAAAAATGCAATAAAAGTCATCTAAAACTCTCAGTCTCCGTAGCAAGTATAAAACACAAGCCCAGCAAGACACCGAGAAAAAAAAGAGTAATGCACTAATGGAAAAACAAAAAGGATAAATGACTAAAACTACTTTCAAAGAAAAATCAATGAAAAAGCGGTCCCTAGTCACAAAAGAAGCATCCAACAGACAACATCAAACCCAAGGAAGACCCAACCACACTCACAACCCACCCAAGGACTTCCCACAACATCAAACTCACCAAAAGGGAGGATGTACGTGACCGTTTAAAGAACAACTGCGTATATACGCGACTTTTGGCCAAAAATTTGCATGTATACGCGGATTTTGGCCAAACAACTGCGTGTATATGCGACTTTTGGCCAAAAATCCGCGTATGTACGCGACTTTTGGCCAAAAACCTGCGTATACAGAGAAGATAGTCGTAAAAAGTAGGCCAAGGGTCAAACCAGTAAAGGGGAGTGTCAATGGATGAACATACTATAAAATGCAACACAGAAATAAGGAGAAACAAAGAGCAAGTCAAGAATATCAAGCCCATTGTGCCTGCAAACGCCCAAATAAAAACAAGGAACATCCCCAATAGAGTCACCAATTCTGTTACGGAGAGAAATTCCTATGGCTTGGGGTACCACAAAAGATAGCTTGACTCTAGAAATAAATCCTTTCCAATATGCAAGAGAAATCAAATATCTAACACTAAAGGATCAGACCTCGTACCTTATTCCGGACGGTTGAAGTAGATCCCCGTTGAGCTTTCCAACTTCAGCTTGAATTGATGAATCACTTCCTCAACAACAAGTAAAAAAGACAAGCATACTATATATTGGTGTTAGATCTACTCTAGCATATATAATCAACAACATATAAGCATTTGAAATCATCCATGGATAAAATATTCATTTAAGCATACATTATTGGAAAGGAAAATATATTTCTATTAATATAAAATTAGAGATTACAATGAATACAACCTCTGTCAACACATCTGCGAATCGGAGAAACTGAATCCCCCACTTGGGCCTTCACCACCTCAATCCTTCATCTCTTGATAGGAAGCTCACAAGTAAAAGGCAAGATTGGGAAGAACACCAAAGTGCTCCAAGGGACAAAGGGATGCAGACTCAAGCACAAGTTCCAGCAACAATGGACTATAGTTTCTTTGCTCTCAATTCTCTTATGCCTTCAATGTATCCAAAGAGTTCCTTATATATCTTTTCAATGGGGTAATGAAAGGTCGAATATGAGCGATCTCAAGGAATATGGAAGGCCAGAAGACAAATGAGTTGGATCCATGTCAAGGAAAACTCCAAAAGGATTTGGATTTTGTACACATCCCGATGTACGTGGTTTTAGGGGTCAAACCTGCATATATACGTGATAAGGGGTTTAAAAGTCGCGTATAGTAATTTTCACATGTTTATAGGGATGGTCTAGGAAACATCAAAGGACAAAAAATGGTGCAAGGGGTCTAAGGAGTCTGCAGAGGGACACGGGAAGGCCATATAAGTGTGATTCACCTGGTGTGGTAAAATCAGCTATAACAACCCTCTACTACTTTGTGGGCTTATGATGGCCACCCCACTAAATCCCAAGGAATCCTACTTCATGTCCTCATCACATTGGCTGGGAAAATAGTACTGATTGACATAGAGGTTGTCAATGCTCAGTTGGACTATAACCTTCTCCTCGGAAGAAGTTATATGTACGCCATGAAAGCCGTAGCATCAACTATTTTTCGTCTTATGATGTTCCCCCACCAAGGGAAAATCGTGATGGTTGACCAACTAACTTATCACAATCCGCAAGGGCTAACAAAACCTGCCAACATTATCCCTATGATTAACACTATTGTTCCGCAAGGGCTAATCGCACCCACCAGTGTTATCCCTGCGGTTAACACCAAGGTTGACAACATACCAGCCTCCCCATTGTTGAATGTGGGCCCTGGGTTGTTTGCCGATACCACCATGACAACTTATTTCCCCTTAGTGTCACCACCGTTGACACCAAATGAGACTGTGGATTTGTGCATGCTCTCATCCAGCACTGTTGCACCCAAACATCAACCGCAACCATAGCCCCATCCGCAGCCGCAACACCATCAATAGCCACAACATCATCAGCATCATTAGCAGCCGCAACATCATTCATAGCCACAACATTATGTGTATCTTCCACCACAACCTCATCCGCACATGCAACCATCAGGGAGTTATCTGGGATCCTCTCTAGTCCACACAATTCCCTTCCTCTTTCCCCCGCCTGGTGTCATGAGTAAGCTAGTAATGGATACCTTAAACTTACCCAATTTCACATTGGGGATTCCCATGTGGTACCTTGATCCACCCGCCCAACCGCTAATGCCCCAGGTAGTCTTGAGCCCCGTGCAACCCATTGCGGTCAAAGCTCATCCTCCACCCGGCCTGCAAAAACCAACCAACACACCTGCACCCACACCGCCATATCCAAAAAAGGGCAAGGGGAAAAAACGTGAAAGATACCGCTGAACCTCGATAGATCCCTCCTTGCACCATCTACGGAGAACAGGGCCACCCAACTCAAAACTTCCTTGAGATTCCCATAATCTGTGTGCATTTGGATGCCATGTATACAACGAAAAACCTCCCCGTGGTTGAACTCCCAAGCGGGCCAATAGTGAGAAACAAGTCATTGAGAACAAATCATGCTTGCGCCCTCTACAGATTGTATGGACACTATTCTCACCACTGCTAGGACTTGTACAAGTTTCAATCAACTCTAGCCAACCTTCAACAACATTCCCTTGAATATGAGATCACTCTCATTGAATAAATCCATCCCCCACCTCCTTCTTCAGACACCATGTCCATTTACATGATGTCCAGTTCTACAAACCCTCTTGTCTGCACCATCATTGATGGTCCATCAGACCTGTCCTTTCGTTGCTTCTGCAATGATGAGGAGACACTTGAATCCTTAACCGCCATGGAAACCCATGGGACGACATGTACCATCACTCATTCTTCCTCCCCGAAGAGCTTGTGTCGCAGTCTGACCAATTTTCCATGGAAACCAAAGATTTCATTCATGTGAAATTCGACTGGTTCAAAAATACCATTTCAGCACCAGATTCCTTTGAAGAAGGAAAGATGGCCAACATCTCACCAACCATCAAAATCAACATCTCAACCAATCCTGAGGTTGTTGAAGAAATCATGCTGGGGGCATCTTGCTCCCCGGAAGAAGTTGCTACCTACAAAGCCCTCTTCCAAGAATTCCATGACATCTTTTCCTAGTCCTACACTAAAATGCTTGGGTTGGATCCATCCAATGTGGAACACCACATTGACACATGGCTCGATGTGGCCCCCGTGTGCCAAAAGAAACAGCCCATCCACCCCTCCAAAGTTACCGTGGTCAATGCCGAAATTGAGAATATGCGCACAACTAGCTTCATTTACCCCATTGCATACACCACTTGGGTTTCAAATCTCATTCCCATGAATAAAAAATAGGGTACCATCCACGTTTGCATAGACTTCCATGATCTAAATGGGGCGTGTCCCAAAGACAACTTCCCAACACCCTTTATCGATTAGATTATCGATGCATGCGCCGGACATGAGGTCTTTTCCTTCATGGATGGATTTTTCGGATATAACCAAATCCAGATCCAGAAAGAAGATCATTACAAGATTGCATTCACAACCCCGTGGGGCACATTCTCCTATCGAGTAATGCCCTTTGGTCTGAAGAACACTGGAGCCACCTTCCAGCATGCCATGACACACTGTTTCCATGATCTCATCCACATCATGTTGGTCTATCTTGACAACCTCATTGTGTGGTCACATAAATAAGCACAACACATAGACGACTTGCGACAAGCCTTCCTACGATGTCTCAAGTACAAAATCTACTTGAACCCTTTCAAGTGTGTTTTCTGTGTCCCAACGAGCCATCTCCTAGAGTTCATCGTGTCACACAAAGGAATGACCGCTGATCCCCTAAAATTCCAAACCACTTTCCCTCTAATGTCACCTATTTAAGTGACGGTATTCACGCTTGTAATATAGTCTTGTCCCTATTTGTTTTACACATTTTTAAAGTGAGTCTTATGTATTGTTTCCTCTCATTGCTCTAGATGGATCCTACCTTAGATCGGGACATTGGATTTGCTGATGGAGCGAGCATATGGTCTCCAAACCTCACCTCAGTTGCATGGGTCATCTATTCCCCGTCGCACGAGTTGATCCATATCGATGAAATATGTGTAGGCAGTGTGACCAACAACCAGGCTGAATATGATGGTGTCAATGGCCTCTTGGCCGCCACTCTCCAGTTGGGAATTTTCCATCTCGATGTCTTCTTAGATTCCCAACTGCTTGTCTCCCAGTTGAACAACTACTACGGGGTACGTGATCCCTACCTCTTTAGAAAATTCCTGCGCACTAAATAAATGGTTAGAACATTTGAATCCATCACATTCACACATGTTCCCAGAAACCTCAATAGTGTAGCATACCAAATGGCTAATGACATTCTAAATTGTCACATTCATAATTGCATATAGGAAACATACAAACACAACATCATGCATAATCATATATAAAAAACACACACACACGTGTAAAAATACATCACATAGGCATTGCATTTCATATCATCATAACATGACTCACATATAAAACCATAAAAAGCACATCCACGTGCATCAAAAATATATATAGATAGATAAATCGCATGTCCAAAATATGTCCAGTACAAAATGAGAAGCCACATATGCTTTCTCAACTGAATATACATAGAGATGCAAAAAATCATAAGTGCACCAATGCACTAGGGGAAGCCCCACTAGCTACTAGTCTGACTCAGACTCATCCTCATAATCTGAATCAGTACCATCATAATCTTCTTCCTCAGAAGACTCATCGTCCTCTACAGGAAGATCCCCTCGCGCCGCCCGACGAAATTAATCACAGGCTACAACCATCCTCCTAATCACATACGTCGACTTCAGAGGCACACTATGAATGGTGGCGACCAGCTCATTATCCAAATGCTGCCAGCCATCATCAGAAATCCCCTCAGCTAGCCACTCCAAGTGTGACAAAAAAGTCTCCACCTCCCGTCGTCACCGGCGAGGGTTCCCCGCAGGGGCCACTGCCTCTGCAATAGCGACCACCTACATCTGATACCCGGGCGGTGGGCAGGGACCAACATCTACATACACAAACAAAGACACCATTAGTCTATACATATAATCATCAACCAACTCAACTACACTATGTATAAATATTTACATAAAGACATCACACATACATACCAGCTGGTCCCCATGCCTGACCGGGAGCTCGAGGCATCTCAAGATCCCCACAATAATCCATACCCACATAAGGGTACTCCTCAATAATCACTGGGAGCTACGGCCACTTCTTAAGCAACTCCTCAGTGAAGAAGCGACCCACTCTACCGCCACCCTCTCGTACCATCATCTAGCACCACCTGCGCATCTGTGGCTCCCATGGACCACCATCCCGCATTGCCCGGTGCGGACGTAGAGTAGGTACTTTCTCAAAAAAGAAAGCACATAAGAAGGAACCACAAAAAAATCCTCCCGCAGATGCTCTCACATTGTTCAGCTGATGTTGGACAACCAAAAGGTACATCTGGGCCCATGAATAGTAAGTTCCCCCCATGGTATGCTCTACTATCTACAGCTGCCCTCCAGATATCTTGTGACTCCTCGTAGAGCCCAAGATGCAAAACAACATAGTAGCAATAGCCCGTGTCGACACATCCTCAATATCACACATCAGAATGTGCGAACCACGCACGTATGTAGTCGCGTAATAGTGCCTCTCACACAGCTCCTCAAGCATCTCCCCATGAGACAACACTAGCGGTAAGTTGCCAACAACTCCCAACATAGGGAGTCCAGTAAAAAAGTATACATCCATCAGCGTGATCTCAACACGTTGTCCCTGGATCAGGAAGACCTCCTCCCCAATATCCTAAAAGCTCACTAGAGTCTACAGCAACGGATGCAAGCCCTTCATGAGGGGTATCTACATGAACTTCAGTAACCCACAACATGCCAGTGTAGCATGCACATTCCCATCTCAAAATGCCTCCTCCTGGAGCTCTTTGCATTCTCTCTCATGCCACTTTGCCTCAAGCATCCTACACAAGCAAAATTCAGCTGTCAGCCACAACTCTCTAAAAAAAAAATCCACCCAGGGTCCAAGTCGCACCTGTCTGGCCAAAAAGAGTGACTAGGTCACTCAAAAAAGCCTCACAGGTGAGACCCAGTTGTTCTTTTACCCTCGAAAGGTGTGACCTAGCTCATAGAGACCCTAACAGGCTCATAGAGGACCCCCAGGTGAGCAAATTCAAAATGTAAACCACTGAAAAGGATAGATTTTGCAAGAGCTCTTACTTGCAAATCATGGAACTCGAAGCTGCCAGTCGAAACAGGAGAAATCAGCAAAATAAATCTAGGGCCCACCTCTCCAACTCTGCAGTGAACAGTAACAATGACACCTCACAAAGTGGTCCCCACCCATATATAGGCCCCATTTAACCTATTTTCTCCCTTTCGACATAATAGGGCCATACAGAGTCCATTTGAGACACCGTTCACACCACTGGTTTCAAAATTCTTCCCTCTATCTTCTAATGAGACCATCGTATCATGTTTAACAAGTAGTTTTTAGGACCACTTCTCGAAAGTTACCTTGGTTTACGAGCCACATCATTGTGATGTAAGTGTCTCCAGACCTATGCTTGCATCACACTTGCCTACCGCAACTCATGTAGGTTCCCGGGCCACCGCTTGGAAGGAACGTCATTTTATTTTATCATATAGCTATCTAATTTGTCCACCGCACCTTATGTAGGTCCCTGGACCATCGTCCGGAGGATGGATCATTTCCTTTGCATGGATTTGGTATATAACTGCCAATGGACTTGCACTCACATCACATATAGTCAAGTCCATCCACCACAACTCACACACAAATCTCCTAACCTCTGTCCAAGAGCCACCTTGGTTTGTGTGCCTCTGTTGCACCGATTCACATGCCTCTACTGTGATCTATCCCATCCATGTATTGGTATGTTTAAGAGCCACCTGCTCCATCCGTACTGCACGGATGACCTTTGGACCACTGTCCACTGTCTCGACATGAGGCACCACCTATGCCACCGCAATCAGTTGACCACACTAGAGTTTCTTTTAAGCTCTTTTCTGACTCCTAAAAGAATGAAAATATTGCCGAGCACAACTGCTTCCTTTCCCGCTCGTTAAAGTATAGGAAATGGCATCTACATCATCTCGTTTATCTCCTTTTGTGAATAATGTAGACTACCATATGAAAAGGACCACCTTGGCATATTCAATCCAAGACCGTGCCCCTCTACATCCTTTTATGCTTTCTTGGGCAGAGGGGCCGAACTCTACGAAAAAGCTCACCATGGGTTGTCATTAAGCGATTTTCCAGTATTCTCATCAATAAAAGATTGCTGAGCAAACTTGGTTTCATTCATGCTCGTAAAAGTATCTGAATGTCCGTCTAGTCAGTATAGGTTTAACCTTTTCTGGCCTGATTGGACTACCAATGGTAAAGAAGTCTCTCATCCACTACAGGATGGGCGAGCTCTCCTGTGTATACTTTTATCCTTTTTCGGGCACAAGAGAATACCAACGAAAAATATCCCCCACTAGAGTCTTCTTCATGCTTTTAGACTCTCTAAAATTGAAAGCACCATCGAGCATTTACTTTCTCAGGCTTGCCAAAAATCCACGAGATCGTACCACAATGGTGTCTCTAGACACCACCCCACAAATAACAGTTTGGTAGCATTCTCACTTTAAGTTGCCTTTGTTCGGAGTACTCTGCAATGTGTCTTCCTTGGATCCCATCAATACCAAAAAGTCTACCTCCTCCAAGTATTTCCCATATGCAGTTACATTCCCAGTATTACAGCTATGATCCCTTTCCCATGAGTCAGTTTCATTTGCTACCTGGTCCGCTCTGCCGTCATACTCCAAGCAAAGGAAGTTTGAGTCCACCATGTTTCTCTGCCCCTGTTCAACTCCCCCACCCATTTAGTGGGTCAATCCTCAGATTTCCTCAGATATTTTGGTTATCTCCCTCATGCTTCTCGTCAAGGAAACACCATCGCCTTGACCAGTTGCAGGTCTCCATCTGTCAACGACAACACATGTATTCCAGAGGATAGACCCGGAGGTACCTGTATCCTGGTTTCATTAACCTCATTGATGAGTTCCTTGGACCACTTGAGAGGAGTCTTTAGTGCCTCTCGGTATGGTTGTTTCTCACGTGCTCGACTCTAGCTACATCATCGCACCGTTGAGATTCGTACAAGGTATCGGTCCGTGCAATAGTTGGTCGAAGACCCCAGATGTCACCTGAGTCTAGCACATTGATGAGTCTATGAAAGGGGCCCCAACAGGTTCATGTCCCTTGTGATTTTTGGGTTGCGTTGGAGACAGTGTTCAGAAGCCCCAACAATGCTTCTATATAGATTTATGATTGATGCAGCATATTTGTACCACAGAGACTCTGACTCTCCGTCATTGGGTCCCTACAACTATGTACCATTCCAGATCCAGCAGACCATTAGTCATGAAGATATATCATTCCATGAGAATGCCATGGGTCCAATATAGCAGTTCTTCAGATCAATAGTGTATTCAGCCTCTTCTTGAGGCAACCACTATGTATCATCAGTTGTACATGATTGACTCTTGCATTATAGAGCTTAGATCACATTATTCATTTGACATCGTTACGATCATGGGAATTCCTACGTCGTACATATGCATGTCACACATTATTTGTATCTCACCCATTGATGGGAACCATATTAATACAAAAAGCCACCATGCCCCAGCCCCGGAAGCACCACATCTCCCCAGAAAATCCTATGATGTCTGTCGGCCGTACGATGAGCTCCTTCCCTCACACATCAGGGGACAATCTGTTAACCCAAAAAATACCTCAGTAAGATCTACATGACCTACACCACCCAAATACATCTACGTATGACCCTCATTTGACCCCCACACCCTAAAAAAGGCTCAAAAATATAAAAAGGGCTTAAAAACCCCTAAAAAGGGCCAAAATAGCTCTCACAGGGGCTAAAACCTCCAAAAAGGGGCTAAAACTGGTGAAAGGAGGTTAAAACCCCCAAAGGAGCTAAATATTGGGTGAAAGGGGCTAAAGCCCCAACCAGGGGCTTAAAACCCTAAAAATCTCAAGAAAAAAGTATAAATAGAGGGGTGGGGGTCACTCTCAAATCACTCCTTCTCTCCCTATCATTATGCTACCCGTGTGAGTGCCTTAAGACCCTTTTCCTCTCAAAGCATTCACCCTCCCTCTCCTCCATTGCTCCATGAGCCAATCTTCCATCCCAAAGAGAGAGAGGTGCTTCCAAATCTAGGGCATGGTGGCCCATTTCCAACTACATAGAAGGTATAATGTTTGTTTTTAGTCATTTTAATTCTGGTTTTCTAACATATTGTGCTTGTAGGTTTGATGTCTAATGTTTTTCTACAGGTTTCCATTGATTTCTTGTAGCCATTCTTGCTTTCTAATCCTTTCATGTAGGGTTTCATAGTTTAGTTTCAATATTGTTTGCAGGTTTCTCTTCAACCCAACAAGGAACCCTACCCTTTTGTCCTATAGACGAAAGGTAGCCGTTTCTACATGTATCCAGGGTTTTCCCTGAGCTACAAATACCATTATTACGAGGAGGTGTGGAAGCTGAGGGTTTTTCAGGTGAAACATCATCAAGTTTCTTTTCTAGAAGTGGGTCATAACTTTGTGATCTTGTGTTCAAGTTAACCATTTCACTAGACATCATTTGAACTTCGTCAATGGATGAAGAGGTTTCATTCAAGGATTTATGATCAATTAACTGCTGTTGGGAAGGGAAAGGATCTTTAAGAACTATTGGGGTGGGTGAAGTTTTCAAAAACTTACTGACTTCCTCATGACGAGGACACTCTTTAGTGAAATGGTCACCTCTGCAGATTAAATGAGGATATTTTACCCTTCTCTTTCCCTTTGAATCAGAATCTGGGTTCTATGGTTTATTCCATTCCTATTGATTATCAGGTTTTTTAGATTTATTTTTTCCTTTTTTCTTTCCACTCGAATATTCAGTAGTACATTGGATTGCATTCACGTCGGTGGAAGCAACATGAGAGGGTGCAGTTTTGGTAGGTGGGTTTGTTGATTAGGCATCTTGATTTTGTTTTTTAGAAGATTTTGCCATCGATTGTGTTTGAATTGAACCAAGCATGCCATCAGTAGGTGGTTCATTTGCAGGTCTTGATGGATCTGTGGTGGGCTGAGGAGCATGGGGAATCAGATCATACAAAGTACCCGACTGGGAATAAACCAAGTCTAGGTACTGAGCATGGTAATAGCTTGCTCTTCGGTAATAGAGGCTCCCATGGAGACATCTCTAGTAATGGGTGGAAGTAAGGACCTTGTAAACCAATCAGCCAGTAACTAATTAGGAATGGGAGCCTTGATTAACCTACGTCTTCTTCTCCATTCATGAATATGATCGGAGATATGGGTTGATGTTGTTTGTCGAAGCAAGGTTAACAAGTCTGTACCTGTTTCATACCAGAAGGGCAGTTGAAAGTGAGTTAAAAAATCCATATCTAAAGCGTTGAAGTCCCAAAAAGAGTGATGTGGTAACTTGATGTACCACTTAGCGGCAATTCCCGTGAGGGTTCATTGAAAAAGTCATAGAAAGATCGAGCCGTCCATCAATGAATTCGATGAACACCAAAGATGAAAGGTCATCACATGGTTTTTTGGGTCCTCACTAGGTTTACCATCAAACTTGTTAATATTGGAAGGTAACTTGACTGGAATGGCTGGCCAAGAAGGGTCATGATGAATTGGATCATTTATCAATCTAGACAAATCTGGTAAGTCCAATGTTGCCAAAAATGACGCTGTGGATATTGGTAGTAATGATATGACCTTTTTTTACTAGTAGGACTGTAAGAATATTGATAAATAGTTATATATGATTCCCTCGAGGCTTGTTGATTATTTTGTTGATGATTTGAAGGTCCTCCGGATGAAGGGCCACCCAAGGGAGGTGGGCCTCCGGGGGGTGGTCCTCCAGATCCTCTATATCCTCTAGGTTCCCTAAGACCTCCAGGTCCTTTAGGTGGAGGTCCTCCAGACCCTCCAGGTCCTCCAAGTGGAGGTCCTCGAGATCCTCCAGATGGAGGTCCTCCAGATCCTCTAGGTCCCTTGGGTCCTCCATGAGGAGGTCCTCCAAAAGGTCCACAGGGCCTCCAGGTCCTCCAGGTCCTCTAGGAGGTCCTTCGAGTGGAGGGCCTCTAGGGGGAGGTCCATATCCACCAGTAGTAGGGACATAAGCTCCTCCATAGGATGAGACATTATACCAATTTGGTTGTCCCCATGGCACAAAATCATTCCCAGCGTAAGGTATTTCGGGATAGACAACCCCTGATGGTGCTAGTTGATAAGATGGTTGAGTTGGGGGTGGTTGATTCTCGGGATAAGTATATCCCCAAGAAGTTGAATTGATAATAGGTTTTACTCCTAAGGGTTGGCATGTATTATATGGGGGATTTACCACGTTGGTATTAGTAGAAGGAAGAACTACCGCAGGTTGTTCTACAGCCAAGACTTGTCAAGAATTAGTAACAATCCTACCCACAGGTGATGTAACCCGCACTAGAGGTTTCCCCCTGATGTTAGAATGTGCTGACACCACTTGAGTTGTGGATTTCCCCCTGACTGCAACATGTATGGGAGGATGAGAAACAGACTCAAGATGTGGAACTGTAGGGATGGGAGTTTTACCTGGATTATTAGGAGTTTCACCACTATCTAGAATTTCTAGAATAGGATCTATAATCTCAGCAAGGGTACGATATCCAACAGGCCATGGGTCTGATAGACGGGGTAAAAGAGCTAAAACAGGTTCTTTATGAGACACAGGTGTGGTAATAATTCTTTCTTCTCTTTCTGAAAAATTACGAGCTCGTTCAAGGGAAGCTTGAATTCTTCTATACTCATCCTCCCCTAGAGGAGGGTTCCCAAGTGAAGGTCTAATAACCCCAAACTCAGAAATGGCTTGGACCAAAGAAGTCCTCCAAAAAGGAGCATTAGGGCCAAGCTATGCTTCAATAGGACTATCGGCATGGCCTTCTATTGGCGAATGAATATCATCCACAAGAGGAAATTGGACCAAATGATTTGTATAAACATTGAAATCATCTCTGAATTCACTAGCTAAGGTAGTTCCTACAGGAGCATCCGCAGAAGCCGGTTGTTCCATGTTTACCCCTTCGTGTCCTTCCATGGTAGGAGAAGAGTCAGGAGGTAAACCATGCAATCTATGAGAACGACGTCTCGTAAGTTGCTCAGCCATGGTGATGGCTGAAGCTATTTAATTTAAGTCAAAAAGGGAAAAAACACCCAAACAGACCTACACAAAGCTAAAGGTCACAAGTAGTCTTAAATGATAGGATGGGCTCAAAATAGTCAGTCTCTCACCAGGATTTTCAAGAAGGTGCAACTCACGATATACTGCAGGGGTACGTGCATAGTAATCTCCCCGAATTCTGTTTTTAGTGTATTTATCCAAACAAGATGACCAAAGGGTTTTTCTCAGTTGGACAAGGAATCCTAGTGGGGTCTCCCGATATACGCAAGGTACATGGGAGCTCAAATCGATAGTAATGCTATCTAATGCACAACTGTCCACAAAGGGCCTTCCGATATATAATTGAGTATGTGAAGTACCTTTCTATATACCTCAAGGGTATGTGAAAGTCCGTTCGATATACCGGCGGTACCTGGAAGAACCGCGCGAGTCCTGGGTTGTAGTGCAGACAAATTAATGACAACTGCTACATTTTACGACGCCCGAACACGTCACTAGCCTATCACTCAACTTTCTATACAATTTTAACATAAATCTACCATTGATTTTATCTGTATGATTAGGTGAATGTTTGTGAGGTGTTGTCTCCAATAATGCAAATTAATCTAGATGTAAATGCACTTTTTGACTTCGATGAGATCTAGTTAGGGTAAGGAAGAAACTTTCTTCCATTTATTTTGAACAATATACCCATAGAATGCCACTTTCAACAATCAAGACAAGATCCTATCAGGAAAAGCAAAAGACAGTTCTTTCAAACACAAATCTCTTTCAAAAAGCACTCAAAAGTCTCTAAAACACAAGAAAGAAAACTAAGCCTCTAATGTGCATGCAAAAATTAACTTTTGCTACAATGTCAAAAAGACCTATTCTTCTAAATCACTCATGCAAATGAAAATAAAAAGCTTTTGTAAGCATAAACAAGAGGAAAGTAACATGATTCTTTTTGTATTTTTCTAGAAAATATGAGGCACACAAAGTAGTTTTTTAAAAGAAACTAACTCTAGAAAGAGGCTAAAGGCTTTCTTTTCAAAAGAAAAATTTTAGACACTTCATTGAAAAACCAAAACTGAACTATTTTTCCACTTTCTTTTATAATAATGAAGAAGATAAAGTTTTTAGATATGAGCTCAAAAAGAGAATCAGATTCACAAAAAAAAGCAAACTCAGACAACAAATAGACAAGTAAATCACTCAAAAAATATTCAGAGAACAAGGCAGTTCAAAAATGGAAAGATTTTTTTTTTTAACAGGCAGTTTGAAGGCCTACCTCAGTGCGTTAGGAAGCACTGCACCAGAGTGTCGTAGGTCAAATCGACGCTCTTTATATTCTGCACATAGGCATCGTCGGCACTGTGTCAGCTTAGCATGAAAGCACTGTCAGCGCATGGGACGAAGTAGGGAAAGGCACCTTAAGAGGATCAACGTTCTGTCAATCAAAGAGAGGTGCGCCACCCGAACAATAGACTGAAAGGATAAAGGCCTACTGGAGAAACCATAAAATATTAAGTTGGACTGAAAAAGGTGAAAAACCTACTTCAAAAACAAAAAAGGCAATAATCAGGAAAGCAAGATAAATGGCTTACCTTCTTAACTGAAATGACTAAAAGGAGAGAGAAATAACCTTCATAGATGGAATGATTACTGAATTTTGTAGATTTTACTGGATCTGCACCAGATCTAACTGGATTTTCCCTAGATCTGACCGGATTTACTACTCCCCAGTATGGTCTCCAATTTTGTTATAAGGAATTCTCAATCAGTGGTGGACACTGCTTGTTCCTCTGCACTGTAAGTCACAAGCACATAACAAAAATACACATCAACACATCATTTCCTTTAACAATCAACTGAAATAACATGAAATACAATATACCTCAAGCCTGGATCTCCTTGTCTTTTCTCCAAAAAGCCCTTGAAATGGTTCAATACCTGTAAGATAGATCAAAAGACAAGCAAACAAGATGAGAGCATCATGATAAATTGATTATTTATATCAGTGATCAAGGAGTCTGAAAATATCTAACTAAAATCAATACATTAGATATAGGAAAGGGGAATGTCTTTGAATTAATTATGGAAGAGAAAGAAGTACAACCAAGCCTTGATGTCGATGGCTTAAATCTCCACATGAACATCTACAATCCTCTATAGCTATGAAGATATCTCCAAACATAAGCAAGCTCTACTTTGCCTCTGATTTAAACTTCAAACTAACATCATAAGGGTTCTTTTTCTGGCCTCCCCTACGTTCATCATGAAGGCTTCATTTATAGGCCTAGAACTCATGAGATGACTTGGAAAATGGATAAAATGTGATCCCTACAGGTGAGGGAAGCGAATTCCTCCTCTCCCAAGCATGTACAAACTGACTCCATGGAGGCTTCCACATGGAAGCTTCCAGAACCTTATTTTTTCCCAATTTTTGACCATCGACGCTCCAGGTAGAAAGGACAGAAGCACCGGACCAGGGTTCTATCAAAGGAAGAGGGCAACGTTGCTTTTTGGTCCACAGTGAGAAGCACCATTGGTGCTCTGTGGAAAAGGAAGAAAGGAGCCGATCCTTTAGTATGTGGAAAAAGATGACCAAGATGACTCAGGCCAGGCTTCCTGGGAGGTTAAAAGGCAATGTAGAATTTCCATGAAGGCTGATAGGCAATGTGGAATTTCCAGGTGCAAGGGAAATATTGTCGATAAACAAGTTCTTCATGGTAAATATCACAAGATTTATCATCTATTTCACAATTAAATGTTGTCTACAACCAAGGTTCATCAGTTATTTCAAAATGAAATTGTTGAGTATGATGACGATGAGGACGAGGATTACAAGGATTGATGATGATGATGAGGAGGATGGGAATGATGACGGTAACAACGATGAGGATGGGGATGATCATGACAATGATGATGGTGATGATGACAATGATGAAGACAAAAACAATGGGAATGATGATGATGATTACAAAGATGATGATGATGATGACGATAATGCTGATGATGATGATAATGAGGATGATGACAATGACGATGATGATAATGATGAAAATGATGATGATGATGATGATAATAATGAGGATGAGGACGATGATGATGATGACGATGATATTGATGATGATGATAACAATGATGTCTATGATGGTGATGATGACAATGAGGATGATGACGATGAGGATGATGACAATGATGATAACGACGACGACGATGATGAAAATGATGGTGATGATGATGACGATGATAATGATGATGATGATAACAATGAGGATGATGACGCTGCTGCTACTACTGATGATAATGATTATGATGATAACAATGATACCGATGATGATGATAATGAGGACGACGATGATGAGAATGATGATAAGGATGAAAATGAGGATGAGGACGAGGATGATGAGGATGATGATGATAAGGACAATGAGGATGACGATAATGATGACGAGCATGAGGGTGATGATGACAATGAGGATGGTGACGATGAGGATGGTGACGATGAGGATGATGACAATGTTGAAGATGACAACGATGGGGATGATGATGATGATGACATAGATGATGATGATGATGATGATAGTGATGACGATGATAACAATGAGGATGATGACAACGAAGATGATGATGATAACAATGATGATGACGATAACGACGTTGATGACGATAACAATGATGCCGATGATGACGATGACAATGACGATAATGTCGAGGAGGATGAAGATAAGGATGGTGATGATGACGACAATGAGGATGAGGATGAGGATGAGGATGATAATGAAAATGAGTATGGTGATGATGAGGATGATGACAATGATGAAGATGATAAAAATGTGGATGATGATGACAATGAGGATTGTGACGATGAGGATGATGACAATGATGTGGATGACGACGAGGATGAAAAAGATGTTGATAATGATGACAATAATGATGATGATGATAACAGTGAGTATGATTACAAAGATGATGATGATGATTATGATCACGATGATGATGATAAAAATGACGATGATGACAATGACAACAACGATGATGATGATGACAACAATGATGTCGATGATGACAGTGAGGATGATGACGAAGATGATGATGACAATGACGATACTGACAATGAGGATGGGGATGATGGAGATAATGACGATGAGGATGAGGATGATGATGATAATGACAATGAGGATGATGATAATGACAACGAGGATGCAGATGATGATGACAATGAGGATGGTGACGATGAGGATGATGACAATGATGAAGACGACAATGATGTGGATGATGATGATGATGATGATGATAACAATTAGGATGGTGATAACAATGAGGATGATGACGACGACCACAACGACGATGATGATAATAATGATGACGACAACAATGATGATGATGATAATGATGATGATGATAACAATGATGTGGATGATGATGATAATGACAGTGATGATGATGACGGTGAGGATGATGACAATGATGACAATGACGACGATGATGATGACAATGATGACTACAATGATGATAATGATGATTATGATGATGATGAAGATGATGATGACGATAATTATGATGATAACGATGATGATGATTATGATGATACCAATGATGCTGATGATGACGATGATGATAATGAGGATGACGACGATGAGGATGATGAAAATGACGATAATAACAATGAGGATGAGGATGAGGATGATGACAATAATGATGATGAAGATGAGGATGATGATGGCAATTAGGATGGTGACAATGAGGACAATGAAAATGAGGATGATGACAATGATGAAGACGACAACGATGGGATTGATGATGATGATGATGATGATGACGATAATGATGATGATGATAACAATGAGGATGATGATGAAGATGATGATGTTGATTATGATAATGATGATGATGATAACAATGAGGATGACATTGATGATGATGATGATGATGATGATGATTATGATAAAAATGATGCCGATGATGATGATGATGATGATGGCAATGAGGATAATGATGATGAAGATGATGAAAATGACGATAATGATGATGAGGATGAGTATGGGGATGGTGACTATAATGATGATGAGGATGAGGATGATGATGAAAATGAGGATGGTGACTATGAGGATGATGAGAATGATGGAGATGAAAACGACAAGGATGATGATGATGACGAAGAAGATGATGATGACGATAATGATGATGATGATAACTATGAGGATGATGACGTTGATGATGATGATGATGACGATTATGATGATGTTGATAATGATGATGATGATAAAAATGATGTCGATGATGATATCAATGATGATAATGACAAGGATGATGATGATGATGACAATAATGAGGATGAGAGTGATTATGACGATGACGATGAAAATGAGGATGATGATGATGACAATAACAATAATGACGATGGGGATTAGGATGATGACGATGATGACAATGATGAGGATGACAGTGAGGATGATGATGATGATGATGATGATGATGATGAGGATGATGATGAGGACGATGTTGACGATGAGGATGATAATGACAATGATGATGAGGATGGGGATGATGATGACAATGAGGATGATAAGGATGACAACAAAAATGAGGATGAGGATGAGTATGACGATGACAATGAAAATGAGGATGATGACGATGAGGATGATGCCAATGACAATAATGACAATTAGGGTGAGATGATGATGACGATTATGACAACACTGAGGATGACGATGAGGAAAAGGATGGGGATGATGATGAAAATGATGGCGATAATGGCTATGAGGATGAGGATGATGATGAAAATGATGGCGATAATGGCTATGAGGATGAGGATGATGATGATGATAACGAGGATGAGGATGATGGTGATGATGACAATGAGGATGAAGACGATGAAAATGAAAATAACGATGATGAGGATGAGGATTATGATGATGATGACAATGACGAAGATGATGATGATGACGAGGATGAGGATGAGGATGACGGTGATGATGAAAAAGAGTGCATTTCTTTACTGAGATTCTCTTTGTTTATAGGATAATTTAATATTCTCTACTAAACAGGACCAACCATGTGAAGGTTGAAGCTCATGTAACCCCCCACCCCTCACATCACTCTCAATTCCCCATAACCCAATTAAAGCTATGTACAGAAAAAATATTTGATTCATGTGTTTTTTGTCGTATTTAAGAAGCAATGTCTCTTAGAGCATATGCCAACATATAAGAAAATTAATAAAAAACTTAAAATACCTCTTATATAGAGTATAGCATATATATTAAGGCATACCTCATACACTTCAATGGACTTCATTATCTTCTTCATCCAAATCATCATCTGTATCGGCCAATTTAGATTCAAAATTGTAAGGATTGGACATATCATCATCATCATCGATTTCAGTTTTGATCATAATGTCATCGTTGATATCATCTTCATTGACATTATCTGCTACATCATCAGATTCAACTAATTATTTGTCATCTTCCTATGGAACATGATGCTCTAACTCATGTTGACCATCCTCAACATGATATTCTTCTTCAAGAACCTCGTCATTATCTTCCTCCACATTATAATTTACCGACCTTCCCCTTGGATCGTGTCTCTTGAAATATTACCAACCCCCTCTACCTGGAACCTCATAGTAAAATACCTTCTCACATTGGCTTGGAAGAACATAGGGTTATGTTCCTCGCTCAAATAACCGTGTATTAACCATGGTAAATCCATTATCATGTTCAATAATAGTTATATTAGGATCACGCTGATTCAATCGTAACCTATACCATTTGACAATGAACAAAACTAATTTGAAGGAGCTAAAATAACACTAAATAATATCTTCCAAATACCCATAGTATCGATTTTATGAGGGTTCTGGATGTCTGTCACTTCTAGTGGAAACATTGGTCACCGCAAAGACTGCAGTTATCCCACAATAATAATTTTTTTTAATTTCATCCAACTTTTTGATGTGAAATTTATGACCATTGCACCACATAGCCTTATGGTTTTTTACCTGCGACAATCCATACACATAAAGATTACATCCCGAATTGATGATTACAGTTAACTACATGTTTGTTTATGCTCTGTAGCGAAATAAATCAACGTGTACACCAATATATTTGAAAAATAAAGATAATGGCTAATTAATATGCTTTCCTACTTATCTTTTAAACCATATGCTAAATCAATTTCTCTTTCTGTAAGATTGGTATCTGCATTGCGATGACCTGCTTTAACCAATGAAGCCACACCTTCCCATGATATTTCAAGACAAGATTGTTCACATCGTTCAATCCATACCTTCATCCAATCAAGATTATTTGTGATGTATAAATGAAGTGCATCCGACGCATGACCAACTGCTTCATGAAAATAATATTAGAATTAAGTACAAGTGTATATTCACTAAACATATTGTAGGTATATACTTTTAATTGATGCATATTGAATATTAATAATGAAATAAGTATGCTATATACATAAAAATCAGCAGACAAATGTACTACAGTTAATATCCACTATCTAATAATTATCTTTCACCTTCCTCAATCTACCTTTCCCAATTAGGTACTCCCCTTTGATATTTTTATTGGATTCCAGATCCCAAATGCCACCTAATTTGAGCTTTTATGTTAATTTAGGAAGGTATTCACTAATATACATTATGTTCTGGTATACCATATATCCCTCCACCATAAAAACCTAAGGACATGCTCGTTGTCTAACCAAACCCTTCAAAAATTTCAAATGTCTCTCAACCATCTATATGGATCTTGAGTGTACAGGTCCACACAATTCAATCTCCTCAACTTGGTGTATGAGATAGTGTTCTTGTGCATTGAAAAATGCCGAAGGTAGATGCTTTTGAATTTCACACATTAGAGGAGCAATTTATCTCCTCCAATACTCTATATTTCCTTTATGGATGTCTTTATATGACAACCACCTACAAGTGATGCAAACAAATGACGAGATTTATTAACAAAAAAAAAAATTATACTACAGAACAATTATAAAAATAAATATCAAAGAAAAGTTCTACAATGAATTAAACAAACACTTGATGCATCCAAAATATCACTACTTACCTCATGTATTTTCCAAGATCATATATAACTTGTTTTACATTGTTGTCGAAGTTGTCTGGGAGAGATAGAGGTAGAACATACCATAACAAATATACAGATTGTTTCATTATTTTTTACAAAAAGTAGACAAAAAATACCAAAAATATGCACTATATATATATATATATATATATATATCCAATCATGTGTTTTCACCCCTGCGAAATCACCTTTCTTGGTTATGATATTATTCATGTTCGAACAAAATTCGATGGGAAATTTAATTTTTTGTATGACTTATTTTACAAAATTTCTTTGTTTCTATGTTAAAAACCATGGAAGTGAGTTTATATTAATTTGGTATCCGTTTCTATGTAATTGAATGATATGTTTCATTGCATGATTGGCTTACGGAATGCCATTGCAAATTTGACATTTTTTCTTTGCCACTCCTTAAATTGAATATTCGCCATAATGTTAAAGCCACATTCTTTCTAATGTGCATTGTATCAAACATATGATAAATTTGTAGGTGTTCATAGTAAGGAAACCTTCTGAATTGTTTAGGATAACTGTTCATTCCTCGTGGAAGCCCATTAATTCCTTCATGATCACGACGACCATCATGAATCATAATTTATAAAGAATTTACAGAAACCAATGTCAATTACAAAAAAACACCACACGATAAAAACAAATTCAAAACATTACATATATGATGATAGATAGAAAACTTGATGTGCATGTACCTTGATGATTTCTATTATATTGCAACTTCCATAGGTGAAGTGACATTCTTTGTGCTTTTAATGCAGTCTCTTGCTTCCCATTGAATATATGATTTTTGGTAGTTCGATACCTATGATTATTAGAGATGAAGTGCTTATACTCTCCAAACACCTCCTTTCAATTTTTTTTTGAATGATGGGATTTCTTCTTAGGACCACAAACTTGGCATCCAAATTTTCCCTTTGTTTGAAGACCTACATAAAGATATGGATTAACTATGACAATTATAATTATATAAAATGAATGGATTATTTGAAAAAACATGCATGCATAATATATAAACTTTATAAAATTAAATAATATTAAAGTCAACGTTATAATTACATAGCACAAAAATGGGTTAACCCTAGGGAATCATATACTGTCTATAGAAGCATTGCATGGAATTGAAATTTTCTTTGTTGTATTAGTCTAGATACATCATACATAGTGATGCCATTCCATAGCTCTAGTAGTTCATCAATATGAGGCTAGATATATACATTCATATATTTAACTTGGTACTTACCTGATTGATTTGAACATATAAACTATATAACTATTACAACCATTAAGATATTTAAATAATACACAAGAGTAAAAGAAAAAAAATGACATTATGCAACAAAGTACGACAAATGAGATGCCACTACATTAAAAAAATGGTTGTAGACACATACCTGGAATAATAATTGCCAATATTATGCGCTCCCTCTTTATTGACAACCATGTAGGATTGTTATTGTTGATAAAAAAAAATAGGCCACATCGAGTAAATAGATCTTTTATTTGTAGATGGATTTACACCATATGCTACATAAGAAATCCTAACATTACGAGGTTCTTCTTTAAAGTGTGGCCATTTTTCCTCCATATCTCTAAATGCAGAACCATTTACAGGAAATCAAAGAATGTCGTATTGAATTCTATTATGTCCATGGTAATCCATAAATTGTGCTATGTTTTTGCACATGAATAGTCGTTGCAAACGTGGAATAATGAGAATATAACAAAGAACCTTACGAGGAACCCTTTTTTGTTACTTGATCTATTCGATATCTACTGATATGAAATTATGGACATTTTGTTTCAAATTCATGTTGTTTATAATATATAATATTGTCATTGGGGCATGCATCAATCGCTTCATATTGCATTCCAATTTCTTTCATGATGCCTGATAAATCTTGATATTTGCACCCTGGATGCATGAGTTTCAAGGAGGGACGCGACAAGAGGTAGGACAGTGGATTGAATCCCCCCCGTGGTAGCTGTCATTGCCTACCGGGTATTTAAAAAACCCTCCTCCCAGTAAAAACTTTCCAGTTTGGAAGGCACTTGACTCCATATACCAGTCACCTCGCAAATGTACAACTCTTATGGTTCACTCCTCCCACAACAGATCATTAATGGATTCCAATGCTCAATGCAAATACCAGGTCACCTCACATGATGGAATTGCATGGATTTTGTTTTGGCGACAGTTTATCCTTCACAATATTTATGGAAGCTCCATTCCATTATGGATTAATTGTTCTCATACCAAAAATCAAGCATGAAACCCACTCACCAACTATGCTGCGACGACTTCGTGCAATGCCTTGCAAGGGTAGTAGCTCCAGGGGAGCCTAAGGCCGAGAAACACTGTGAAATTCCATCTCTTTAGGGTATGGTTCCCATATCCCCTCACTTTTTGTAGGGATGCAAATTAATGGGAAGCGGAGGTTGTGGCTCACCACCATATAATGAAACCCCTCTGACAAAGGTTTTCCCACTATTGGCGCATGAATAATGTACTCACCTAGATTCTATTGGAATAATACAAAGCTCCTTCCCCCTCTCCTTCAAGCAATTAAGGTAGTTACTCGACCCAACAGACTCCTTTGTCTTCACCAATCCTATATCGAACCCTCCTAAAGAGACACCACAACAGAAGGTCGCTCGACACGTGGAAGAAGTTCCATACAACACGGAGATAAAAAGGAAACATGAAGAGGGACACAAGCAGATAGATAGCCCATCACAATTTTAGTCGGCACCTCCTTCTGCAACAGAGTTTCCTCTGGATTGAAAACCTGCTCCCTCTGGTGAAGACGATGACTACTACAAGCCTTGCCCTATTTTCAAAGAACCCTGGTGAAAGCCGTAAGTCCTAGGCTCTTCTATTTTTCTCTATGTCTTTTCTGTTTGCTTAGTCGATTGGTCATACACTGTTGCAACCACATTTTACTTTTGTTTTGTTCGATGAGACTTGGTTTCCCTTACCAAGGGAAAGTCTAGGAAAAATGTTTTTCTATTTTTTCATTTCCTTGACATTGAGGATACACGTGGTTCAAACACTATGCATGTAATATTTTTTTGTATTTTAACATAAATCTATGCAACTTATAAAAAATAATCAATATGTGCGAGGTAATATATTTGGCGGTGGTAACAAAAATTCAGCTATCAAACTACAACAAATTAAAGTAAAAAACTAGTTAATATAATATATAAATAATATTAATGAAACATGTTTCATCCATATTAATTTTACTTATGAAATAACAATGAAATTATCAGAGGAACAAAGATAGCATTTATCACGATCATATATATGTGATGGGATATATTACATACCTTAACGTCTGTGTGACTGATGTGTTTGAAAGACCATTCATAACCTTCAAGTTCATTATAAAAAATATAACAGAGAAAATATTTGAGTTGGAGCCTTCATAAAGGGGTTCATATGCCTTCTCAAGAAGAGGTAAATCATGAGCATCATCAAAGTCATAATTTTCATGATCATGATCATCCACTCTAACATTTAATGAATCATGGATCAATGTATTTGTACTATCATCTTTAACTATGTTATCAGTATAATCATGTTCTTCAATATGATCATTAACTTGTTATTCATTATTCATAGCTCCATGTTCCATTGGTGCTTGTTCTGAAATAACATCCTCCAGGTGATATGCCGTAGGTCTTCTTTCCTTTATAATTACATGAAACCATCAAGAGATATTGGTTAATATAATAAATATTAAAATGATGCATGCATTTACAAAACCAATCAATATAAATACATATATAATTAAAACCTTACCAATGGACGATAGTCATGTCGCCCCTCAGTATGTCCATATTCCCTACAATATATTTTGGATGCTATGATCTTTATTCTTCTCCTTTTGAATCCCCTACATTGACTACATGGACAATAACATTTCCCATCACCATTTCTTTTTATTCCATCCCACAATCTAGTAAGCAATTCATTATTTTGATCGTCTAAATCACGAATATTGTTATGTTCTGACATTTCTAACACCAAGCTTGATTGATGATTATCGATCTTAAAAAATCAAGCTCCACACCTCACTTTTTTTAATCACAATAACAATTGAAATAATTATGGTTTTTTGTATGTAAAATAGTTCATGCGGAGAGTATAACTTCCACAAACCGTCACTTGTATAACACACATGTCATAATATTCCTAATACTTAGGTTTTGAAAATAATTTATCATCGTATATCCGACGATAGTAACATAGTTACTATTGTAAACTGATCATCATATTTTCGTCGCCAGAAGTCAAAAATTCGACTACTGTTGTCGGAGACTTGAGGAACATCGAATATACGACGTAAAATGGAGTAAATTTAAATAAAAGTTCTACAATGAATTAAACAAACACTTTATGCATGCAAAATATCGCTAACCTCATGTTTATTCCAAGATCATATATAAGTTGTTTTACATTGTTGTCAAAGTTGTCCAGGAGAGATAGAGGTAGATCATACCGTAACAAATATAAACATTGTTTCATTATTTTTTACAAAAAGTAGACAAACAATGCCAGCAATATGCACTAGAATATATATATATATATATATATGTGTGTGTGTGTGTGTGTGTGTGTGTGAGAGAGAGAGAGAGAGAGTGTGTGTATATATATATATATATATATATATATGTATACACACACACATATATGTATATATATATATATGTATATGTATATGTATATGTATATGTATATGTATATATATTTATATATGTATATATATATATATATATGTATATGTATATGTATATATACATATACATGTATATATATATATATACATAT
>LPNX010634781.1:480130-540157 GCA_001517045.1 Pseudotsuga menziesii
AACTCTTATGGTTCACTCCTCCCACAACCATTCATTAATGGATTCCAACGCTCAATGCAACTACCAGGTCACCTCATATGATGGCATTGCATGGATTTGGTTTTGGCAGTAGGTTATCCTTCACAATATCTATGGAAGCTTCATTCCATTATGGATTAATTATTCTCATACCAGAAATAAAGCATGAAACCCACTCACCAACTATGCTATGACGACTCTGTGCAATGCCTCGTAAGTGCAACAACTGCAGGGGAGCCTAAGGCTGAGCAACACTATGACACTCCATCTCTGTAGGGTATGGTTCCCATATCCCCTCACTTTTCATAGAGATGTAGATGAATGGGAAGCGGAGGCTGTGGCTCACCACCGTATAATGCAACCCCTCCAAGAAAGGTTTTATCACTATTGATGCATGAAGAATGTACTCACCTATATTCTATTGGAATAATACAAAGCTCCTTCCCCTTCTCCTTCAAGAAATTAAGGTATTTACTTGACCCAACAGACTCCTTCGTCTTCACCAATCCTGGATCGAACCCTCCCAAAGAGAAACCACAACAAAAGGTTGCTCGACGCGTGGAAGAAGTTCCATACAACGCAGAGATAAAAAGGAAAAATGAAGAGGGACATAAGTAGATAAATAGCCCATCACAATTTTAGTCGGCACCTCCTTCTGCAATAGAGTCACCTTTGGATTCAGCCTGCTCCCTCTGGTGAAGACGATGACTACTACAAGCCTTGCCCCATTGTCAAAGAACCCTGGTGAAAGCTATAAGTCATAGGATCTTTTATTCTTCTCTATGTCTTTTTTGTTTGCTTAGTCGATTGGTCATACACTGTTGCAACCAAATTTTACTTTAGTTTTGTTCGGTGAGACTTGGTTTCCCTTACCAAGGGCAAGTCTAGGAAAAATGTTTTTCTATTTTTTCATTTCCTTAACATTGAGGATACATATGGTTTAAACACTATTCATGTAATATTTTTTGTATTTTAATATAAATCTCTGCAACTTATAAAAAAAACTTGAGATGTGTGAGGTAAAATATTTGGCGGTGGTAACAAAAATTCAGCTATCAAACTACAACAAATTAAAGTAAAAAACTAGTTAATATAATATATAAATAATATTAATGAAACATGTTTCATCCATATTAATTTTACTTATGAATTAACAATGAAATTATCAGAGGAACAAAGATAACATTTATCATGATCATATATATGTGATGGAATATATTACATACCTTAATGTCTGTGTGACTGATGTGTTTGAAATACCATTCATAATCTTCAAGTTCATTATAAATAATATTACATAGAGAAGATTTATGTTGGAGCCTTCATAAAGGGGTTCATATGCCTTCTCAATAAGAGGTAAATCATGAGCATCATCAAAGTCATCATTTTCATGATCATGAACATCCACTCTAACATTGAATGAATCATGGACCAATGTATTTGTACTATCATCTTTAACTATGTTATCAGTATAATCATGTTCTTCAATATGATCATTAACTTGTTCTTCATTATTCATAGCTCCATGTTCCATTGGTGCTTGTTATGAAAGAACATCCTCCAGGCAATATGTTGTAGGAGGTCTTTCCTTTATAATTACATGAAACCATCAAGAGATATTTGTTAATATAATAAATATTAAATTGATTCATACATTTAGAAAACCAATCAATATCAATACATATACAATGAAAAACTTACCAATCGACGATAGTCATGTCCCCCCTTAGTATGTCCATATTCCCTACAATATATTTTGGTTGCTGTGATCTTTATTCTTCTCCTTTCGAATCCCCTGCATTGACTACATGGACAATAACATTTACCATCACCATTTCTTTTTATTCCATCCCACAATCTAGTAAGCAATTCATTATTTTGATCGTGTGGATCACGAATATTGTTATGTTCTGAAATTTTTGACACCAAGCTTGATTGATGATTAATCTTAAAAAATCAAGCTCCACGCTCCACTTTTTTAAATCACAATAGCAATTGAAATAATTGTGGTTTTTTGTATGTAAAACAGTTCATGCCAAGAGTATAACTTCCACAAACTGTCACTTGTATAACACACATGTCATAATATTCCTAATACTTAGGTTTTCAAAATAATTTATCATCGGATATTCGACAATAGTAACATAGTTACTATTGTAAACTGATCGTCATATTTTCGTGGCCAGAAGTCGAAAATCTGACTATTGTTGTTAGAGACTTGAGGAACATCGAATATTCGACGCAAACTGGAGTAAATTTAAAAAAAGAACAAAAAAATCATAATTAGAAAGGTGAAATCCGACGAGAAAGTTAATTTCATCGGATTTTGGGTCCAGATCTTGTTGTGGTTGTTAGATGTTGCAAGTGGTAATTCAAAACCTTCTTCAATGAAATAATGAAAGTGGTCTCTTTGAATTGTAGGGGATTAGACAACTGATAAAATATAGAAGCAATGAGAGGTTTTATTAGATAAAAAAGAACAATTGTTCTTGTAATCTAGGAGACAAAGTTGGAAGAAAAGGAGGCTCAAGAAGTAGGCATGAAATAATGGAAGACACGGTGAACTATAACAGTAGGTGTTAGAGGAGATTCAGGGGGTATATGTACTTTATGGGATAGCTCAAATTTTGAGGTTTGTTATTCAGGAAAAAAATGAATCATTGGATCATGTTAGCCTTGTTCATACATAATATGTAAAGCATGTACATATTTACAATGTTTATGATAATTTTTAGTTTAATGAAAACATTTGTTTTGATACTCTTTAAGTGAAATGCAAGATTATGGATATGAAAAAAATTATAGAGTGCTAAGAGATTTTAACATGATCCTTTCTAATGAGGAAAAAAGGGAGGGGGGAGGGGGGGAGGGGACACTATAGTTCAAGACTAGTATAGAGAAAAAATGAAGGTTTTGATATTTGGCTAGATCTAGTGGGAATTATTCCAAAGAGATGAAAAGACACATGGTGTGATTGAAGAGTTGGTATTGCGTATACAATGGGTAGGCTTGATTGCCTTCTTTTGCACAACAAAGATTTTGATGGAAAATTGGTAAATTTACTCTCATATCATTCCATCTAGAATTTCATACCATAATCCAATTTCTCTTGTATTTTGAACTATTGAGAAAAACGGGCCCTTTCCATTTCAATTTAACACTTTCTTATTAACCAATCATAGAGCTATGAAGATAATCAAAGATGTATGGAGTAGTTCATTACAGGGATCCATTTTTTGTTTGCGAATCAAAACTTAGAATGGTAAAATATTATTTAAAGGATTGGATCAAATTATCCTTTAATATTCCATTGTCAGAAAAAATGGATATACAACCCCAACTTATCATATTACAGTATTCTATGGAATATGACGATACAACACAATAATAAATTATGGAGAGTTGTTACACATGTAATCTTTACAGATTCACAGTGCATATAGTGGCTGGGATTAATTTCCTTCTGCACAACAACTTTTTACTAGAAAATTGGTTAATTTCCTCACATATCATTCTATCTAGCATTTCATACCATAAACCAATTCTCTTGTATTTTTACCTATTAATAGAACATTGGGTCCATCCCATTTCATTTTAAGCCTTTGTGGTTAAGAAATCATAGAGCTATGGAGATTATCAAAGAGGTATAGAGTAGTTCATTATTGGGATCCCCCTTTTTTGTTTAGGACTTTAAACTTAGAATGGTCAAATATGATTTAAAGGCTTGGACCAAATGATCCTTTAAGATTCTATTGTTGAAAAAATTGGATATCCAACCCTAGCTTAGCATATTGAAACCGTATATGGAATCTTCTATGGTCATGTAATAATTACATTTTCCCAATGCAAGGGGGCTCAGGAGGGAGGGGAGGGGGGTAATTAGTCCCCTATCTAGGGGGAAATAAGGGGAAATCACCCCCAAAATAATTTGTTTGGGTCCATTTTTAATGTTTTGAGTTGTTTTTTCCCATGGTTTCATGGTCCATTAAAAATTAATTTCAGTTGAGGAATTGGGGTTGTAATATAATCTGGGTTAATGAATTGGGGTTTTAAATGCTATAATATTGTATTATACACATAAAAGAGAATACAATGAGATAGTGAGTGGAGAAACTCTCAGGAATGTTGCTTTTCTAGGGTAAATATTTACGAAATGTGTGTGAGCTATTGTTAATTATTGTGTTTTATATTGTGTTTGACATTGTTTTTATTTATATGGGTTTATCAAAGTTCATCCAGTATCAAAGAAAGGTTATTAGCTTAAGGGGGATTCCTTCGTTGCTAGGGTTTAGATGATCCTATGAAAAGCAAGGATATCTGGGTCTATGATAAACCTGTGTTGGAGTGGGAGCTTTACGCAGTATATTAGGTATGTGATATATTCTTTGCATGTGTATGTGGGGTTTGTTGTTTGTACGATTGCATCTATATAATCCCTTTGCCATCGAGTGCTCTATCATGTGTGCTGAGTGATGCATGTAGTGCTGAATCATGGGGGGTATTAGGGGTACACTAGTGCTCTCCCCCTGCTCCACACAGAGGACATCGACAATGGGCGTTAATACTTTGATTATACAAGCCAATGACAATTTAAAAAAAATGGGCTATTTTCAAGATATTTTTTAGTTTTTTTTTTAAATATGTAACTTAATCTCAATTAAGGGATTGGGGTATATTTCTAATCCAAGATAATGGATTAGGTTTTTAGATGCTGCAAAATACCTACATATTGTATTGTGAGTGGTTAATAATCATAATGAGAAATTGAGATGCATGACTCCACGTATGGTTGGTTTTTACAGTTAAGGGTTTCCAGGATAAATCTTTATGTATTATGTGTGAATGTTATGGTGTAATCTCTAGTTTTTTTAAAATAATTGATATGATTTGCTTCTCTGCATAGGTTTAAAACTAACATGTGGTATTAGAGCTCAATTATTGGATTTAGGGGGATGCTTTTGTTGTTGAGGATTCAACATGGTTAATAGATCCTAGGTCTGTGATAAACCTAGGTTGAAAGGGAGCTTCATAATGGTGAGAAGTTCAAGAATAGAGACCGAGAATATTAACAACTAAAGCTTTGAGCTATAGAAGCTCAAAATGGAGGATCTTCTTATAGATCAGGAATAGTGTATTGCTATGGATCCGGGTACACAACCCAATGGATCGAAAAAAGAAGATTGGGATAAATTAGAAAGAAGGGTCAAGACTACAATCCAGCTATACTTATAAAACTTCATATTTTTGAACATGTATGGAGAATATCATGTGTTAAAGCCTTAGAACAATCTAGGGAGTTTGCATCAATCAAGATCCATGGTAAAAACGTTGTTTTTGCAAAAGAAACTATGTCACCCCATAATGGATGATAAAAGGATAGTGACAGAGCATATGAATGTATATAATACTTTGGTAAGTCAAATAACCTCTATTGGAATTACACTGTATGAAGAAGATAAATGTATTACATTACTATGTTCTTTTCCATATTCTCAAGATAACTTGATTGTAGCAATAGGTAGTGCTAGTGAAGCAACCTTAAGATTTGATAAAATAGTAGCATCCCTGTTATCAGAAGAGATGAGGCAATAAGACATGGATAATCATACCTTCATTGACTTGTATGTGAGAGGTCATGTCAAGGAGAGAAATACAAATAAGGGATCTAGGGGGATATCTAAATCTAAGGGTAGACCTAAGAATGTTAAGAAAATGATTGTAGATCTAAGAATGTTGAGAAAATGAAGGGATCTTATGATACCCCTTCCATAGAGGCGAAGACCTCCTTAGAAGAAGGAGGGGATGTGTACCTATCTTTCATAAGTACTCTTTCAAATCGTGATGTATCATTGACTAAATCAAGTGCATCATTTCATATGACTTCTCATAGGGGATGGTTTTGTGAATATGAAAAGTATAATGGGGGAGATGTGTTCCTGAGAGATGAATTGACAACCAATATCATTGGACATGGTACAGTTAAGTTACATATCAAGGATGAAAGGATTAGAACTTTCCCTATATTACTACACATTCCAAATCTAGCGAGAAACTTGATATCCATCGAAAAGATCGATGATGCAGGCATATAGATTGTGTTAGGAAAATACACATGCAAAATGGTTCAAGGATCAATGGTATTAATGAGAGGAGTTTGGGATGGAACTATGTACAAACTATTGGGAAACACCATCATTAATGAATGTAACAATTATGTTTTGCAAGGGGGAGGATATAAAGAAGACAAAACATTGACTACGTCTAGAGGAAAGACAATGCTATGGCATCAAAGATTGGAGCATATCGGAGAAAATGGGATTTATGAATTACAAGGTAAATATATGGTTGAAGGCATGTTTGATTGTACACTAGCTTTTGATTTTTGTGAACATTGCATATATGGAAAATAAAACCGAGTAATATTTGCATATGGTGCTACAAGAAAAAAGGGAGTTTTAGAGTTAATAAATAATGATGTGTTTCTACTTGTGCATGTTCCATCTTTAGGTATATATGTCTAATATGTTTTGTCTATAGATAATTTCTCAAGGAACACATGGATTTATTTCCTTCAAAATAAATCAGAAGTATTTTCCAAGTTTAAAGAATTTAAAGCTCTTGTAGAGAATCATACAAAAAATAAAATAAAGGTGTTGAGGACATATAACAATGGAGAGTTATTTGGGAATGCATTTGAGGAATTTTGTAAGAAGTGCGATATAAAAATACTAAGACCACTTCATACACACCTCAATAAAATGGAGTTGTATAAAGAATGAATATGATGTTAATGGAAAAATGCAAAGAGAATTCTTAGCAGTGTTGGGATAGGACAATAATTCTTAATAGATGCAGTGGATACTAGATGTTACTTGGTAAATCAATCACCCACATTGACAATGGTTGAAAAAACTCCATATGAGGTATGGACTAGTAAGAAATACTCTATTAAACATTTGAAATTTTTTGGTTGTGATTCTTTATGTACGTGTTCCAAAGGAAAAAGGAGTAGGTTGGATAATAAATCTAAAAATGTATGTTTATTGGTTATAACGCTAGTGTGAAATGTCTTAAGCTAGGGAATCCTGCAACTAAGAAGATTGTTTGCAGTCGAGATGTTATTTTTAGAGAGGTCAAAGATGTTCCCAGACAGGAAGTGACGCTAATGGAAAAAGAACTAGAGAAAATAGAGTTTTAATTAGAATATGAAGAATATGACTCAATATAAGAAGCTGAATCAAAAGAAGAAAAAAATCATACCCCAGTTTTGAGAAGATCATCTCGAGGAAGAAGGAAACAAGAAAGGTATTCCCATCCTATTTTTTGGTCTACTGTCAATGCTCGATCCACTTGCATGACTTGTGTTATTTGGTAGAATATATTCTTGAATGCCTCAATTGTTTTCCTCTTATTCATCTTCCATCTAAAAATATAAAAATAAAGTGTAATGATTGTATCTAGAATGCCGAGAATAACGAAAATTAAAATAGATAATAGAAATACATGTAAATTGAAAAGTGACATACCATAACAAGAATTGAGTATTGAATGATACACATTCCTTCATAACCACATCTCATGCCTGGTTTCAACAAATAATTTGTTGGTTGCACTCCATACTTTGTTTCCTACAAGTTTTATACCCCATAAGAAATCATAGCATTAATATAAATTATTTTTGTTGTTCTATTAATTATAAAATGAGAGAAGTAAAACAACATAATTACTTACAAATTCCACAATTATTTTTTCACATGTCAACATATACTCAGAACCTTTACCTGAACCAGTGCTAATTAATTCTTCTGATGGATCTTCTTTGTATGATAACACCTATTTGAAGACATTCAAGGATGGCTGGTGTTAAAAAAAATAATAAAACATAAATATCATAACCAATATGAATTCTTAAGTTGTTTTAAGGAAATTACAACTACTCACAAACTTTGCTATCACCCCCTTTTTTCCTTGTCGTCCTGTCTTATGTGTTGAATGGGTTCCATTTTGTTTTATTTTCTCCAATAAAATAGTTGAAAATCAATATTTAATGCTAAATTAGTTAATTAAATTTACATAATAGAAAATTTCAATGATTTCATAAATTTGAAGCACGTTGTTGTTGAGATGGCTTGTCCAGCGATGCAATAATTCTCATTTTCATTGCTAGTCCCTACATAACATTCAACATATGTGAATTAGATTGTTTGAAACATATTACTGAATATTCCTAACTTAAATATAACTCAAAATTCATATTGATTTCTTTTTTATTCACCTGATTCATCCCTCTGCAGCTTTTCCATCATGGTTTTACACTCTTTTACACTTAGCTTTCAAAGAATCTTATTGACATTCCTCATTTTTTGGCCTTGCATATCACACATTAACCAATACATATAAGTTAAATTTACAAAGAATTCAAACATATTAATTTGATACAACAATTAAAAAGAACTTGTCTTCATCGCAACTTTGGATGTGCTCCCATCATGTCTACTAGAATTGTTGTTTATTGAACACTTATCATGCATTTTCTATCAATAAACAACCTGGACCATTAATAGTCTTCCATCCTGGATTTTCTATCAATAAACAACCTGGACCATTATCATGCATTTTCTATCAATAAACTACTATGTATATTATACAAAAAAATGTAGAAATAATAGCTCCAATGCTATGAGTAAAGATGCTAATAAGAAGCACATGAAATAGATCTTGCTACTAAGAATTCTCACAAGCATACACGTGAAAAACAAAGAGACTAAAATAGACTGAATCACATGAATGCAGAGATGAATATTGGAGTGTATCCTTTCATTTAATAATGATGAATAATAGTGTACATAAATAGTACATCCCTCATAGGAAAAAAATCGAGTTGTATGGAGACAACTCATAAAGCTCAAAAAGGTCGACTTACCAAAATATGATAAACACCCATAGGTGATAAAGCAATTCCCAAATCAGTTAAGGACCTCACGAATTAGAAAAAGCATGAGTGAGTTGTTAAGAGTGATGGAGAAACATGCTAATCCTATAAAATGGAGATAAAGTCATGAAGGATGGTTGGCAACAAAAGAACCCAATTTCCTAATTAACTAGCTTGACCTTATCCACATAAAAGCAGGATAAAACATAATAAAACAAAATATGTAGTAAAGTGTAGTTACCAATTCTGGGTGTCTATAAAGTGGTCAAGATCAACCCATAATTAGAAATAAAGCATTCCTGGGGTATATATGGCATGTGTTGACTTTAAGGTGCAAGTGGATGCCAACTAATTAAGCTAGTGGGTAGACAATTAATTAAATAATGATTAATTATTTTATCCTAAGTATTGAGTGGGTTTAATATATTCCAACACCCCTATTTAATTCTAACTTTATAATAGTATGTCAAAAAATATATATGCATATGGATGCATATAGGTCCCAACAATAAGGCTATGGTCACCCTTTAACAATTATTATGTCCAAAAAACTGAGGAAAGAGGCAAAACCACATGGGGAAAATCCTCCTTCAAGAAAGGAAAAGGCACAAAATTTGAAATAATATGTCTTCAAAATTTATTTATCTTCACTTGAATGAGCTGAATGAACTGCTTCTGGATGGAAGACTCGATGAAGAAATCATGAACTCCATGATCATGCGCTAGAGTGTAGAACCTGCAAGAAGGATGAGGAGAGAATCCTTGTATCTCATCAACTGATGAAGTAGGAGCATTATCTAAATGATTCTTTCTATTGTCAAAATATGATATTCAAATATAATCTGAAATGGAAAATATATTTGTGCATACTCCTTCCCAAAGAGTACAAAAATTAAGACAATTTATCACACACTCAATTCCCTGAATAGCTGCAAAATTATGATGTGAATCACATGTCAATATTCCAATCTGATGTAGCACCTGAACAGATATGATATGAGGCTGATAAAAATATGATATATCAGAAACTTTAGAATATGGAACAACAAATACAAAGGCTTAAGTGACTCCATGAGGATATAGGGCTAGAATAGGAAAACTATGAGAAACTAGGGAAAACTGACAGGTGTAAAAATATGAATGATGGATGGACATGAGATATGAAACATAAGTGTTTATATAATATCAAAAATTGTTTAATATCATTCCAAGGATGAATAAGGTCAGGGATAACCAACCAATGAAATATAGGAAAGACTTCAAACCATGTAAGATAAGTAACACTGCATAAGAGATCAATGAGGAATCAACTATTGAACTTGGGATTTGTATAGTCTTAGGATTGTTTAGAGGTATGGTAGATGGTATGTATGGTGGTATGATTTGTGTCATGACATACATATCATCCTGCAAATAATATTCTAAATCAGATATTAAATCTTGTGAGGAAGAGCTGCTCAAAGACAAGTAAGTATCTACTGAAAAATCACAATTTTTGGGAGATGAATCTAGTAGATTGAGAGGAGGATTATCAAAGAAAGGATATGATATTTATGATTCTTATATATCAGATAATAAATATATATCAGATACATGAGAAAATTATTTAACTCTGACACTCAAATCATAAGTTATATCACCTTCGAACTGCATAATATGACAGTGTTTTGAGGAATCAACAAGCTTCTCTAGTTCATCTGGAACTTCGAGCTTGTGCTTCTCAAGAAGATGAGACATGATGTCCATATTATTATTGAAACACTTATTCTATGAATTAAAACCCTTTCTTAAATAAGAACACTTGTATGTGCTCCCTTTTTTCTTACCCTTCTTTATTGAATCTTCTTCAATAGGCTTCAAACTTTCATCTTCAATTTTTGACTTTGGCTTCTTTACAAGCTGCTTCTCTTTTGATTTGACATTATTGCTTCCTTGAACCATGAGAGCATGATCATTTTCATTGGAAGAATTAAGGACACACATATGGATCAATTTATCTTGCTTCTTTGTTAGTGAATAAATAAAAGTATTTAAAGAAGACATTTTCCACTTAGGAACAACAAGCCTAGTAGCTTGAAAAGTAGACACAAAAACTGAGTAATCAGGACCCAATTTAGAAAGAATGGAAAGGATTAATTGATAATATTCTTTCTTAATCCCACATTTCTTGAGAATTATAACAAGTGACTTGAAATTGGTGAAAAAACCCTCAAGAGAATTGAAATTGCTTGGACTCAGTGAGAATAACTCAATCTCCAATTGATGCGCTCTTAGCTCATCTTGAACTCCAAAGGGAGACTCCAATTGAGTCCACACTTGGTTTGGAGTGGTAAAACCATCTAGATGAAAGAGTATATAATGAAAAATATATATACAAAGCAATCCATAGGCTTCATCCAACCTATTATTCCACTTATCTTTCTCAATCAGAGCATTGGTTTCATTCTCCAAATCTAGAGTAACTCTGTATAGTCCTTGCTGTGCAATAGAATGAAAATTTTGGATTTCCATTCATGGTAGTTGAATGGAGTAAGAATTATAGCTGAGGAAGAATACATATTTCTGAGTTGATGCACTCAAGAAGAATTTCTCTGCAACCTGCAAAACAAAACTAGGAGAAAATATTGTAAGCTAGACAAGCTCTCCTTCAGAGAGAGATAAGAGTCTGGATGCGCTCTGTTGGAGAGAAAAGATAGCTCCTCAACTATGCAGAAATTGATCAAAATTGCTGCTCTGATACCATGTATAAATAATAGCTCCAATTCTATGAGAAAATATGCTAAGAAGAAGCACATGAAATAGATCTTGCTACTAAGAATTCTCACAAGCACACATAGGAAAAATAGAGAGAAGAAAAGAGACTGAATCACATGAATGAAGAGATGAATATTGGAGTGTATCCTTCCATTGAATAATGACGAATAATAGTGTATATAACTAGTACATCCCTCATAGGCAAAAATCAAGTTGTATGGAGACAAATCATAAAGCTCAAAAAGGCTGACTTACCAAAATATAATAAATCCCCATAGGTGGCTAAAGAAATTCCCAAATCAATCAATGACCTCACGAATTATCAAAATAATTTGTGATTTGTTAAGAGTGATGGAAAATCATGCTAATCCTATAAAATGGAGACAAATTCACGAAGGATGGGTTGGAAACAAAAGAACCCAGTTTCCTAGTTAACTAGCTTTACCTTATCCACAAAAAAGCAGGATAAAGTAGAATTTGCAGTAAAGCGCAATTACCAATTCTCAATGTCCATAAAGTGGTCAAGATCAACCCAGAATAAAAAATAAATAATTCCTTCGGTATAGATGGCTTGTGTTGACTTTAAGGTACAAGTGGACGCCAACTAATTAAGCTAGTGGGTAGATAATTAATCAAATAATGATTAATTATTCTATCCTAAGTATTGAGTGGGTTTAATATATTCCAACAAAAAATAAATATCTTCAAATAAATAAATAAGAAAACAGTCTACCATTTCGATGCGTTTAAGTATACGAAACACATTGGTGCTTGTCACACCAGACCCCACTGGGGCATCATATTTGAACGCATTGTTAACCACAACAAAATAAAATAAATGGCATGCTTTCATAATTAATATACCAGTGCATTATCACAAGTCAAATGCACCGACCAATGCATAAACATTTTTCTAAAAATTAAAAGAAAACAAGCTCGACATTACCAGTGTTTTATTACTATAAACACATTAGCACGTTTAAACAACTTAAACACACAGAAAATTGCGTAATCGTTTTTTTTTAATTATGAAAAAAATGTCAGGTTCAACCGGGTTTTGGATTCAACCCAAGAAGTGGTCCCATCACACCCAATGACTTATATATAAAACTACAAATCCATTAAATCTAAAATCTCTAAAAATAAAATTCGTAAATGTGAAACAATAGAAGGATTTAAACCATAATGTAAAATTTTGCATCCACATAAAACGAAAGGAATCAACATGAAAATATAAATAGAAAAATAAATAAACCATGCATTGTGATCAATAGTAATAATTTATAAACTTGAAATTTATACTATGAAAAATCTTGATTGATTCAACGTACCTTACACATTTCGATCTTCAAAATAATTTGGTTGCTCCAAAATACTCCCTAATAATTTTCTCTTCCAAAACCGTCCCTCAAAATTTCGACAAAATAATGAAATAGTGATTAGTTTTTTTAATACCTTATAAAATGCTTTTGAAATTGAAATTTCTTATTCCTTTTTAGTTTATTTGAAAAATAATTTGTCCAAATTTTTATTTTTGATTTTCTAGACATCGACTGATTATTTACATAGAAGCACCGGTGCATCATAACAATAAACAAACCGTTCATATATATTTTTTGAAAATTTCAGGAATAGCTATGTGCAGGAAAGCCATGAATGTACTTGAATGCTATGTTTTCTAAGCCGCACAGTATTGACATACAATAAAAAATTAAAAAATGTCATACTACAGTGTGTAAAAAATTATGGTTGCACCGGTGTGTGTTTATATACTAAGCGCACCAGTGCTGACAATATTGAAACTTGCTTAGAAAAATATTTGCTATCAAATATAACAAATATTTTATTTTTTCCTTTTTTTTGTGAATGTTCTAGAATGATGCGTATGTGGTTTTGCAACATCCCTTCATCTATTTATATAGGATGCATCGGTGTGGTTGTTTTTGTTAGGGCACACTTGTAATTAAAAAGTGCTATTGTAAGATTTTATTCCTTATTTAGGACGCCCAAAGTAGATATTATTTCATATTTAGAAAGTTCAAACTTTGAGCCCATGATAATGAGCGATGGGTGGAACTGTGAGTTGTGATTATTTTTTTGTTTGAAATAAATGGGATGTTATTCCGACTCCCAGCACAAAGAAAATGTTTCATAATGACATCAATATTTAATTACAACCGCTGGTTCTAGGATATGGAATTTCACTTGATTCGTGCTCCTTTCAAGTTGAATACAAATAAACCACTTCCATATTAACAGTTTGGACAAGAATAATATTATTAAAATTCACTATGCCCATATCAAAATTTGGGACATGAATAATTATATGCAAATGAAAGTTTGCACAAATCAACGAACCATTATATTGAGAAAAACTTGCAAGATTAAGTTAATGTTGAATAGTACTAATTCATACCCCCTCTTTGCTAGTGATATTATTTAATCATGATTTGTGTTCCTAGTGGCCCTTAATCACATATTTGACTCAACCACCTATGTTGACCATTAGAAATGATAATAGTTCAAACTAGTCCCTTCAAAACATCCAAGAGTCCTTTGATGGCATGTGAAATAAAATGTATGAGAATTTCAAAGAATGGGGATGATTTAGTTATTAGTTAAGGAACACAAACAATTGGAGCTAAGTTTGTTAGAGAAATAAAATTTTCTGACAAAAGTCTTTGTATTTTTGTTGATAATTTAATAAAGGGAATAGTTCAATACCCCCTTGAAATTGAAATGTGTATTGTCTATAAATGTAGGTATTGTTCATTTTTGTTACACTAACCATGGTCTGAATGCCATTAAAGCCTCAAATAAGAATTTCATTAAAGGTAAAATTGAATTTTCCTATAGGCTTCATCCTCCACCATCCATAACCAATGAAATGTTGAGAATCAACATAATTGGTTGTATTTGAAAGCCAATGGATGGGAGGGCGATATTTGTTCAATTAAATTGGTTGAAATTTTTAATCCCTACCTTTATATGTTTTTGCAAACCATAAAAAATAGAATATTTTTGCTGCAAGGGAACATAATAATAATAGAGACATAAGATGAATTATAATAATTATAATATATTTTGAAGCTATAGTTTTATAATATGATAATGGAAATATTGAAATCTATCTTTTTGTGTAGTTAGGTTCTACCCTTGTTGTCACTTGCCGGACTCTCCTTCTCAATATTTCAATCATTCTTCGAAGATATATTTCAACTTATCCAATATAGGGATGTGTCTCTATGTATATGGTTCTTCCCTCATTAGGGTGAAGATTACTTCTTCAAGTTAGTATCCTTTTCTTCCTCCTAGGTTTGCATCTCTCTATTGAACATATTGGGCCCCATAGTTCTAGAAGTGGAAGAAGCTATTAGATATAAGCAATATTTCAAGGATACAACAATTTCCTTCCATTGTATTGGACATGTTCAACATTTTCCTTTCCATCAATTTTTTATTGTAAGGCTTGCAAACTTATTATGTAATTTCTTTCAATTAAAAGGAATCTTTGAATTACACTAAGTTTACTTATTCCTAAGGTTGTTGAAAAATGCATATTACTACCTATATGAGGATATGTATAGAAATTAACCTTTTGAAGGGATACCATAGGACACGTTGTTAGAAGCCAATGACTATGTGTGAAAACCTAGGTTAGGGAATTTTATTTCTGGTTTACATATTGCTTTCAATACATAATAGTGCTTTTCCCTCATTGAAAATCTAAAATTAAGAAGGAACACCAAAATTCTGTTAGTTCACTCAATAAAGGTGGAACATCCATTAGCATATTTGGTGGAATTTGAGTTTGTAGTGGAGATTGTTCACCTGGATTTTAAATAAGATGCCCCAATGTAAAACAAGAAAAGGATGTATAACTATACATTGAAAAATTGATCCCGTCCCCTTTGGAGGGAACCCAAATCTTAGAGGAGGAGCAACCTAGGGACATGATAAATCCTTCAAAAATGAAGGATTCCAACTGGATGTTGAAGGGAAAACTAAAATATGAAGCTATTGGAACTAGTGAGGAGATTTTAGTAGGGGAAAAAGATGTATTACTATCCATGTTCTATGAACTTTGTTTTATAAAAATCCCAAGGATTCGATTTAGTGAACAAATAAGAAATTAAAAAAAAATTACATGGTCAATTATAAGTACATGATGACCAAACCTATGTAGGGAAAGGAATGACATCAAGGTAATCAATATAGTGTTTTGAATGTAATGCTTATGTGTGTTTCTGTATAATTGGTTCATAAATATCTACCTTGATTATGACGATAAATGAATTTTTGTAACTGAAATAAAAAAATACTTGACCTGATCCTATCCTATTTGGGGATGGGGAGAAATCTTGATTTTAGAATACCTTTTGAATTTTCCTTGGTCCATTGTATTATTGTTGTATAGGTTAATTGCTCATTGTAGGAAAAGAAGATCAAGTATGCATGGAGTTTGGGTGAAATATATAACAATTAGGATGAGGCTCTTGCACTATGGAGGGGATTATAATTGGACAAAAGTATCCTGCATATTTGGATGCTAATAATTTTTGGGGATTCCATGATTCTAATCCATTGTTTGGATTTAAATTTTTTTCCCTTTGGAAGGTCCCCTATGTGGTACCATGGGGAGAGTGAAGTAGTTGGTGAAAGATATTGATGAATAGAAATCTATAAATATCAAGGAAATTTGGAAATAAATAGGAGGGTGGTTGGAAATGTTCCCATACCTTAGTCTCTAAGGAAAAACAACTCAACTTTAACCTAGAATATCCTCCAAATTCAGTTGACATTTGCGTGTACTATATGAAACCAACGAGGAACAACATGCATGCAAGAAATAAAATGAGTAAGGTTTCCAAGATTTGCAATTATTTTCATTAAGCATGAACATTCAAACTCCATTGTGCAAGTTTGATAAGATGAATGGCGATGTGATACTCTTGTACTGTATAGATATAGGATTTGAAATGGAATATGTTGATAATTATTGTAACGATATCAAAGGTTTTTACACTTATTTGGATAAATTTTGGATTATTCCTGATCTTGGAAGGTGGTGGGATGAATTTGTTGAGGGGATAATTCTAGATTGGTCGGTCTATCATTACTACTGGAACTCAGGAAAGGGTGACGATCAAAAGGTATTATGTAGTTCTCATTCTGATAAATTTTCAGTGTACAACCAAGATAATATATGGAATTTAGGGTGTTTTCAAATTGAGCTCAATTATGTGAAATAATTTGGTTCTTTTGTAAGAAGTTTGCTAAATTTCCTAAAGATAAGGTTAAAAAACAATACAAACATTTTTAGTTTGTTTCTCGTTCAACTGTTTGTCTTAATTAGTGGACGAAAGACCTATTCTATTTGGTAATCCATTGTACTTATAGAGGAAGAAACTTGAGTATTTTTGGGTACAATAGTTCTTTGAGAGATTTCATTATTCCCTTGTTGGTTGAATATTGCTAGTTTTTCTAGATGTTATTAGCTTAATTTTGATATTTGTCTGAAAGAATAACAAGTACAACTAGATGCATAAGATATAACAGATACACAAGACACAACTATTTTTATCGGGGAAACCATAAAGGAGAAAACCCCGCAAATTTCCTCAGAATAGTACAGTCACAAATACTGTGTCACAAGATGATCAATCCCAGTAATAATAAGTATTCAACAACATTCTATCTCTCCTCCCTTTTCTCTCTCTCTCTCTCACATGCCAACTTGAGTGAGTGTGAGGTGTGTATAAATGAGGGAGGGTGCCTCCCAATTTATACTAATCAAGTGACCGACCTTTTACATGAAAGCGACAACCTGTTTCACTAACAGGGCCGACTTCTCCTAGAGAGACTCCAAATACACATTACATGATGTCGGACTGGGGACTATTTCCCCAACTTACAACAGAGGTTGTACCTCAAGGTCTAGAAATAGTAAAGACATCCCACAACGAGGAAAACACATCTCCAATGTGGGTACAACAACATACAATGATAATATACATCATAATATCTTTCGAAGTTACAAGTACATCAACACTCCCAATTAACTAGGAAGGTATTCTCTCTCTTCTGCAATCGTCAACACATCTGGTCAAGTATTCATCATGATGTCATCATCACTGAGTCATAGAGTCAACATCATAGCTACAACCATAATCATATTCTTATAGATCATCAAATGGTACTATTTGTCATCGAAATTTTCTCTAGAACTAACCCTTTTTCTTGCTGGGTGTAGGCCTAGTCGTTATCCAGGTCTTCATCACATATTTGAGCAAGCCATCTCATAGGGACTGTCTAGGACCTTCTTTAAATTTCCATGACAGTAACCTACGTATTCTACCTTTATCTTGTCGTATCTAAATCATCTCTTTTGTCATGCAAAAAACAAAACAGAGCACACAGAGCATCCATGTAGGTGCACCTCATGTGCCTCATGACCTTATCATATCAACATGGGAACAAACACATATATAAATATATATGTCAGGATTTATTATGACCAAACAACCTACTACATTAGGACTTTTACGTTCTAGGTCAACCTTAGGACTTTTACATTCTATGTTTAGACAACCTTTGGGGTGTATTACATCCAAGTAACCTGCGTACCATGCAAGGGCTCCTTAACACTTGGAATACCCACATGAATTATTACATTCAAGTAACCTGCATACCACACCAGGGATCATATTTACACTCGAATAACCTGTCTCAGGATTGATTACGTCCAAGGATAACCTACGAGCTTCACCAGGATTGATTACATTCGTGGGAAACCTACAAGAATGATTACGTCTGAGCATCCTTCTTCACCAGTATTTTTCCTGCTCAAAAAACCCATCCCATTTCCCATGTGAGATATTATGCATCTGCTATTTCTAGCATAGAAACATATCAGGACTGATTACATCCCAAGATAACATGTGAGCTTTGCTAGGACTTATTACATCCAAGGATAACCTATGAGCTTCGCTAGGAATTATTGCATCCAAGGACAAAATACATGAATGATTATGTCTTAGAAACCTATTATCACCAACCTTGTAGTTGCCTATGTATGGTGGATCCAGGATGGATGGTAGAGGGGCAAGCAACTAAGGAGGTGGAGCAAAGAATACCTATACTCCCAAATGGATGGTTGTCACGTCAATCAAGGTAGTCTTCACTTTATGTTATCTAAGTCCAAAACAACAAAGGGGGAGACCCAGATCTACTCCCAACAGGAGAGATCAGACCTAGACACCAGATCAGATCAAGTAGGCTTGAGGTACGTAAGGTGTAAGGTAATTGAAGACCATAGATCTATGTGAGATGTTACCAGGTGTACCAAGTCTTTGGATTAGGGTTTTAGAAGTGTTAAGTTCGATCCAAAGTGGAACCAAGGTGACTTGTGGGGTTGATACAAGATCTTGGGTTGAGGTACTAGCAACTGATGAAGATAACCGCTGCCCTAGGAAACATAACCAATGTAGGGTGAGTAAGGAAATAGCTAGGACTATTTAGTACCAAAGGGCTAGACTCAATGAAAGATGTGACAATGTCAAAGTACCTGAGCCATCAAAGAAAAGTCAACTTTCAAGGAAAAGAGGTCAAAATAGGGCTAGCGCTAGGGTTGGAGATCAGTGCCTGTTGGGATTTGGGAAATGGAGTCAGTATTTGCATAGTGTTAGAGTGAACCCACTTGGGATATGCCCTGATCTATGGACCCAAATTTTTCGTTGGCCCAGAGGATTTAGTTTGCAGGGGAAACAACCAGAAGGAGGGCTAGCGCTAGGGTTTGGAGGGATAGATACTCAGATATAGGATAATCTAGGAGGGATAAGCTCAGCATTGCAAGAGAAATGGGATGTGGATGACCTGATCTACAAACCCAAGTTGGAAAAATGCAGAAAAAATTAGACCCAAAAAAGTGAGAAAATGACTAGGAGTGCTAGGGTGCTGAAAGTTAGTTTCTCAGATCTAGGGTCACTTGGAAGATACTATATCAGCGTTGGAGATGTTTTGGAATGGGGAGAATCCTATCTATGAACCCAAGTGGTTAGTTCCTGGAAAAAGTCAAATCTATAAAAGTCAAAATTTCAGTGGGGGTGTTGTGGTTTTAACAGTTAGTTTTTCAGATCTAGGGAAAAACAACAACCTTTTGGACAACGTTAAAGATGAAATGGTGAGAGGGATGCCTGATCTACAAAACATAGTAGTGGTTTGTCGAAATATCAAACTGTTCCCTGATTAAGTATTTTTTTGGATTTTTTTTAATATTTTGGAGTTTTCAGTAAATTGAAGAAAAGCAGGTACAATGGATTGAGATCATGGAGGAAAAGAACCAAATTGTAGATATTACCTAGAAAACCTTGTTGATTCCTTGATGATGATGATCCCTACCATCCCGATCAATTTGAGAATATTGAAGCGAGTTCTATGTCCAATGTTTGCTCGAGGAAGTCAACACGCCCTCTCTCCTGCACAACAAACGTCAACCATATTAGATTTGTTGCCACATGATAAAAAAGATAAATGCTACAGAAAAATAGAAAGAGAAATCATAGATCACAATGAAACTAATGAAAACCCCCTGATAAAAAATGAATACAATCCAAGCGAGTTGAGGCCCCCCTGCAAAAACGCCCAAGCTAAAGTCACCCTCCTGTAGACAAGACAAAGATTCCCAAAAATATATAGATATTGCAACAATTTCCCTAATTTTAGGAAGCAAAATACTTTCCAATCACCATCTAATAACATTAGATGCAAAGGAGATCCAAAAAATATCCACAAGAAAGTTTTTCTATTAATCAGATCCAAGAGCCAAAGACCCCTTACAAATGAGAAGCTCTCTCCTTTAAATAGAAACGAGAGAACCAAAATCCTAACCAATTTCAAAATGAGTGGCTAAGATTAAAATATAAAATGTTCTAATCAATGGTTGAGATGAGCTCAACATACAATACATGGATCAATATAACCATAAAGTACCAAAGTGAACTAAATCACCCATACAGAGGGTACCCCACTCAACAAGAAATAAATGAAGCACATGGTGGGTCCATGGAGTGTTAACTAAATCCCTCTTGGTGCCCCATGGCATAATAAAATAATAAAATATTTTAATTTTTTGACTTTGTGCCTCCTTGAGGAAATCGTGAGCCTCCCAAAAGCTTCAGAAAATAATATAAAAATGCCCAAAAAATAGGCGTGGGCCCAATCAGGTGCTGCAACTACTGTAGAAGGTACGGAGGGCATCACTACCATCATCATGACTCATCCCATGTCATTTCCTTGCCTCAGTATCCCAAATCGATTTCTTCAATAGCCATTTAACCATTTTTTAATCTGCCTTGGGAAATGTGAACTTGCCAAAACAACCTTCTAGGTTTCTTGCGTTGTCAAAATGATCCCACCAGGATCTTTGGGATGGGGGTACTATGGTACAATCAAGTGGCTACACCCCCTATGCCCCATACAACACCCTAAGAGATCCAATAAAAGCATCTCGTTGCGAACTTGCCAAAACAACCTCCTAGGTTTCCTGCGTTGTCAAACTGATCCCACCAGGCTCTTTGGGATGGGGGTACTATGGTACAATCAAGTGGCTGCACCCCCTATGCCCCATACAACACCCTAAGAGATCCAATAAAAGCATCTCCCTGCTTAGACACATCATCCTATGAAGCAAAACTGCATCAACAGAGTAAAATGAGCCTGACCATCTTTGCAAGTGCCCGAAACTGAAAATAAACTATCTCATTAGACTCATAGAGTCCAAATCCATATAGGGTGTATACTCATATCCTTTCCAGGTCTCTACTTGATCATCAACCATATCCAATAGACAACATAATCATCTGTAAATGACTAGGTACCAATAATATAACTCAGACTATCATCTATCGGCTGCAAGTACTATAAGGCTACGACATGCTCTACAAATAATTTAATCAACAATCATAATAAGTAGCAGTCATCTCACTAGTGGTACACCAACCAAATACATATATATGGTTTTATTTATTATTACTCAGACCAGACTTTCATGACTATACTCACTTCATAGTTGTAGTCAATTTGCTAGTGAAGGGTGAAGGCTGAAATTGATAAGGCTAGGGAAAAGGATGAATTCCTACTTAACATCATGACACTTTGGATATGGCAGTGAAATACTCACTATAACCAATGCCGGACAAACAACAACACAGGGAATGGTAGTGCCTCACAAATGGTTGAGTTTTTCATAGAGTGCTTATTCAACTTAGGAATCATGTCTACATCAAGTTTGATACAAGTTCATTAGGACCATCAATTTTACTTCCATGGCCTTTTTGGCCTGTATGACCCTTTGGGACTTCACCAGTACTTAAAAGCACAGCTAATCGCAACTTTCATTTGGGACACATTCAAATTTTATAATGTCAGAAATATTTGGATATAACATATATTTAACCATTTCTTTTGGGACCTTTTCTTATACCCTTCGAGGGGTATTTTAGCATTTCATTGCTCTTTCCTTTTTTCACATATGTTAAGAAACACAGTTTAGCATTTTCATTTTCCATGGACGCATATATATATAACATTTTCCAACATAAGTAGTACATGAGCTTTCAGTTTTAGCCAACAACATCTCAAGTGACCAGGGGGAGTTCTGCACAGTGCCAAACATCGAGACAACTGACTAGAATGATTTAGGCATACAATCCAACTCACCAAAGGAAATTTCTATCACCAACTCAGAGTCAAGACACAATATAAACAAGGAAGCTTGTCCAAGAAGTGTTCTAGCGGGGAAAGGTCCTCCATGCCACAAGTCAAGTAGTAAGTTAGGTTACAATAAAACTGGAAGGTAATGGATGGGTTGAGACAGTGAATGATGACGCCAACACTAGCAAGCCAAAACAATGATGGGAATGAATACCTCTATTCTTCCTAAGGAGGGTAAAACCAATGAGTATAGGTCAGGAACTTCCAAGTCTAAGTAGGGACATCAATACATAATACAAAATACATCCAAGTCCATATAATTATGACCGCCAGATCATGACACTACGTGTTAATACATGTCACAAAGATGAGTATAAGAGAAATGATAACCATAACACAATATAATAAAAGATGAATCATAATCATGCATATAATCGATCCGAACCATCATCTGTCCAATGAGAAAGCACTAATATAAATATGGGCATCAATAACTGCTCTGTAAATGACTAAATGGCTACATCAGTCCTCAAATATGAGTGTCCTGAGACTCAGTCCTGACATGGGAGAGTACAATGGTCTACAAATAAAATAATGATCTGTTAAAACTGCTCATCTCAGCATCTCATATGTAAGAGATCTGGCTGAAAATGTACTGTATCGAAAAAATAGAAATGGTAGACCGACTACTATATATCTGATAACACAACCTATGATCTTCGCTAGGATTTTATGCTTAGACAACCTGTCTCTCCAGCTATGCTAGAACACATCACTCCCTCTTTCGAGAGGTCTTGTTCTGGATCACACCAAGTATTTCTCTAAAGTATTCAAACCTCACTCTGGCTAGATGCTTAGTCAACACATCAACTATCTGCTCGTCCATTGCCACATACTAGAGCTTCATTGCTCCTCTCTACACCATATCCCTAATATAGTGGAACTTGATATTGATGTGATTTGACTTGTCATGGAACATAGGGTTTTCCAACAATGTCACGCAACTTAGATTGTTGCAGAAGATACAAGTCACATCCAACTGGAGATCAAACAAGTCATACAGTAGATTTAAAAGCCACACTGCCTCACAACTAGCTGAGAAAGCAGAAACATACTCTGCTTTGGCTGTACTCAGCACCACACATGATTTATTCCTACTGAACCAGGAGATCATTCCAGATCCCAAAATGAAGCAACAACCTGAGCTACTCTCCCTATTAGTGGAACTACTTGCCCAATCTGAATCAACATAACCATGTAGGTTAATCTTTTGATTCACATCATATTTGAGCCCATAATCCACTGTACCTTTTAGGTACCTCGATACATTCTTTGTAGCTATCAGGTGAACATGTATCAAATTTGTTAGGAACTGGCTCAGGATGTTCACTACAAAGCATATGTCTAGCCTCATATTCATTAGGTACAACAATGATCCAACCATCTGATGATAGATCATGGCATAAACTATCTTAGATGAAACATCACTCAAAAAATTCAAGTTAGATTCCATAAGTGTTGCGATTTCCTTGCAATCCAACATTTTGAATCTCTTTAGAATATCCATTGCATACTTTCCTTGACCAAGGAATATCCCATATGCACTCTTCCACATATCAATGCCTAAGAAGTAGTGCATCATATCTAGGTATTTCATCTCGAACACTATTGAAAGTCTCCTCCTTGCATCTTTAATGAGTTCCTCTTTGTCTGTTAGAAACAAGTCATTAACATATAGCAGGACCATCATTGGTCTTCCGTATTCAACCTAGAAGTAAATCTTGGAATCCTATTTTCTCTAGGTAAATACTAAGCTCGTCAGGAAGTTATCCATCTTGCTGTACCATGTACTTGGTGCTTGTTTCAATCCATACAAGGAATTATTTAATTTTCACACATGGGTCTTCCTCTCATGTGTCTCGAATCCCAGTGGTTAATACACACACACTTCCTCCTTGACTACACCATTCAAGAAAGATGTCTTGACATCCATTTGGTGTATCTTCCATTTCATAACTACTACCAATGCAAGTATGGTCCTAATGGAAGTGTACCTTTCCACGGGTGCAAATGTCTCTTCGTATTCTATGCCTTCTTTCTATGAGAATCCTCGTGCTATGAACCTTGTCTTGTATTTCTCGATGATACCATATACAACATGCTTAATCTTTTATATCCACTTTGAAGTTACGACATACTTCTTTTCTAGTCTCAGAACTATCTCCTAGACATCATTCTTCATGATTGACTGATATTCCTCGATCATAACATCCTTTCATTCTTTCTTTTCTACAACCTCTTCATAGGTGGAAGGTTCTTTGTCAATGATGTCACATAGCAAAGCCACATAGATATTGTAGGGATTTTCCATTTTTCTCTCTCTCATTGTATTCCTTCTAGAGTGCCATACCTTTCTGCTTGTCGTATGAGCTCCCATGCCCATGCTAGTTTCCTCTTGTGGGAGTACTTCTCAAGGAATGTCTCTATCATTTATTTTGGTTCTAACATGTCATGATCTTCATGGTATTTTGGAATTGCTTCTCACATTTCCATATCTCGAGCTCTTGTATCTTTAGGTTCCTCGACCTCTTGAATAGGTGTCCTCCTTGATCTGAAGTATGTCAAGTCTTCATCAAAGGTTACGTCTCTACTAATATTGATCTTCTTGAATCCTTAGAATTATATACAATAGGCCTTTGATGTATCACTGTATACTATGAAAATACCCTTCTTCTAAGAAGGATCGAGCTTAGTCCTTTTCTCCTTTGGGATATGTATGTACATTTGGAAAACAAATATTCTTAGATGGATGACTTCTAGTTTCTCTCTTGAGAAAGCCTCTTCCAGAGTTTTTCTCAAGTACTCGATGAGGAGTATGGTTTTGTGCATACAAAAATGTCCTTGTTTCCTTCGCCCAAAGGTGCATAGGAATATCCTGGTCATGTACCATTTATTTTGTTGCTTCCATTATGGTTCGGTTATTTCTTTTCACAACCCCATTCTACTGAGGATTTTATGGAGTTCTCAATTCCCTCTTAATCCTATATTTTCTGCAGAGTTCCTTGAATTTTTCTGAGGTGAATTCTTGGCCATTATCTTACCATAGAGTCTTGATATTCCTATTAGTTTGGTTCTCGACCAAGGATTTATATCCAAATATTATGTGAGAAATCATTTATAAAGGAAACATAATACACATACCCGCTTAATGAGATCGAAGACATGGGTTCACATACATCCAAGTGTAATATCTCCAGTATTCCTTTGGCCTTGCTCTCATTGCTGGGAAATGTCTTCTTCACATTAAGTTTCATTGTGCACATCCTTTGCAAATTCCTTCATGCTTTGCTTGGATATTTGGTAGTCCAGATACTACTTTGCTTGCCATTGGTAGTGCTCTATAGTGCACATGTGCAATCCTTCTCTGCCACAGTTCACTTGGTTCAATTGACTCATGAACCAATTCTTGTTTAGGTTATCCCTTTAGCTTGTACATGCCTCCGTCTTCTTCTCCAATCACCATTTCATCCTCTATTTTCCTCCCTCTTGGACACATCCGAACTTGGCCATCGATAAAATCAACTCTTATACCTTTTGCATCTAGTGCAGAGATGGAGAGCATATTCATTAGAGGAAATTTTAACTCAAAATGGGCCTTTTAACTTTTATTCAAATTCCATGTCATTATGTGTTAGCCAATGAAATTTCTTTAAATTTGAAATACCGTATAGGTCTTAAACACTTTTTTAATATAAATTTGGGGATAGGTATCATAAACAAAACTACTTTTTTTGTTTGTATTTTTGACATATCTCCTTGTGTTTTTACTCAAATTTCGATCGGGAGAGCTCGTTGAATGTAGAATTAAATTACACAATTAACGAGTACCCACTCAGCATACTTTTGATGGACCCCGCTACCCCAAAAACAAGAAATACCAAAAAAATGAAATGATGATGTCATCATTCCATTTTTTCAGGTATTTCTTGTTTTTGGGGTAGCGGGGTCCGTCAAAAGTATGCCGAGTGGGTACTCGTTGGATGCGGAATTTAATTCTGCATCCAACAAGCTCTCCCAATCGAAATTTGAGTAAAAACACAGGGAGATATGTCAAAAATACAAACAAAAAAGTAGTTTTTTTCTTTTCTTCCTCCAAAGATAATAAATATTATTTTATTATTTTAACTATTATTTTACTAGTTCATTTTAGGAGGCCCATTTTGAGTTGAAATTTCCTGTAATGCTTGTTCTTCACATCCTTCGACATCTTTAAGGATTTCTTGGAGTCAATCTTGTATGAAGCTTCTCCACTCCCTTTTATGGGGTATTGGTAATCATCCCCAATTTTCACCTTGTGAGTTGACTCATGTTCAGACATATTAACGAATGATTCCTTGTATCCCTTCATGTGTTTACAAGCTTCATTATCCACAATCCAATCATTCCTTCTGTGTGAGATAGTGCGAGTAAGTGCTGAGATTAGCACATCCTCTTCATCTGAATCATCCTTCTCTCTCCTGAATATTTTGTTTGTTTGTTTATCTTATTTGACAACTTGAGCATGGTGTCTCCTTTTCTTGATGGGACAATATCTTGAAAAGTGTCCCTTTTAGTCACACATATAGCATCGAACATTTCAAGGATATATCTTGGTCTTCTTTGTTTCTTTTCCTTCTTCTTGTTGTGATGAAAATTATCCTTCTTCTCCTTCTTCTTGAAGTTATTCATGGTATGAACTGTGAGAGCTTGATCTTCAATTGCTCCCATATTCTCTTCTCTTGTCACAAGTCAAGCTTCTTCTTATGCACATTCTTCTCAGAGTATGTTGAAAGAGATCAACCTCCTTCTTGCACAAATTCCTTGAATGAATGAGTCCCATAATCTAGGGAGACCATTCAAGGTAGTCATTACAACTTCTCCTTCTTCAACATTCTCTTCAACTGCTTCAAGTTGTTCTTTGATTTGAGCAACCCTTATGAATTAAGACTTTATAGTATCGGAGTTTTGTATGTTCACATTCTTCAACTAGTTCCTCAAAGTCATCTTCCGGTTGATGTTCTTTCCTTCAAACATCTTTTTCAAAGAATCATATACTTCCTTTGGTGACTTGAATAAAGACACATGGGGAATGAGGTGATCCTTAATAGAATCAGTAGTGATTTTCTTGGGCTTATGCATGATTATGTTATGAGAAGCCTCAACCTCATCTCCCTCTGGTTCTGGAACTTCTTTAGTAATGTACTGATCCAAATCATTTTCTTCAAGGATCAGTGAGATTCTATACTTCCATGCTCAGAAGTTATTAGCCCCTCTAAGATTGTCCTCAAGCTGATTATGGTGAGTCATAATTTCAAATGAGAATCTCAAATGGAAATAGAAAATATTTATCTCTTACTGATTTGAGGCTTTCGACCTGGTTCTAGAGCTGGTTGACTTAGGTTTTTTTTGGAGAAACTCTAATTTTCCAAACTTGAAATTTGGGAATTCTGTTTGGACAGAAAGATGCACCTCCTTGAGGAGAGTTTCTCAGCAAGGTCACTTTTTGAATATTAAGGTGGGAAGCCTCCAAAACTTGATGCCCTAGTTTCTCCTGACATTAGAGATAGGGTAAAAAATGAAAATTCTTCAAATTTGAAACTACTTCCACCAAAATATGCACCCTATTGAGGTGATTTATCCTAGCCCTTTTTTCTTCATGATATTTGGAGATAACACCTTGAACCAGGAATCCCTAGTTTCCACAACTACACAATTCCTTCTTTAAGAGAGGCTTTGATACCATGTTAGTTTTTATAGATCTTATTAGGTTAATTAGGATCTTTGTTTGAAATAATAACAAGTACAACTAGATGCATACGATATAACAGATACACAAGACACAAATATTTTCACCTGGGAAACCATAAAGGAGAAAACCCCTCAAACTTCCTCATAATAGTACAGTCACAAAGACTGTGTCATAAGATGATCAATCCTAGTAATAAGAAGTATTCAACATCTATATTTCTCTCCTCCCTTGTCTCTCTCTCTCTCTCTCTCATGTGAACTTGAGTGAGTGTGAGGTGTGTATAAATGAGGGAGGGAGCCTCCCTATTTATACTAATTAAGCTGCCTACCTTTTACATGACTGGGCCGACCTATTTCGCTAACAGGGCCAACTTATCCTAGAGAGACTCCAAATACACATTACATGATGTCACACTCAAGAATATTTCCCCGACTTACAACGAAGGTCATACCTCAAGGTCTAGACACAATAAAGACATTTCACAAGGAGGAAAACACATCTCCAATGGGGGTACAACACCATACAATGACAATATAGATCGGAATATCTTCTGAAGTTACAAATATATCAACAAATATGATGTTTATGAGCTCAATAATGTGATAGAAGATGGTGTTTTTGCAATAAGTTTGCCAAATTATGCCGAGGATAGGGTGAAAAGCAACAAAATCCTTTCCATTACATAGGCAATGATTTGAGTATCTCTTGGGTTACATATTTCTTCGAGTCATTTGTTTATTTCCCATTTTGGATGAATTTGATGTCTGTGAAGCAACTATGATGGCCAACCTCTTAACGTTTTTGGGTTTTGATTCTGGTTGGAAGAGTAACTTGAATATTAAAATTTGGGTTTAGGATATTTGGTATTTATTAAAGTATTATGGTTCTAAGGTCCACATAGCCAACGAATCTTGGGTCTTTGATGATATAAATTGGAAGTGCAGTTATAAGATAATAGAAGGGGGACCAAGGTGAATCTTTGTGTCTCCATGACTTAATTGAGCCTTTTTGAGTTGAAGAAGGATCCCTTTGGCATAACAAATATGAGAAGTTTCAAAGATCTAGATTTAAATTCAAGTGTGATAGTTGAGTATCCTAATAGGGTTCTTTGAATTAAGGGTTCTTCCCTTTTGGTTTTTAGGGATTATCACGTTGTTGTTTACCTTCATGCTTGTGTTGTTGATATGATGATTATTGTATTTCAAGTTTTAATTGAATTAAGGAAAGAAAGTGTTTTTAAATAAGAATGTTAAGAGAATATATTTATGATCTCGGTTGATTGGAAAAGAAGACGATGTAAGTGTGATATTTATTGTAGGGATTGGTGTTTTATGAAGAACATAATAGTGACAATAGAGATGGAAAACAAGAATGAGGAAGGAAATGAAAGTACTAGTGCTATCAGGAAGCTGGTTCAGAAATCCAAGTTAGAGAAGGAAAATAATAACAGGAAGTCCATAATTAGTAGGAACATTTTTATCTCCAGTTTTAAAGCTAAAAGTCTGAGTCAGCATAACATAGATTTGATCTCTAAATTGGAAAATGGTGAATTTGAAATTGATCTATTCAAATACAAAACCTATTTTAAGGAGAAATGAATTCAAGAGATAAAGAGATAACTAAACAACACAGTACTGAATTTTTAGATTATGATAGTGTTATAGTTATTACTGACAGTGAAACTTCGAGCAGTTCCCTTGAGGATGATCAAATACAAATTGGAAGCGTGAAAGAAAAGGTGGAACCAATTTAGTTGGATAAGCTCAATTATCTAGGAGAAGACATGTGTACAGACTTGTAATGGCCATGAATCCATTTTTTGCCTATTTTTGTGATGTTTTACAAATGTATACTTCTTTGTGGCAAATTTTTTCGTGTGTAATTCGGTAAGATAGATCAACTTTTTAGAGGAAATATTCTAGTACAAGGATGGATAAACATTTTTAGTTATAATTTTGTCAAACTATATGTACATATTTATGTACTAGAAACTACATACTCATGATTTTTGGTTAGGTTGCATCCTTTTATTTCCTTATCAAGACAAAGTATTAGTTCTTTTAAAAAAAGACAATAAAATGCAACTAGATTTATTTAAAAATAATGCTAATATTACCACTCTCATCCAATGGATCAACCTGGGTGAAAGATATGTTTGGACATGGTATTAAGTCCAATATCTATATGGTTATGGAAGAAGGTCCAATGCATGGTCCTCATCACTGGCAATCATCTCCACCACCTCAATTATGATCATAGCTGGGAAAACAGATTGACCCCTCTTAGACACCATATGTCCCCACAAGCGCATCCACACCTCGGTTAATAACATAAAATGGTTGTTGTAAAATGATGGCCTCATGGAAGAGTCCTATAAAAAAATAAACAAAAATTATTTGAAGCAAAAGAGAAGTTGGCCCTCCCATCAAACACTACATGACATCGATCCAAAGCAAAACACAACTGTTGCAAAAAAATGGAGGACCACCTAATGCATTTAGGTATCCGCACTAAATAATATACATTATACAAAAGATGGAAAGAAATGCATTTTCCATCACTGGTGATGTGTACGATGCTTGCAACCAATAGTGAGAGGCACTTAACCTCCTCTACACTAAAAGCACCAATCCAGAATTGTCCAATGCGCACCTGAAAAATCAACATAATCAAGGATGTGGAAATCGATATAACTTTGAGACTAAGTGAGTTGACTCTTTGATTCAACATATACTGGGACATCAGGGAACTCAGGGAAAACCTCCCCTCTTCTATATAACCTAGTGATGAAATAAATATTCTCCTTAGTGGGCTAGAAACATTGACTAGGACCAATGCAAACTTCTTGTCTCCCGTGATCCCAATGATAGATCAATAACGCCAATAAAGCAAAGTTCCCCTTGAGGGATGTAGCCTCCTAATAGAAATTCAGGAGGACTACAACTGTGAAGAGGTATCATATATGATTAGTGATGGGGAAAGGGAGAAAATCTCTCTCTCTCTCTCTCTCTCTCTCTCTCACCTCTCAATTATGCACGAAGTTGTATGGTTCAACTCATTCTTGATGCTGCTAAGCCACCTCTTGCTGCTGACATCTATGATACACATATAATATTGATCAATATCATAAATAGAAAAAAAAGAATTAAATATATCGTTAAATGAGAATGCTATTTATTAACATCAAACAATAATTATTTTCTCAAAATAAATGAATTTGATAATTGGTGCGCCTGAATTATAGTCACACACCTTAGGCGGTGCTTTTGGAACCCAAGAGAAATACACTTGAATACACAAGTGCATTGGTGAGCATGGAAATATTTTTAAATATGTTTTGATCACTAGTTTTTCCACCAATATGAAGCATTGGTGCATTGTAGAGCCATGATCACACCGTACACGGTGCACACATCTTAATGAACACATGAAAGTAGATGAAACACTTTGTGGTTTTATATTTCCTTTGAGGATAATAATGTGATTATTACATGGTATTTCCCTACAAAATTAGTGTGGCAATGTTAATAAAGAACACTAGACAAGGTGATGTTTTTACTATGTTAAGTGTGGCGATGATTCCATCAATAGGAAGCACCAGTGCCTTATAAACATGTCATCGCACCGGAAACAATGTGCAATCATTAATAGAGCACACCAAAATAGGGGCAACTCTTTGTGAGTTTTATATTTTTAGGGGATAACAATGTGTATTTTACATGTTAATGCATCGTCAACCTGGTGCATTATTGTTTTATAATTTATTGGGATTACAGTGTCCTTGTTACACATCGATGCATTGACTATCTAGTGTGTTCTATTATACAATGCACACCGATTAACACGTTTCTCTTTTTAATGTTTATTTTTCCGATGCATCCATAAATATGAAGCATCGATGTGTTTGAGACATGTCATCACATCAACACTGGTGCTTAGGTATGAATAGAGAGCCCATAATAGGTGCATCCCTTTGTGAGTTTTATAATTTTTTTAAGAATGATGGTGGGCCTGGTATACATTAATGCACCATTTTTATGGTGCATTAGTGTTTAGAATGCACATTGGTTAATATTGTGTTTTGTTAATTTGGTTTCGTGGCGCATTATGCAGAATGAAGCACATCATGTGTCTGGTGTAGTACAAATAGAAATGCACCATCTATGGTGCTCCTTGTAAATTCATAGGGTGAACTGACATGATGTGTGAGTCAATGGTTCAAACACATTGGGCATGTTTTTTCATTTTTTTTAAATTTAAGGGAAAATAAAGATCAATTTAAATTTTAATCCACTAGAAATTTGAATTAGGAGGTCACACATATGTACACCAAATTCCAAAATTTACCCACAGTTTTGTAAATTTCAAAATCCAATCAACAAGTAATAGAATCCAACAATACAACCATGTAGAGCATAGAGGGCAGGGCATATCAGGAGGGAAGGTATGACACCGGTGCTCAGGGGTGTCAAAAGCACTATAGATATGGTAAAAATGGTTTTCTCAATTCGATATTGTTTTGTATTAAACCCTCTCCTGGTGCACTCGACAACCAAACACACCGATGTTGTATATGTATGGTTTGTCATTACACCAAAACCTGCAGATGTTGGTAAACATTTGAAACCAAGAACAAGGCCCTATCAGTAGGAGTGGTGGTTAGTCCACATTTTTATATTCCCAGAGGTGAGGCGGTTATACCATGCAGTTGTACCGATAATCCAACACCCCCCTCTGACATAGCTTGGGGGAGTTGAACCTGATACCTATGCTCTGATACCATGTAAGGTTTTCCATTACACTAAAACCTGTAGATGTTGGTAAACATCTGAAACCAAGCAAAAGGCCCTATCATCAGGAGTGGCGGTTAGTCCACATTTTTATATTCCCAGAGGGGTGGCGGCTATAGCATGCGGTTGTACCGATACTCCAACAATATATTAGATAAGACGCATCGTAAAAAAAGGAAGTATAATATGTATTTTTTAATTTCCAATTATTTTAACCTAGAGCGGTGCTCCTGAAACGATATAGTACCAAAACGTTTTTAGACGACAACTGAGTCGACAATGGAAATAAAAAATAAAAAAAATGAATGTGATAAGTTTTTTTTATTATTTTTATTATTTTTAATTTTTATTTCGGTAAATTTGTTAATTAAACCATAATGCGGTGCGCTCGATCAAACATTCACCAGTTCCATTTTGTTGAACAACTACACTGCAAATAAAATTAATACAATCAATGGTTTCTAATTTTGATTTTTAATTCCTAATGCGGTGCTCCTGAATCTATAAAGCACTAGCATGTTTATCTTCAACAACCATGTTAGCACTTGAACATGAGCCAGGGTTTGAATCCTCATCCCATGGTCATCATTGGTCATATTGTTCAGTCTAGGTTAGGTTTATCTTTTTATGTTTGTGGTCAAAATATCTCACATGTTAAAAAATAAGCGATCTTTGGTTAAAGTTTGGGGTGTTTGGTCATTATTTATTAAGGTTAGGAGGGCGTCAAGGGTGTACCCATGGTCAAATAAATTCAAAACCAAGAATTTCCACCTTGCTTAGTCTCCCCCGTTAGGTATCGATCATTTATCCACTCCCATAGCGATAAATGCAAGAAGTAAACCACATGCGCTACAAAAGTTTTAAAACTCCTGTAGTGCCAAGTCACAAATTAAAAACACCGCCACTATGAGAGTTTGTAAAGCATGATCACGAGGTGTTAAGTGTCCATAAGCTAATGATGAAGGAAAATTCACATCTCCTAGTAATTTCTACAAACTGAAAATGTGGTAGAATCATGATATGCCCTCCATATGTCACTGCAAATCCTTTCTCATCATTCCATGAGTTGGTATCCATGTGCTAGATATAAAGCCTCGTCATTATTAGTAGCCCATAAATACTGTCCTAACCATCAGTTAGAGTGTGTGTGTCAAGGTATAGGTTGCTAATGTGAAGAAGCTAGTTGTTCTTGAACTATCACAGGTGTCAACAACCAACACTGAGGGTGGAAGCAAAGTTATGGATCTAAGACCTGCCAAGAAGAAAGCCACTAAGAGTGGAGAAGAGGTGTGCTATGATCCTTAAGACATGGGGATGTTGGACACTAATACTACTACCTATCACTTTTTCCATCATGCAGGCCACCTCATGTCTTATGAGAAGTTACGGGGATACCACAAGCGAATAGCAAGGGATTTTGTACGCAATTTCGATGACAAGAAGACCAAGGTTGGGAAATTGGAAATGGAGGTGAATGTAAACACCATAGAGGTCACAACATAAATACCAATATAGGGAGAAGAATGGTTCAAAGTAACCAAATTTAGGATGACATAGTGTGATCATTTCCTCAAAGATGAGAACAAGGGAGCAAACCTGACAAATGGAGTTCGTAGAGCATGGTTGACCAGATAATATGGGGACCTTCTACTGGTAATTCAAAAATATTTCACTTGTGAAGGTCATTTTGAAACCGCATATCTGTACCACTTTAGGACATTTCTCCATTTCATAGGGAAGAAACCTTTGGACACATCCTTCTATTTATTCATGAGCCTAGGGAAAATGGTGGGCAAAGCACAATCAAAAGGACCTAATATTTACCACTAAATTTTCCATTTTTGGCCTAATCAAGTTGCTGGAGTTCGATGATTTGTAGAAGACGGGAAGGGGGTGGAACATCTTCCACTTTTGGCCAGGTATGACCCAAATATCATGAAATATACACCAAGGAGGGGCATACTTGACACAGAAGAGAAGAAGTGGAATGGAACTGAGACACTTGTCAAAGCCAAAGAAATTCCATCTAAGACTGCCAAAATCCCAGGTGAGAAAGGAAAAAGGTAGGAAACAAGTTACAAGACCCTCATCAGGACAGAGGAGAAGGAAACCAGGGATTCCAAAGATTCATAAACCCTGAAGATGAAGAAAAATATGAAAATAAAGGACACAACAGAGGAAACATCAATTAAGGCAAATGAGGCTCCAACAAAAATTGTAAAAGGGATAGACACACAGGTCAAAAAGAATAAGTTTAAGGGAAAGACGTTGGAGTTCAAACTAGAAATAGCTAAGAAGACAATGACTAGAAGGCCTTGGACCAAGTCAGCTACTAGATTTATGGTTCTAATAGGTAAGCAAGCTCCCATAGCTACTTATGAAGACCTAACTAAAACTATTCAACATCCCATTCAATTAGATGAAGAAGAGCTGCCTCATGCTACCCCTCGCTCACCTATGCAACCTAAAGGTTAAGTACATCCTCAAGATGAACTTGCCTCTCCCACATATCTTGAAGATGAGAAGCTAGCCAAATATATCCCCGAGTCCCATTTTCAACCTTCCTATAAAGAGCCTGAATCCCTGCATTTTACACACAATAATGAGACTAAGTCCAAGATTGACCAGCTGGAGGAAGAGCTTCAAAAAACAAAACAGGAAAACTTGCAGCTTAAGGAAGAAAGAAGTAGATATAGGTCAAATATAACAAAGGAGTTAAAAATAGTGGAGGGGATGTTGTATGTCACCAGAAGAAGGTTAAAGAGGAGGATTCCTTTCAGACAGTAGGCACACAACTTATATAGATTGAATAGAGCAACATAAACAGAGAATAGGGNAATAGTGGAGGGTATGTTGTATGTCACCAGAAGAAGGTTAAAGAGGAGGATTCCTTTCAGACAGTAGGCACACAACTTATATAGATTGAATAGAGCAACATAAACAGAGAATAGGGCTCTTAAAGAAGAATTACAACTAGGAAGGATATAGGTGTCACGAAGCAACTCAATGCTCCTGGATGACATAACTGCTTGATTGGGATGATGCTCTCTCTTTCCCTAGTCACAAATTACATTCATGGAGTACATGTATATCACAAAAAACTACACTGAGCAGTATATTAGGGTTTTAGGACTAAGTCCTCATTTTTGAAGATACTACTCAGTGCGTGGAGGAGGTATGCATTTTTAAAACTCAGCGACTAATCAGAAGAGGATAGACATTGTTAGTATGGATAAGGAAGTCTGTTCAAAAAGTACAAAGGAATTCATAAAAACACTACTTACACTAAACTCCAAAATTTCTAGCTAGGGTTACACTTTTTGGTGGTTTAAGGATGATGGAAAGTCATGAGCTCAAATAAGGAGAAGCACCGGGCTTAGGAGAAGAAAAAATCATATTTTTTATTCCCTCATGAGCATATTTGGAAGGTTATGGTATAAAACCATTGAGTTCAATAGTTTCCATAACTTCTGTAGCACTAGAACGTTAAAAACAAGGAAATGAGCGAGAAAAGTTCTGAAAATCAGTCAATAAATAAGCAGTCAGTGAGTCAATCACTAGAATCTAGATAGTTTTTGATGCTTGGAATATCTATATCTACTTTACTATTTTTAGCAACATCCGAGAAGTTTATTTTTTTAGATGCAAACAATGATTGTAATCATATATATGGAATTTTCTTAGAAGATACAAAGGGTTCAATTTTGGATAAAAAACTCTTGAATATTATTTTGGTTGGTTTCGAAGTTTAATGAAATATATCAATGCAAAATTAATGAATATTTTTACTAGAGATTCATGTGTCTATCTATCTTGGTATGTGTTATTGTTGGGTAAATACAATAAACAATTTATAAGAGAATTCCAACGATTTAATTGTCAACCCAGGGAGAGCGTAAACTTGTGAGGTACAGAAAAAATATACGAAGGGGCAGAGTGTCGCTGAACTTGATCTAAAAATGAAATTAAAAATACATGACTGTAATTAAATTAAACTTGATAAAACAAGAAATGACATAAAAATAAATCTAATCTAAAAAAACAGGAAATTGCAGGAAATGAATCCGATCTAAGAAAACATACGGATGCATGAAATAAATTGGTATAAAGCAAATAACATTAATTGGTATAAAGAAAATAACATTAACTGGTACAAAGAAATTAACAATAACTGGTGAGCTCACTATAAACCTATGCTAACAATTCGTAAACAAGACATAACTGGAAATGTACGTTAACAACTCATAAAGAAAGAAATTGCTAGAAATCTACATTAATATAAGAGACTCAAAGGAGGTGCAATAAGCATCATCTCCATTACATAACACTCAACATCTATTCTATGACTTACTATGAACTATTCTCTACTTCTAAACCACTAGAGATTCCTCTAACCAAAATGAGGAGAGAGCCCTCCTATTTATACATAAATCCAAAACAACTGATCATAATTACAGATCCACTATTCTCTCAACCTATCCCTTAGAATTCTCAACAAATAGACAACTCATCCCCCCAAATCCTCAAAAAATCTACAACTCATCTATTTAAATCCTCAACCAAATATTCGATGAGATATTCTCTCCACATGTCCATGATCTTCTCCTTGAAGTTAGCTCATATCTAGAAGATAAAATTTGAATATGAAGCTAGGTGGCCACTTTTGAGCTTGCTAAAGTATTCAAATACACCTGTACACATCACCAAACTCACCCAACTTTAAAGTATAATGAAAACATGTTATTTTTCTCAATAATTAACCATAAATTCACTCAAAATACTAAAAAATAAATGATTTGGAAAATGGTAATATAAACCCATATTTATTATGAAAGTGGTGAATGTTAATGGTTTTATGGAAGGATGTAATAGAATAAGGTGATAAATAGTATATGAAATGATGAATAAAATGTGGTTTTTTTGCGGCTCAACATACCCCTCAACTTGACTGTTTGCATGTCCTCATGCAACTATGGATTGATTCTCTTTTAAAACTTGGCTTTGTAGCTGGGATTTACATGATGATGGCATGTAACAGTAAGTCATTCCATAATTTTGAAATGCATGAGTGGAAGCAATTTTTCTTTTTCTCTTTTTTATATATATTTTTGTGGTTGGTTCTTGTGTAACAACCATAACAAATGTTGGTTCTTGTGTTAACAACATTTGCTCGTTTTATTTGTATTTTTGCTGCAATACATAAGATTTCAAAAGTATACATGCATTAGAAATGATAAACCATCAATGTATAGTAAAAATCCTTTTTACAGTTATGAATCATGCCAATATACATAGCATAGTTTGGGATAGACATGTCGATTAAGGGTAAATGAGATGATGAATCTTTAAAATTATAATATAGTCTCGCCCCCCCAACTTAAGATGTATTAGGTTTATGAAAAGAAGAAATGGAATGTAGTGAGGGAATTTTCCAAATTCATTCATTTTCTAGCATTTAAGGAATTACATGATTAAATATTAGAAAACAACATACCTCCACTTACCCAAAAAGTTGATGAACTATACAAGAGGAATGTGGTTGATATTGCTGCTGGATGTGAAGGATCTGAACTGCTGCTTGGTTGGATGAAGTAGAAGATGAGAGATGAAAGTAGAACTGTGGTACTCTCATATGGATGAAGTATGCTACTGTAAAACTGCCGATGACGATCATGAAAAAATATATAGTCTTCACCTGCTACAAAACCCGATGGTACAATTCTTACCATGCGAATAAATGTGTTGATGTCGAACATAAAAATAAATCATTGGATTACTGACCATTAATGAATTTTGTTAACCAATGCGAGGTGATCTTACCATTGATGTCAATGAGTGCCAAGGTACCTAAGTACATTGTGTAAAGTGCGAATAAATGAGCAACTTGCGAAAACAAGTTAGCGCAATAATCATAAAATTTAAGAAGATTCTAAATTCATTTATAATTTTGATTTTATGATTTTATTTGTTACCTAATACTTTTTATTTATTAGTTTTTAATTTAATTTAATTTTTATTTTTGTAATGTTATCATTATTATTTTTAAAGCGTTTTTATATAATTATTTGATTTATTTACCACAAGATAAATTTCTATATATATAGATATAAACTATTTTATATTTTATTTGTTTTTTTTCATATTTTTAATTATTCTATGATTAGAACAAAAAGAAATTGGAATAAAAAGCAAAGTTTTCTTTTTAAAGCCTCCTTATACAAAGGTTAGTGTGTCTTTATGTAACATTTGAGCAACAAAGAGAGAAGGGGTCGACCCTTTCAGTGGTCGACCCCTCTCAAAGAAGACTATCTAGAGTGTCAAACAAGCGACCTTTTTGGCAGTTTGAATGACCATGCTGTTGGAGATCTGAATAATCCTTTTTAAACAGATATGAAAATTGGTTAATTAGATAAATAAGTACCTGAATTAAGAAATGCAACTTGATATTGGATAGTCATTCGCAAGCATGGTTTAGATGAAGATCATAACAAAATTGAAACAAACACCTACCTCCCCCAAAACAAATATATGCCAGGTCTCACTATGCAAAAATACAAAATAAGAAGAAGGATTAGCTGTGAAAGCAACTACCTTCGATTTCAAAGGAGATGAAACATACTTCGATTTAGAATTTTTGTATCGGGCTTCAAAATTGTCAAAGTTTTTATGAAAGACATCATGAGAAAATGGTAAAGGCTTAAGGACAAGGATATGGATAAGCGAACATTCAATAATCCCTACCATGTTTCATTTATTCTCGTGCGACCTAGAAAGATAAATGCAGATGCAACTGAAAGTTGAGGCTTATCATCTAAATTTACGACGAGTTTCTCAAAAGCGCTCTACTTGTTCCTTTAATATGTCAAGGCGAATACTTCCATTATTATCCTGAAAAATGACCTTCAGAGGATTGAAAATCAATGTATATACTTCATTTCCTAATATAAACCTAGCAACTACATATTCCCTGCTTAATATAATTGATAAGGTTAAATATAATATCAAACTACATCATTGAACTACATGTTATATCATTAGCCTATAGGATTATATATGCATGGGATATATATGTCATGTAGTTTATGCATGGGCATATATATTCCTTTATTTATCAATTATATTAAACTGTCTATTATATGCAATCCAATATGGTATATTAATATATATGTTAATCCAAATATTAATATCTGAAAGGAAGGATATATTTAAACCTAGGTCTAATATTTAAACATATGGTATATTAACATTAATAAGGTTGACTAAGGATAAAACCTCATTTACTATAAATGGATTAGTATACCATAAAATAACGTTTTAGATTTAATATTAGTAATCAAGAGGGGTATAAAATAGGCTAAAAATATTTAACACAGTACTATATCTGCGCATTAGCTGTTAGCATAAATATTATAATGTTTTCACTAGACTTTATATATAGACCTAGTAAATACTATATCTGATATCCATAGGCAAGTAAATATTACTTCGACAATTCATTTTTCAACAGTTCCACTTATTTTATACCCTTGAAGACCAATATTGCAATATAAAAAAAAGTAAGAATCATTAGTTTTGCTACGATGGTCCCTTAGTCGTCGTCATAAAAAGGGTGAACTTGTGGACAAAACGGGCAGCAATACAATCACCCATCCAATGCATAATAATGCATCATCTTAGGCAGATGTATCTTCTAGCTTACTAGCCAAAGGGGAGATGTTTTACTTGCATCCCTCCCGCCTCTAATGGGACAGATTTATCCATTTATTGCTTTCTACCCCTCACATTATTTCTTGATTCACTTTGAAGTTTAAAATAGAATTCCTTACATGTGATTGATTGCTGGTAGAAGCGAGCATTAGTGATTGAAAGGCGTTGCATTATTGTAAAAATTACAATTTTCACAAAGCTATTTTAACTGGATTTAAAAAAATGCCCTAAAGGTGTTTTGGTTGTTCTTTATGCTACACGTTGTTTATTTATGATCAATCTTACACCCACTTGGAAGCTCATATTTTCTAAAAACTTCAAAATGAAAATAAAAATAAAGAGGATCTCTTTGACATCAATTAACTATAGTTTTATGTCAGGTCTAGACTCTCAATTGTTGTTGCTTTACTGTTACTCTTTGGACCAATTTTGCATGCCTCAGAACTGGAAGTGAAAGCGACCCTTACAATAAGCAAAAACAAATTTGTGAACTGGAAGTTTCCCCTTAGACAACCACATTTAGGTGTTCAATCTCACATACATACATACGTACATACAATATGCCACAACAAAAATAAACAAAAATAAAGATGAAAGATCCAATGCTATTGAACACATGAAGAAAGAGAGATACTATCTCTGCCCTGAAGAAAACAATTTAGCTACAATCAGGGCAAACACTATCATGACTGCTCGCTAAACCAAGAGCGTATAAGTTGATTTAATAATTTTCTGATTCATTATATTCATTTCGAGTACATAAATGGGATCTATTCATATATAGCAAAGATAAACATTAATTCTATAGCATCATCAGAATTAGAAAATGATGAGAGGCATGCCATATCCCATAGCTAATGGAAATGATCATAGAGAGAAAAGTGGCAGCTGACTGTCAAAACGATGTCTCTTATACTTAGCACTGCAATTCTCCGCAGTACGAATTTTCTAAAATGTGTAGTCAACTAAATCTTCCAGTGATCTAAAAAGAATGTTGTGCGACGGAAGGATTCTTGTATTTTCTTGGTCCAGACCGCCATTTCACCTATGGTGTCTATACCCGTAACACATCTACCCTTGAAATCTTCATTCAAAATGTTGTAAATACTTATGTGGGCAACTAGTGGGAGGTTACATTGTCTGGGAGGTGATTTACAATTTTCTCATCCATCAGGTTACCATGCTACGTGAGAATGGTAGTTATCCCCACTCGTGAATCACTGGATTGTCATCATGAAAGAATAGTTCAAGATGGAGTAGGAAGCACCAGCTGGAAAACAAAATTCTTGGACAATTGTTATAACCGTCCATGCTGATTTCATTGGAGATATTGCATGCAATTCTGCGGAGAATTCAGGTGCGATGGTTTTTAGATCTTGCTGGATCCTATTCTTAGTTAACTGGTCGCCCTATTTTTTCTTTGATTAACATGCAGTCAATACACGTGGAGCTTCTCGCGGCGGTTTGGAACAAACTCAACAATTTTTGGTCTTACTGCCAACTGTATCATTTCTCATCATGATTCTTTCGTAGCAGGCTCCCGATATTAAGCTCATCATGGATCAAAATTTTTATGGACTGAACCTAATTCTCAGTTGATTGTTCTGCTAACACCAAAATTATCTTATGCTATGTTTGCAGGATTGTTTTAGAAAAGGGAGATCGAACGCGCAGATCGAACATAGATCGAACGCGTAGATTGAATGGGTAGATTAAATGCATAGATCAAATGCTAGGTTGAAACATGGAAAGTTTGCAGGTTTTGTACAACAGATTGTTTCCAGGTTTCATATGGCCAACTGTTTGCGAATGCACATTAAGGGCTGAAACAATTTTTTTTTATTCTATTGATTTTATATAAATTTTATTGTATTTTTTATATTATGTTTGCAGATTGCATAGAGGTCCTTTTGGAGGTCGCATATGGAGGGTCGAAATGCGGTTTTCTTTATTTTATTATTTTTTGACATATTTTTTCTTTTTAATATTAGTATTAATATTTTCGAAATGGTGTTATATATATATAAATTAACGTTTCCATGTTTGCAGGTTTTAATAAGAACATATTTATAATTGCAGGTTAAAATAGAAACTAAAAACCTAACGGAGAAATATTGCTTTATTTAAGTTAGTTTATTTATTTTTTATTCTTTCTAAATTTTTGTTTTTAAGTATCTCTAGATATAAAATAGATTTTCTTTTATTTCTATCCAAGTTTAAAAATAAGTGTTGATAAAAAGGGTGATATTTTATTTAGATTTATTTTTATAATTTAAAATTAATTTTTTTTACAAACTAAGATTAAAACAAATGAAAAAACATTGTAAAACTAGAAAAAAAGAAGAAGCTAAAACTAGTATATAAAATTATTCATTAGTTTATTATATTTTATTTGTTTATTTATTAATTGTTCATAAAAAGAAGCTAACTCCTAATTTATTTTTTATTCCTAGAATAAAAATAAATAAAAAGAAAATTCAAACTGAAAAGATATCAAAATTTCCGTTGTTTTTTTTCTTTATAAATATTTTTAAATTTAAAGGATTAAACTATTTTTAAAAACAGAATAGTAAATAGGACAAGAAAATGAAAATTTCAATAAACAATTAATTAAAACAAACTAAAGCATCCTACATTAATCTTGAATTAGAAATAAAAACTAAAATCTACCTACTTTACTCTAATTGAAATTCACAATCATCTAAGTGTAATGAAACTGCCAATGTAGCCATCTATGTAACAAAATTAAATAGAAATTCAAGTTTAATTTCACAAAATGAAATTTAATATATTCAAATTGTAAGTGTGAATTAACAAAATAAAAACAAAAAAAAAACTGATCTAACCTAATACTTATTTGGAACCTATGTTCGATGCAACTTTTATTTACATGATGATCACCCGAGATCCTTTCTTCATCCTCTTCAATCTCTAGTTCAAACATGTGCTCTTCGTCTGATATGCAGTATTCTTCAAGTGTCGATTCTTCATTGTTTGCTTCAAGAAGAGTGATTTCATTCTTGATTGTTGTCAATATCTCCTCTTCTTAAGAAGAGGACATCTCGACTTTTGCTAGGATCTGTTAGGATTATTAATCCTCCCTTGTCCAAATTTGGTCATATGTCTAAATCGGGAGTCCATCCAGTCTATTTATAGTCATTAACACCATTGAGTCCACTTGACCTAATTGGGGCACATGTTTCAGTTAATAAAGTGTGGGGAACACTAATTGAGGCTCACTGCCACTGATTGCACTTGATTGCATCAGTTTAGGAGCTTCCTAGACCAATCCCTACAATTTAGGAAGCCACTGGGAGTGCCGAAACCAACCAAGGTCAGTTCACTTCAGTTAATGACTAGTCAAGCTAAGTTAGGAGTTAGTTACATTCAGTTTTAGTCCTCTACATTCAGTTAGCGGTAGGTTTACTTGATTGAACACATGTGGGGTGCATTTCTCACCTACCACTGTTAGTTAACCTTAGTCAACACTGAATGTAACACTTGAGTTATGTTTTAGAGCTCCGATGAACTCCAGTTATGGTTTAGACAAGGTCAGTTAACTATTGAGTCCTCCGATATTGATTTAGACAAGGTCTTGGTTACCTACAGTCAAGTAGAGTCTAATCAATTCAAACTTCCTCATGTGGATTCGAATTGCTTGTGGCTATTAAAGCCATTGTACTTCATTGTAATTATCTATCTAATTACTCTTTGATTAATGAAAAGCATTCACAGCTGCAAGCCATTTTTGCACTGTTTCATTATTCAATAACTGAGTAAATTGTGTGATCTATCATGTGAGTTGTGTGTTTGTCCACAGATCTATGTGCTCAATTTAATATGGTATCAGAGCCTCGGTGGACAAGGAACTTCTCCTCCTTAGATCTCCTACTGGATCATTTTTTTTGTTCTGCAGGTACAACTTCGAAATGATTTCATCTTTGATGAGACAAGGTCTCTGTCGGGTGTCTATTGGGCTCAGTAAAGAGTGTTTTAGTAAGATTAAATGGCTGAATAAAAGTGATGGAGCTTTTGTAACAATAGCAATAGGTCTTTCTCCTAGCTTGCGCTACCTCATTAGATCTATTGAAGACCCAAAGGAACTCTGGACAAGATTGGACAGAACCTTTGGAATGATTTATAAGGATCATAATAGCACTTTGGAGAGAACATCCAGCACCATAAGCATCCTTGATCCAAAAATCTCAGCCTCCACTCTCTCCGATGAATTTGTTCAAGATAAAGAAGAAGCAGAAGCTTCTACACAGTCAATTCGAATTGAAGACAGTCTCCATGCAGTGACTCCTTCTCCTGATGCTCCGGAAGTTCATGAGATCTCTGATATCTCATATTATTATATTGTTGAAATAGAAGAAGACATTCTAATCTCTGATATTGAAGAAAAATTCTACTGCACTTCCATGCAAACAGTCACCGGTGATTTTCCTTTAAATTCTGTGCAAAATTTACGAGTAATTGCTTCCAAAAGTGAAGAGAAATTTGATTTTTCTCCCTCTAATATTGCTGTTGGTGTGAAAATATGTGATAACTTGGATATTTTGGAAGAAACATAAGATTAACAAAGTGATCCATTCGCTCCCCATGATCTATATTTTCCAGCAAATTCCTACAGGATTGCATGCACCAAAATTCAGAATTTTGAAGAAGAAGAAAGTTGTGCATCCACCATCTCGGTTAACCATTTATTTGAATATGATATTAACCTTATTGGATATGATATGATATTATTTAGATATGATCTAATATTTCTTGGTTTAATATATCAAATTCATAATCTTTCAGTACCACTTGTAGCTGATCTCATCAACGGTGTGAAGAAACAAGTACCGCAAGTCTCCTACAAAACTGCTGCTGGGGATTTGATTCCATTTCACAGTTTTGGATATGTTTTGAACCTATTTAGATCTGATTTAATTTCTGATCTGATATTATTTGGTTCATATTTTAAAATCCAAAATCCTTCAGTCATGCTTGTAGCCGCTCTCACCAATTCCGGTGTGAAAAATCAAGTACCGCACTTTCTCTTCAAAACTGCTGATGGGGATTTGGTGTTAGTTTCCTCATATGAGGTTGCTGATATTTTATTATGTGATTCATTATATATTTCAGAAGATATATCATACTATGGAGCTCAAGCATTCACTCTCAACAGTCCCAGTGCTTCTTTACCATTGATCACATGCTCATCTCCTCACAGAACTAGTAAAGAGGAAGATTTTCTGCATCCGCTTGGACACCTGCTCCTAACACTTGGGGATGTTCTTACCACTCATGTTTTTCTATTCATGGATGCAACATATTAGTTTCTTGAGTGTTCCTCACATTCTCTGAATTCTCAAGAACCTTTTCTGACTTTTCAGTTGACTTCAGTTTCTCTACATGGGTCCAGTCTTCATTCGATAGCTGTCTATATTTCTAATTTAGTTGAGTCTTCTTCCAAAGAGGAATATTCCTCCAAACATAATGATGGAGAGGTTCACATGCCAGGCCCCAGGATACCTATGCACATAAGAACCAGATTGATCCTGATTCTACCTGCTTAATTAGAGGGGGGGATTTTTTCCCATGTGGTTTTTCCCCAGCACCTTGTTTTTGAGCAGTTACTTTACTTTACTTGATGTAATGGGTGAACTATGGTCTTAGATACCAGGGCCCACAGATTTTCCAAGTTAGCATTCAGGGGGGGTGTTAGGATTATTAATCCTCCCTTGTCCAAATTTGGTCATATGTCTAAATCGGGAGTCATGTCTAAATCGGGATTCCATCTAGTCTATTTATAGTCATTAACACCATTGAGTCCACTTGACCTAATTGGGGCACATGTTTCAGTTACTAAAGTGTGGGAAACACTAATTGAGGCTCACTGCCAATGATTGCAGTTGATTGCATTAGTTTAGGAGCCTCCTAGACCAATCCCTACAATTTAGGAAGCCACTGGGAGTGCTGAAACCAACCAAGGTCAGTTTACTTCAGTTAATGACTAGTCAAGCTAAGTTAGGAGTCAGTTACATTCAGTTCTAGTCCTCTACATTCAGTTAGTGCTAGGTTTACTTGACTGAACACATGTGGGGCACATTTCTCACCTACCACTGTCAGTTAACCTTAGTCAACACTAAATGTAACACTTGAGTTATGTTTTAGAGCTCTGATGAACTCCGGTTATGGTTTAGACAAGATCAGTTAACTATTGAGTCCTCTGATAGTGATTTAGATTACCTACAGTCAAGTAGAGTCTAATCAATTCGAACTTCCTCATGTGGATTCGAATTGCTTGTGGCTATTAAAGCCATTGTACTTCATTGTAACTATCTATATAATTACTCTTTGATTAATGAAAATTATTCACAGCCGCAAGCCATTTTTGCACTGTTTCATTCTTCAATAACTGAGTAAATTGTGTGATCTATCATGTGAGTTGTGTGTTTGTACACAGATCTATGTGCTCAATTTAATAGGATCTAAGTGAGCTTCTCTAAGCTTATGCTCATCGTAAAGCTAAAATCAAATCAAATGCAAAAAGAAAGAAAAGAGATGAAAAAAATGAGTACATGACAAATGCAGAAACAATACGAAATGATTTAGTAAAAGTAGAAAAATAAAAAGTGCACCAAATATTTGTATAAAACAAAAATGAACATATAAAATTAAAACAAGTTAGTATGAAATAAAGGCACCCAAAAATGAAAGCAATCCAAAATTTAAACTACAAAACTGTAAATGAAAAATGAAAAATTGCATAAAACAAACTTGCATTTGCAGAAAAATAAAGAACTTACAGGAAAATAAACACTTTGCAGAAAACAATCAAGGCTTTGGCGCAACCCACTAAAGTGGATGCATTTGGTTGTTACACCACGGAAATTCCGTGGTGAAGTCATCTTTGCATCTTGTAGTTTTCCCTCCCCATTTATATCTAATAAAAACAAACTATCTACCTATCTAAACTCTGATCCCTTTTAGCACCTCCCTGGAAATGACGCCAAAGTGTTGGGTAAAAACATTAAACAATTTATAAGAGAATTCCAACGATTTAATTGTCAACCCAGGGAGAGCGTAAAATTGTGAGGTACAAACAAAATATATGTAGGGGCAGAGTGTCTCTGAAGTTGATCTAAATATGGAATTAAAAATACATGACTGTAATTAAATTAAACTTGATAAGACAATAAATGACATAAAAATAAATCTAATCTAAAAAAAATAGGAAATTGCAGGAAATGAATCTGATCTAAGAAAACATAACGATGCATGAAATAAATTTGGTATAAAGAAAATAACATTAACTGGTATAAAGAAAATAACATTAACTGGTACAAAGCAATTAACAATAACTAGTGAGCTCATGGTGAACCTATGCTAACAATTCGTAGACAAGACATAACTGGAAATCTACACTAACAACTCATAAAGAAAGAAATTGCTGGAAATCTACATTAATATAAGAGAGTCAAAGGAGGTACAATAAGCATCATCTCCATTACATAACACTCAACATCTATTCTATGACTAACTCTAAACTATTCTCTACTTCTAAACCACTAGAGAGGCCTCTAACCAAAATGAAGAGAGAGCACTCCTATTTATACACAAATCCAAGATAACTGATCATAATTACAGATCCACTATTCTCTCAACCTATCCCTTAAAATTCTCAACAAATAGACAACTCATCCCCCAAAATCCTCAACAAATCTACAACTCATCCCTTTAAATCCTCAACCAAATATTGGATGAGATATTCTCTCCACATGTCCATGATCTTCTCCTTGAAGTTAGCTCATATCTAGAAGATGAAATTCGAATCTGAAGCTAGGTGGCCACTTTTGAGCTTGCTAAAGTCTTCAAATACACTTGTACACATCACCAAACTCACCCAACTTTAAAGTATAATGAAAACATGTTATTTTTCTCAATAATTAACCATAAATTCACTCAAAATACTAAAAAATAAATGATTTGGAAAATGGTAATATAAACCCATATTTATTATGAAAGTGGTGAATGTTAATGGTTTTATGGAAGGATATAATGGAATAAGGTGATAAATAGTATATGAAATGATGAATAAAATGTGGTCTTTTTGAGGCTCAACATACCCCACAACTTGACTGTTTTCATGTCCTCATGCAACTATGCATTGATTCTCTTTTAAAACATGGCTTTGTAGCTGGGCTTTACATGATGATGGCATGTAGCAGTAAATCATTCCATAATTTTGAAATGCATGAGTGGTAGCAATTTTTATTTTATTATTATTTTTTATATATATTTTTGTGGTTGGTTCTTGTGTAACAACCATAACAAATGTTGGTTCTTGTGTTAACAATATTTGCTCATTTTATTTGTATTTTTGCTGCAATACATAATATTTTAAAAGTATACATGCATTAGAAATCATAAACCATCAATGTATAGTAAAAAGCCTTTTTATAGTTATGAATCATGCCAATATACATAGCATAGTTTGGGACAGACATGTTGATTAAGGGTAAATGAGATGATGAATGTGTAAAATGATAATGAATAGCCCCCCCCCCCCCACCTTAAGATGTATTAGGTTTGTGAAAAGAAGAAAGGGAATGTAGTGAGGGAATTTTTCAAATTCATTCATTTTCTAGCATTTAAGGAATTACATGATTAAATATTAGAAAACAACATACCTCCACTTACCCAAAAAGTTGATGAACTATACAAGAGGAATGTGGTTGATACTGCTGCTGGATGTGAATGATCTGAACTGTTGCTTGGTTGGATTAAGTAGAAGATGAGATCTGAAAGTAGAACTATGGTGCTCTCATATGGATGAAGTATGCTACTGTAAAACTTTTGATGACGATCATGAAAAAATATATAGTCTTCACCTGCTACAAAACTCGATGGTACAATTCTTACCATGTGAATAAATGTGTTGATGTCGAACATGGAAAGAAATCAATGGATTACTGACCATTAATGAATGTTGTTAACCAATGCGAGGCAATCTCACCATTGATGTCAATGAGTTCCAAGGTACCTAAGTACATCGTGTAAATTGCGAATAAATGAGTTGATGTTGAGCCACTTACAGGATCTAACAATCAAGGGACATTGATGTATTCCCATGATTTTCAGCGATAGAACTTGCCATTAAGGCATGCAAGCCTCAAGGTACTGAAAATGAAATCTAGTCTCTATCCTAGATAATGTGCTGAGGTCAATGGGGCAAGACTTATTGAAAGGTGGGCCTTAAGGAATCCGACATTAGTCAACATGAGTTGTACATAATAAGTGGTAGGACTATAGATAAAAGATCTCATGGTCAAACAGTTTTTATAGCACGGATAACAAAGCAATGTAGTCATGGAAAGGAAGCTGAATGGTTTTATTCAAAAGGTAAAAGATAAATTGAAAATGAGGAAAGTAGGTGCAACTCAGAAAATGTATATAGGCGGGAAGTCATGATATATAAGGCAGCAAAAATGTAGACTTTGACATGGCTGATGAACAAGCTTGGAAGGAAAAAGGGTAAATAATGATGACATGGTGTAGTGGGTTTATGAAAGGCTTCTTTGTGGCCGCAAATTTCATGACATGCACAAAGGAAAATCGAATCCTTCAAGCTTCCAATGAAACTTTTTTTTTTTTCTCTGAAAAGTTTCTGCAGTTCTAGAAATCACTTCTGCACGCCATACTTTTGTCTTTAAATCTGCAAAAGGCTAGCATTTTCCTGCAACCAACTTGTGAGAGCATTGAAAATACAGAAAAATTATATACTTAACAAACCAAGTCAAAGAAAATAAATGAAATGCTTTTATACCTGAAAGTGGCAACCCTCCTTGTCAAAACCTGTTTCTGAGCAACTTGCAAAAACAAGTTAGCGCAATAATCATAAAATTTAAGAAGATTATAAATTCATTTATAATTTTGATTTTATGATTTTATTTGTTACCTAATACTTTTTATTTATTAGTTTTTTATTTTATTTTATTTTTATTTTTGTAATGTTATCATTATTATTTTTAAAGTGTTTTTATATGATTATTTGATTTATTTACCATAAGATAAATTTCTATATATATAAATATAAACTAATTTAGATTTTATTTGTTTTTTTTCAAATTTTTAATTTTTCCGCGATTAGAAAAAAAAGCATAATTTTCTTTTTAGAGCCTCCTTATACAAAGATTAGTGTGTCTTTATGTAACATTTGAGCAACAAAGAGAGAGGGGGTCGACCCTTTCAGTTGTCAACCCCTCTAAAAGAAGACTATCTAGAGTGTGCAAACAAGCGACCTTTTTGGCAGTTTGAATGACCATGCTGTTGGAGATTTGAATAATCTTTTTTAAACAGATATGAAAATTGGTTAATTAGATAAATAAGTACCTGAATTAAGAAATACAGCTTGATATTGCATAATCATTCGCAAGCATGGTTTATGTGAAGATCATAACAAAATTGAAACAAACACCTACCTCCCCCAAGCCAAAGATATGCCAGGTCTCACTGTGCAAAAATACAAAAGAAGAAGAAGGCTTAGCTGCGATAACAACTTCCTTCGATTTCAAAGGAGATGAAACATACTTCGATTTAGACTTTTTGTATCAGGCTTCAAAATTGTCAAATTTTTTCTGAAAGACATCATGAGAAAATGGTATAGGATTAAGGACAAGGAGATGGATAAGTGAACATTCAATCATTCCTACCATGTTTCATTTATTCTCGTGCGACCTGGAAAGATAAATGCGGATGCAACTGAAAGTCGAGGCTTATCATCTAAATTTACATCGAGTTTCTCAAAAGCGCAATACTTGTTCCTTTAATATGTCAAGGCGAATACTTCCATTATTATCCTGAAAAACGACCTTAAGTGGATTGAAAATCAATGTATATAATTCATTGTCTAATATAAACCTAGCAACTACATATTCCTTGCTTAATATAATTGATAAGGTTAAATATAATATCAAACTACATCATTGAACTACATGTTATATCATTATCCTATAGGAATATATATGCATGGGATATATATGCCACGTAGTTCATGCATGGGCATATATATTCCTTTATTTATCAATTATATTAAACTGTCTATTATATGCAATCCAATCAGTACGAATTTTCTAAAATGTGCAGTCAACTAAATCTGCCAGTGATCTCAAAAGAATGTTGTACGGCGGAAGGCTTCTTAGATTTTCTTGGTCTAGACCACCATTGCGCCTGTGGTGTCTATACCCACAATGCATCTACCCTTGAAATATTAATTCAAAACGTTGTAAATACTTATCTGGGAAACTAGTGGGAGGGTACACTGTCTAGGAGGTGATTTACAGTTTTCTCATCCATTAGGTCACCATGCTACACGAGAATGGCAGTTTCCCCACTCGTGAATCACTGGATTGTCATCATGATCGAATAGTTCAAGATGGAGTAGGAAGCACCACCTGGAAAACAAAATGCTTGGACTATTGTTATAACCATTCACGCTGATTTCATTGGAGGTATTGTGCCTATTTCTGTAGAGAATTCATGTGCATTGGTTTTTAGATATTGCTGGATCCTATTCTTACTTAATTGGTCACCCTATTTTTTCTTTTATTAACATGCAGTCAATACACATGGAGCTTCTCCCGGCTGTTTGGAACAAAATCAACAATTTTTGGTCTTACTGCCGACTGTATAGTTTCTCATCATGATTCTTCCTTAGCAGACTCTCCATATTGAGCTCATCATGGATCAAAATTTATATGGACTGAACCTAATTCTCAGTTGATTGTTCTTCTAACACCAAAATTATCTTATGCTGTGTTTGCAAGATCGTTTTAGAAAAGGGAGATCGAACGTGCAGATTGAATGGGAGGATCAATGCGCAGATCAAGTGCTAGGTTGAAAGATGGAAAGTTTGCAGGTTTTGTATAGCATATTGTTTGCAGGTTTCATAGGGCCAACTATTTGCGAATGCGTGTCACGTCCCCATCCCTCCGACTGGTGAAGAGGACACTACCATGGCCTTAACCATCCGGGCTACCAGCCCCATGAACATGTGAATTCATAAAAATGCTGAGGCAGAATGCATTGAAGTAGAACATACACAGATGCAATTGTCTATCATACATAGCGAAAGCAATCATACGTTCATACAAGCATTCAACATGTTCATCACATTCATTAACAGTAAATAAGATTGCGGAAGTAAAATAGACAAGGTTACTTATCTTATAAGAACTCATTCCGCAACCAGCTACGTCACTGCAACGTTCCACCCAAACATAGGCCAACGTGCTCCTTAATCTCTCAGCAATGCTGCCACCCCTGAGTTGGGCATGATTCTCCAAGGAATAGGAAACAAGTAGGCTTACACATAGCCAAGGATACACAAAACACAGCCAAGCCAACACAGTTGGGTTTATCAGGCCATCAAGGAGTTGGGAAAGGCTAAATGCTAAGCTGGTGAGCCCATTACAGAGCTAGGAACACCTACACCAGAACTAGCCTGACTTCTAAGACACCCACACACACCCAACACAAGGAATCAGTCCTTTCTCTGCTACACAGTCCCTCAGGCCCTGCCTTCCCTTCCAGTGCTATTCAGGGGTTGTGGAGAAGAAAGCTAGCCCTCTAGCTCTGTCTGTGTGGTTTCCAAACACACCAGGTTTATCAAGCAAACCAAGCCCCCATCCCTGCTCCCAACACAGTCTGAAGACCAACCATTGCACGCATGAAACTAATCAGCAATTACAACTTAACAGGGGAAAATGACTCCAGATAGTCTGCGACAGCCCCAAAGCGTAACATCATACACAACCAACAAACATAGGGAACATCAACCCATTCTGCACAATCAAAGCCACTGGGGAAAGAAAATGCAGTCTCCCAACCTGTGCGTGAGGGAAAACTTGCACCAAACCCCAGATGTAAAGAAGACCACAATAATCACAATGTAAGGGAGACCACAGCAACACAATGAATCTCGAGGAGAATGGCGGCAACCATAACTCACGGGAAGAACAACGGTCCCAATCTCAACATTGAAATGATGAAAAATTACATGGCCATACCAGTCTGTAAAAATAACATACATCCGATAACATGAATGGCCCTTCATAGGAAGATCGTGGATGAATGAGCACGGCTCCCAGCTCACTACGTGAGTCGAAAACCAAGAGAAATCCTGTGCGTGAGAATAATGAATAGACAATCGTCCCTGCGTGAGGATGAATAGCTCCGCCTATGCACGTGGATGAACAGACAATGGCAAGAATGACTAGTAGTCATTCCTCTACCCATCGTGAGGGTCAATCCGCTGGTGGAGTGTGCATGTGGGCAAGGACTGACAGTCCTGCCACACTCCACTCCCAACCATAACTGCCCCAACAAACAACAGTAGTTCTTAATGGTGGTGGTTGAATAAAACAAAGAGAGATGACACATGGCTTTTTACTCCATTGCCAAAGGTTTGACAATTCCCCCACCCTTATCCTTGTGAAAATCATGCCCCTTCTCAATTTAATTGCCACGAACGTAGCTGGTCGGGTTATTTAATTAAAGATGCATATTTACAAGATGAAAAAACTCAATATATGCTGCATGCCCCAATATACCATCGGTGACAATTTAAATTCGAAACATAGCATAACCAATCAATGGTGGGGCCTTGGCCTTTAGCTCCTCACCATGATTATTTACAATATATACATCATATACATCTAATGCAACGGGGTCAAAACTGGGGTGTTACAATGAGCATAAAGGGCTGAAACACTTTTTTTTTATTCTATTGATTTTATATAATTTTTATTGCAGTTTTTATATTATGTTTGCATATTGCATGGAGGGCCGTTTGAAGGTCGCATATGGAGGGCCGAAAGGCGGTTTTATTTATTTTATTATTTTTGGACATATTTTTTCTTTTTAATATTAGTATTAATATTTTCGAAATGGTGTTATATATATATATTAACGTTTCCATGTTTGCAGGTTTTAACAAAAACATATTTATAATTGCAGGTTAAAAATAAAAACTAAAAACCTAACAGAGAAATATTGTTTTATTTATTTATTTTTTATTCTTTCTAAATTTTTGTTTTTAAGTATCTCTAGATATAAAATAGAATTTTTTATTTTATTTTATTTCAAACCAAGTTTAAAAATAGGTGTTGATAAAAAGGGCGAGATTTTATTTAGATTTATTTTATAATTTAAAATTAAATTTTTTTAAAAACTAAGATTAAAACAAATGAAAAAACATTGTAAAACTAGAACAAAGAAAAAGCTAAAACTAGTTTATAAAATTATTCATTAGTTTGTTATATTTTATTTGTTTATTTACTAATTGTTCATAAAAATAAGCTAACTCCTAATTTATTTTTTAATCTTAAAATAAAAATAAATAAAAAGAAAATTCAAACTAAAAAGATATCAAGATTTCAATTGTTTTTTTCTTTATAAATATTTTTAAATTTAAAGGATTAAACTATTTTTAAAAACATAATAGTAAATAGGACAAGAAAATGAAAATTTCAATAAACAATTAATTAAAACAAATTAAAGCATCCTACATTAATCTTGAATTAGAAATAAAAACTAAAATCTACCTACTTTACTCTAATTGAAATTCACAATCATCTAAGTGTAATGAAACTGCCAATGTAGCCATCTATGTAACAAAACTAAATAGAAATTCAAATTTAATTTCATAAAATGAAATCTAATATATTCAAATTGTAAGTGTGAATTAACAAAATAAAAACAAAAACAAAACTGATCTAACCTAATACTTACTTAGAACCTGTGTTCGATGCAGCTTTTATTTGCATGATGATCACCCGAGATCCCTTCTTCATCCTCTTCAATCTCTAGTTTGAACATGTGCTCTTCGTCTGATATGCAGTATTCTTCAAGTGTCGATTCTTCATTGTTCGCTTCAGGAAGAGCGATTTCATCCTTGACTACTGTCAAGATCTCCTCTTCTTGAGAAGAGGAGATCCCGGTTTTTGCTAGGATTTGAGTGAGCTTCTCTAAGCTTATGCTCATCGTAAAGCTAAAATCAAATCAAATGCAAAAAGAAAGAAAAGAAGTGAAAAAAATGAGTACATGGCAAATGAAGAAACAGTACGAAATGATTTAGTAAAAAAATAGAAAAAAAAAGTGCACCAAAAATTTGTATAAAACAAAAATGAACATATAAAATTAAAACAAGTTAGTATGAAATAAAGGTGCCCAAAAATGAAAGCAATCTAAACTTTAAACTACAAAACTGTAAATGAAAAATGAAAACTTGCATAAAACAAACTTGCATTTGTAGAAAAAGAAAGAACTTGCAGGAAAATAAACACTTTGCAGAAAACAATCAAGGCTTTGGGGAAACCCACTAAAGTGGATGCGTTTGGCTGTTACACCATGGAAACTCTGTGGTGAAGTTGTCTTTGCGTCTAACAGTTTCCCCTCCCCCTTTATATCTAATAAAAACAAACTATCTACCTATCTAAACTCTGATCCCTTTTAGCACCTCCTTGGCAACGCCGCCAAAATGTTGGGTAAAAAAATTAAACAATTTATAAGAGAATTCCAATGATTTAATTGTCAACCCAGGGAGAGCGTGAACTTGTGAGGTACAAAAAATATATATATAGGGGCAGAGTGTCACTGAACTTGATCTAAAACTGAAATTAAAAATACATGACTGTAATTAAATTAAACTTGATAAAATAGGAAATGACATAAAAATAAATCAAATCTAAAAAAAACAGGAAATTGTAGGAAAGGAATCTGATCTAAGAAAACATAAGGATGCATGAAGTAATTTGGTATAAAGCAAATAACGTTAACTGGTACAAAGAAATTAACAATAACTAGTGAGCTCACGATAAACATGTGCTAACAATTCATAAACACGACATAACTGGAAATCTACACTAACAACTCATAAAGAAAGAAATTGCTGGAAATCTACATTAATATAAGAGATTCAAAGGAGGTGCAATAAGCATCATCTCCATTACATAAAAATCATCATCTATTCTATGAATAACTCTAAACTATTCTCTACTTCGAAACCACTAGAGAGGCCTCTAACCAAAATGAGGAGAGAGACCTCCTATTTATACATAAATCCAAGATAACTGATCATAATTACAGATCCACTATTCTCTCAACCTATCCCTTAAAATTCTCAACAAATAGACAACTCATACCCCCAAATCCTCAACAAATCTACAACTCATCCCTTAAAATCCTCAACCAAATATTGGATCAGATATTCTCTCCACATGTCCATGATCTTCTTCTTGAAGTTAGCTCATATCTAGAAGATGAAATTCGAATCTGAAGCTAGGTGGCCACTTTTGAGCTTGATAAAGTCTTCAAATACACCTGTACACATCACCAAACTCACCCAACTTTAAATTATAATGAAAATATGTTATTTTTCTCAATAATTAACCATAAATTCACTCAAAATACTAAAAAATAAATGATTTGGAAAATGGTAATATAAACACATATTTATTATGAAAGTGGTGAATGTTAATGGTTTTATGGAAGGATATAATGGAATAAGGTGATAAATAGTATATGAAAAGATGAATAAAATGTGGTCTTTTTGCGGCTCAACATACCCCCCAACTTGACTGTTTGCATGTCCTCATGCAACTATGCATTGATTCTCTTTTAAAACTTGGCTTTGTAGCTGGGATTTACATGATGATGGCATGTAGCAGTAAATCATTCCATAATTTTGAAATGCATGAGTGGCAGCAATTTTTATTTTTCTCCTTTTTATATATATTTTTGTGGTTGGTTCTTGTGTAACAACCATAACAAATGTTCGTTCTTGTGTTAAGAACATTTTTTCGTTTTATTTGTACTTTTGCTGCAAATGATAAGATTTTAAAAGTATACATGCATTAGAAATAATAAACCATCAATGTATAGTAAAAATCCTTTTTATAGTTATGAATCATGCCAATATACATAGCATAGTTTGGGACAGCCATGTTGATTAAGGGTCAATGCGATGATGAATGTGTAAAATTATAATGAATAGCGTGCCCCCCGCACCCCCCTGCCCCCCAACTTAAGATGTATTAGGTTTATGAAAAGAAGAAAGGGAATGTAGTGAGAGAATTTTCCAAATTCATTCATTTTCTAGCATTTAAAGAATAACATGATTAAATATTAGAAAACAACATACCTCCACTTACCCAAAAAGTTGATGAACTATACAAGAGGAATGTGGCTGATACTGTTGCTGGATATGAAGGATTTGAACTACTGCTTGGTTGGATGAAGTAGAAGATGAGAGCTGAAAGTAGAAATGTGGTAGTCTCATATGGATGAAGTATGCTGCTGTAAAAATGATGATGCCGATCATGAAAAAATATATAGTGTTCACCTTCTACAAAACCAGATGGTAGAATTCTTTCCATGCGAATAAATGTGTCGATGTCGAACATGGAAAGAAATCATTGGATTGCCGACCATTAATGAATGTCATTAACCAATGTGAGGCAATCTCATCATTGATGTCAATGAGTGCCAAGGTACCTAAGTACATCGTGCAAAGTACGAATAAATGAGTTGATGTCGAGCCACTTGTAGGATCTAACGATCAAGGGACATTGATGTATTCCCATGATTGTCAGCGAGAGAACTTGCCATTAAGGCATGCTGTAATGTCCCCGGTTTTGACCCTGTTTGCATGATGTATATATTGTAATGGATCGTGGTAAGGAGCTCAAGTAAAAATCCCACCATCGATTTGGTTGTGTATGTTTCGGCAATAGAGGTAGTTGCCAATGGTATCTCGTGCTATTTGGCACATTATAATTCGGCATCATGTAAATACGCACATCAAATAAAATAAACCCACGACCAGCTACCGCAAGGCAACGTTAAAATGAAAAGGGCATGGTTCCAAAGGATAAGGGGTGGGGGATGTCAAACCTTGGTTATGGGAAAAACCCATGTTTCACCACCTTTGTTTTGTTTTCCACCTTTCTTGTCTTACCCAACCTCTCCAACCTCTTCAATGCCTTGACTTTGTTAGTTGGGGGAAGCTATTGCATGAGGGAACGTGGGCATGGAAAAACGTGGGTTTGGCAGGCTGTTGTCAGTTTGGACAGTACGCATGCCCAGCAGAGAACTCTCGTTTCTCTCACGCCTGGGCGGTTCCTCATTCTCACGGTCGGTTCCTCTTCCTCACGCGCTGAGCCGTGGTTGTTTCTCTTCATGCATAGGAGGTTGCACATCCTCACGCAGAGGTTGGTGGTCTGTTTTTTCTTCCCGTTGATCTGTGGATTCGTGTGCAAGACGAAGCTGTTTTCTCCTCACGCGCAGAGTCTCTGTGTTGGTTTTGCTCACACAGGGAGCAAGGGGAAATCGTGGTTGTCGCTTGGGATTTTTGGGTGCAAGAGCCTTCTCGTGCTCAGGGACTGTGTGTGAGTTCCCTTACTGAATTGCGGCTGTGCATTGTTGTTTTCTGTGTGTTGCAGTTTGGTGCAAGTTGCACTCACGCATAGAATTGTTGGGGTGTTTTTCCCATGTTGTGAGCCGTGCTCACCGTCTTTGTTTTGGGACTGTTGTTCCCCCTGTGTTTTGTTGATTGTGGTGTCCAATTGCATTTTGGGCAACTGGGTACTTGTAGGGAGCCGTTTTCTACTGTGGTCTACGTTTGAATTTCTGTGGCTATGCTGGGAATGCCGTTTGTTGTCCATAGTGGACTGTTGGCTGAGTTCTTTCCCTGTTTGGAACCATGGAATGCTGTTATCATTTCATTGTGTGGTTGTGGCTGCTGAGGTACCTTGGTTTGGGTTGTAGCTGAGTTGTTTTGGCCACATTAGGGCCAAAACCAACTCTGAGTTGCCTTGTAGGCTGGAGCTGTGTCTCACCTTTTGTTTGGGGATCATTTCCAGTTGTTGGCTTCTTCACAGGGCTGTGAAGGGACTGTTTTGCTGCTGGTATGCAGTGGTTGTCCCCTTGGGATGTGCTGGCTTGGCCAATCTGTGAAGGCCTGTTAAACCCAGCTGTGCCTGGTTTGTTGTTTGTGTCCCCTTGGCTATGTGTAAGCCTGCAATTGACCCTTATTCCAGAGGAATCATGCCCAGCTCGGGGGTGGCAGCGTTGCTGAGAGATTGATGAGCAGGCTGGCCTATGGTTGGGTGGAACGTTGCAGCGACGTAGCTGGTTGTGGGATTCTTCATCAATAGATAAGTGCTGCTGGTCTACCTCTGTAATTTATATTGATGTTAAATGTTGGAATGTCTATGTTTGCTTCCGCTGATTGTTTGAAGGACTGTGCATCCTTGTATGATGAATTATGCCTGTTG